>CM046431.1:23810146-24410146 GCA_025506505.1 Flaveria sonorensis | reverse complement strand
GCATTAAGTTTGAATATTTGCATAAGTGTTGTTCATCCGCTTTGGTTAAGTCATTCATCCGCATTTGTTGTATGTTCATCCGCATTTGTTTTGCCCATGCGTATTTGCTTCAGTCATCCGCATTTGGTTCATGCGCATTTCTTTGGGACACTTAGAATATTTTCTGAGGTGTTCATCCGCATGTGTTGTATGTTCATCCGATTTGTTTTGCCCATATGCATTTGCTTCAGTCATCCGCATTTGGTTCATGCGCATTTCTTTGGGACACTTAGAATATTTTCTGAGGTGTTCATCCGCATTTGTTATATGTTCATCCGCATTTGTTTTGCCCATACGCATTTGCCTATTCATCCGCATTTGTTTATTCATCCGCATTTGTCTGTTCATCCACATTTGTTTGCTCATCCGCATTTCTTTAAGGTGACAGAATTTTCTGCGATTTTGGGATGTAGAGCTTAAGTGTTAAGAAAGGAGGTTTTACGGGGGACTGTGCTTGTTTACGATTTGCATGCTTTGTATGCTGTTGTGATGATGATGTTCCATGGTATGTTTATGTCGTGACCTTACATGGTGTGACGTATGAATATGCTTATGTAAAGTAGTACTTAACGAAAGTGGAAGATAACTAAAGTGAAGTAAGAAAGAATTAATGCATGCATTAATGAATAATCGGAAGTAAGAAAAGTCTTGCAAGCACTGTAAGGAGGTTCACACCCAATGAAGGGTGTTAGCTCAACGGTGTGCAGGTTAGCTACACCAGAAGGATGCACACTGGGGTCTAGTCTTTGTGACTGACCATACGTATGGGACCATTGTCGCTTACCCCGGTGCTGGGCCCGCCTAGTGCATGATGTTTAAAGTCTATTTATAGTCTTCGGCCCAGTACCCGCCTTGTGCATGATGTTTGGGGTAAGGCACATGGCATTGGTCCAAATGATGATACCCCGGTGCTGGGACCGCCTCGGGCATGATGTTTGAAGTCTATTTATAGTCTTCGGCCCAGTACCCGCCTTGTGCATGATGTTTGGGGTATAGCTCGAGGCATTAGCCTGGAGCATAGAGAAGTGAAAGTAATAATGATCGAATGAAATGTATGATAAGAAAGAGAATGAATGAATGAAAGTTGATGATGATGAATGATAATAATGAGATTATCTATTTGTACGTACGATGTATGATCGCTTACGAAAGTAAAGTACGGTTTTAAACGAAAGAAAAGTATTTTATTTATAAAACTAGAACTCACTCAGCAAGACTGACTTTTATGTAATTTCCAGTTGGCAGGTAACGTTGCTGAGGATGGCACGGGGCAGCTACTTGGCATTTTTGGATGGAATCCGTTGTTTGAATTATAATGTTTTTGTGATGTAATGCAACGAGTGATATTTTGTAACAGTTAACTGCAATGTATTATCTGGCAAAAGCAATTATAATGAAATGGTTTGTTTAAAAGAATTCCGCTGCAATATTTTGGTAAAGTTAATGTATGTTTTATGCTTTGTGTGCAATGATTGACCAGCTGTAAGCGTTCCGGGAACGGGGCCTTACAAGTTGGTATCAAAGCCAAAGTTTAAGTGAAACGGGTAAATATTTTCAAAAGAAACCTAAACTTAAACTGAGAATGGGACAAAGGGAAGGGATGCCAGTCCGAGTAGCTGCGTGCCATCAGGTATTTTCTTAATATTAACCGGTATTACGTGCGCATGTTATGTGATTTATGTGATTCTTAGTAGATTTAGATACTGATGAAGTCGGTATAGGAAATGCTTGGGGTATGAAGAGTAAAGTATGTGGCTAATCACAACTGGCCACTGTAATTAGGGACTTACTATACTTGACATAAACTGAGTTATTACCTTGAATGACCGTGTTAGTGTTTGAATCTTATAGTGTGTTAGAGGATGGCTGCTGGTAGATCTTTAAAGGCTTCTAGAGGTGGAGGTCGTGGTGGATGTGGTGCTGGACCACGGGTCACAAGAGGAAGGCCTCGAGTTGAAGAGGTGGCTCATGAAGAGCCCGAGACCCCTCATCAGGAGGGTGCTGATGAGAGTGCCAATTTAAGGGCCTCAGTGAAGGAGGCGGTGGTGGAAGAGGTTCACCAGGTCATGCAGACGATTCTACCGTCTGTGTTTACCAAAGTGATTAAGGCTGTACGAGAAGGAGAGAGGAAGGAAAGGAGGAGACCCACGGAGGAAAGGGAGCAACCGGAGGCTGAGACGGTTGTCTCCAGTGAAGAAAAAGGAGAAGAGCCTATGCAGGAGATAGCACGAGGCTGTAACTATGGGGCATTTCAAAGATGCAAGCCCCCGACTTTTGATGGGAATGGCACTGTCGCTGCTGCTCACCGGTGGGTGAGAGAGATGGAAGCTGTTTTAGATATCAGCGAGCGTCGGGAATATCAGAAGGTGAAGTTTTCCACCTACTCATTTATGGATTCGGCCCTGCGTTGGTGGGACAATATTGTCCAGGCCGTGGGTAGTAGGGCGATTGGCAAGATGAGGTGGAGTGAGTTGAAGAGATTGGTGATCGAGGAGTTCTGTCCTCATAGGGAGCTTGACAAGGTTGAGAGGGAGTTCCTACAGCTGGAGGCGGGAACCATGACACATCAGCAATATACCACCAAATTCAATGAGATGGCATGGCTGGTGCCGGATCAGGTGACACCCTTGTCACAAAAGATTAAGAGATACATTCAGGGCTTGCCGACGGACATCCGTAGGCACATGATCGCCGCCCGACCGAGCACGTTTAGGTCAGTGGTTGATCTGGCAGGGAGGCTGTATGATGAACGGGAAGTGGTGGTGGCTGAGGTGAGTAAGAAAGGTGGTGGTGACCGGAACTAGAATGGGAAGAGGTTTGGTAGGGGTGGTGCCCCGACAAACAACAAGCATGCATGGGTAGATGACCGTCTTGTGGTCACATCTGGTACGGGGTCGAAGAGGTGAGGCAAATGTGGAAAGGAGCATTTCAGAGAATGTAGGCGGGGATTGAATGTATGCTTCCTGTGTGGGAGGACAGGTCATATAGCAAAGGATTGTCATATGGCCAGATGTTTTAACTATGGTGGAGAGGGTCACATGAGCTGGGAATGCAAGAAGCCAAGGGCTGAGAGTTCCGGAGCGAAGAAGACGACCGGAACCGAAGGGCAAAAAGCAAGCGCCAGAGCATTCACGATGACCCAGGAGGAGGCTAGGAAGGACCCCGATATTATGTCAGGTACGTTCCTAGTAAACCAAACTCTTGCCTCCGTGTTATTTGATTCCGGTGCTAGTAAGAGCTTTATTTCTTTTGCCTTTTGTGCTAAGTTGCCTTTAAGGAGTAGAGGTATTGACGAGCCCTTCGATGTAGAAACTGCCATAGGTAAGTCTACCAGGATTTCTGAGATGATGGAAGGCTATGTCATAGAAGTAGAAGGTCATTTTCCTGTTAGACCATTCGTGATGACCTTAGGCGGTTTCGATGTAGTCCTGGGGATGGGCTGGTTAGCGGCCTACGAGGCGAATATCGTATGTTGCAAGAAGATGACTGGACTGACAGCGCCTGACGGGAGTTCGGTGACGATTTACGGTGATCGAGTTACTAGGATTCCGAAGGTGATTTCAATGGCGGTGGCGGGAAAGTGTATGAGGCGTGGATGTAGTGCCTACTTGGCCTACGTAAAAGATGTTGATATGCCAACACCACAATTGTCTGATGTACCGGTTGTGTGTGACTTCCCAGACGTGTTTCCAGAAGAATTACCAGGTGTACCGCCGGACCGTGAGATTGAGTTTCAGATCGACCTGATACCCGGTGCCCAACCTGTTGCTAAGGCACCGTATCGGTTAGCCCCCTCTGAGCTGAAGGAATTGATGGAGCAACTGCAAGAGTTACTTGATAAGGGGTTCATTAGACCGAGTATCTCTCCATGGGGTGCCCTGGTTTTGTTTGTAAAGAAGAAGGACGGTAGTATGAGGATGTGTATTGACTACCGCGAGCTGAACAAGTTGACGGTGAAGAATCGGTATCCATTGCCGAGGATTGATGACCTGTTTGATCAGCTCTAAGGTGCCAGTTGGTTTTTGAGAATAGATCTCCGATCTGGTTACCATCAGTGGAAGGTGAAGGAGCAGGATATTCCTAAAACAGCTTTTCGTACGCGTTATGGACACTACGAGTTCCTCGTTATGTCTTTCGGTTTAACCAACGCGCCAGCTGCTTTTATGGATCTGATGAATCGAGTGTGTCGGCCGATGTTGGATAAATCAGTGATTGTGTTCATCGATGATATCTTGATTTATTCGAAGAGCGAGGTGGAACATGCCGGTCACATTCGAGAGGTATTAGAGACGTTGAGAAGGGAGAAGTTGTATGCTAAGTTCTCCAAGTGCGCGTTCTGGTTGCGCGAGGTTCAGTTTTTTGGGTCACGTGGTGAATCCCGAAGGGATTATGGTAGACCCGGCAAAAGTGGAAGCTGTGATGCAATGGAAGTCTCCAAGGACGCCATCCGAGATCCGTAGTTTCTTGGGGTTGGGGGGCTATTATAGGAGATTCATCCAAGACTTCTCTAAGATAGCTTCTCCACTAACCAAGTTGACCTGTAAGGATGTGAAGTTTGTTTGGGGTCAAGAGCAAGAGAAGGCTTTCGAAGAGTTGAAGACGAGGTTGACTCAAGCTCCTGTCTTATCATTACCTGAAGGGAGCAAGGATTTGGTGGTTTATTCAGATGCTTCTTACTCGGGATTGGGTTGCATACTGCTACAGCGAGGAAAGGTTATAGCTTACGCATCCCGACAATTGAAGGTTCATGAGGTTAATTACCCTACACATGATTTGGAGCTACCAGCTGTGGTCTTTGCATTAAAAATTTGGAGGCACTACCTGTATGGGACGAAGTGCACCATTTTCACTGACCACAAGAGCTTGAAGTACTTCTTCGAGCAAAAAGATTTGAACATGAGGCAAAGGAGATGGTTGGAACTGATAAAGGATTATGATTGTGAAATCCATTACCATCCTGGCAAAGCCAATGTAGTGGCATATGCCCTTAGCCAAAAGGAGAGGCCTGAACCAATTCGGGTGAAGGCTTATCAATTGGTTATGACCTCAGATGTAATGAAGCAGGTCAAGGAGTTTCAAGATGAGGCGTTGAAAGAAGATCGTCTTAACTCCGAAAGGATGAGAGGTCTAGTCGCGGAGTTGGGTGAAAACACTCTCGGTGTTAAAACCCGATTCGGACGAATGTGGATTCCTCATTGTGGTAATCTACATGGTAAGATCATGGACAAAGCTCATAAGACTCGATACTCCATTCATCCCGCTGTCACGAAAATGTATCAGTATATGAAGATAGATTATTGGTGGCCGGGTATGAAGCGTGACGTAGTGGAGTACGTGAGTAAGTGTCTTACTTGCTTGCAAGTGAAGGCAGAGCATCAGAAGCCTTACGGGAAGATCTAACCTTTGGATATACCCGAGTGGAAGTGGGATCATATAACCATGGACTTTATCATGAAGCTACCGCCTACCATGAAGGTGTATGATGCCATATGGGTGATAGTCGAACGTCTGACGAAGAGTGCTCATTTCCTACCGATCCGAGAGACGTATTCATCTGAGAAGTTAGCGGATCTATTCATCGGGAGATTGTAACTCGTCACGGTGTGCCGGTGTCTATTGTTTCTGATCGTGACACTCGGATTACATCTAAGTTATGGAAGAGATTTCATGATGCAATGGGGATGAGGTTACACATCAGCACGGCTTATCATCCACAGACGGATGGTCAGTCGGAGAGAACCATTCAGACGCTTGAGGATATGCTTCAGGCATGCATCATTGATTTTGGAGGTAGTTGGGATGACCACTTACCGTTAGCGGAGTTCTCATAGAATAACAGTTATCATGCCAGCATTGGTATGCCCCCTTATGAGATGCTATACGATAGGAGATGTAGAACACCCGTTTGTTGGGGTGATATTGGTCAGAGAGAGTTGGGAAGTATTGAGGTGATCGAGGCTACGACTGAGAAGCTTGAAAGGATCAAAGCCTATATGAAGACAGCTAAGGACAGACAGAAGTCGTATGCTGACAATAGACGTAGACCAATTGAGTTCAAGGTGGGAGATAGAGTTATGTTGAAAGTCTCACCGTGGAAGGGGATCATTCGGTTTAGAAAGCGGGGCAAGTTGAGCCCGAGATAAATAGGACCTTTCCGAATCATTGCTCGAGTAGGAGAGGTGGCCTACTGGTTGGAGTTACCCGATGAGTTAAGTGGAATTCACCCTACGTTCCATGTATCTCATCTGCGGAAGTGTTTAGCTCATAAAGATATGGTTGTACCAATGGAAGACATTGAAGTTGATGAAAGGCTCAACGATGTGCGGGTTAGCTACCCCAGAAGGATGCACACTGGGGTCTAGTCTTTGTGACTGACCATACATATGGGACCATTGTCGCTTACCCCGGTGCTGGGCCCGCCTAGTGCATGATGTTTGAAGTCTATTTATAGTCTTCGGCCCAGTACCCGCCTTGTGCATGATGTTTGGGGTATAGCACATGGCATTGGTCCAAATGATGATACCCCGGTGCTGGGCCCGCCTCGGGCATAATGTTTGAAGTCTATTTATAGTCTTCGGCCTAGTACCCGCCTTGTGCATGATGTTTGGGGTATAGCTCGAGGCATTAGCCTGGAGCATAGAGATGTGAAAGTAATAATGATCGAATGAAATGTACGATAAGAAAGAGAATGAATGAATGTAAGTTGATGATGATGAATGATAATAATGAGATTATCTATTTGTACGTACGATGTATGATCGCTTACGAAAGTAAAGTACGGTTTTAAACGAAAGAAAATTATTTTATTTATAAAACTAGAACTCACTCAGCAAGACTGACTTTTATGTAATTTCCAGTTGGCAGGTAACGTTACTGAGGATGGCACGGGGCAGCTACTTGGCATTTTTGGATGGCATCCGTTGTTTGAATTATAATGTTTTTGTGATGTAATGCAACGAGTGATATTTTGTAACAGTTAACTGCAATGTATTATTTGGAAAAAGCAATTATAATGAAATGGTTTGTTTAAAAGAATTCCGCTGTAATATTTTGGTAAAGTTAATGTATGTTTTATGCTCTGTGTGCAATGATTGACCAGCTGTAAGCGTTCCGGGAACGGGGCCCTACACAATCACAAGGGATCCTCAAAATCAGGTGTTTGAAGCATGAAACAAGATTGGATGATAAAAAATCAAAGGTAATAGGGGTGTTTGGGTGGTGTTCGGCAGATGAGGGAGAAAGGATAGGAGAGAGAGGGTAGTGAGAGAAAATGTATGATGGTTGAGTGTGGAATGAGGATGGAGTGTTGTGTTGGGTTTTATAGCCATCATAAAGATTTCATTTGATTCTTATAATCATTTATTTTTACAAGATATTTTAGATGCTGGGTCCCAAAGTGGGATGCCCCCTAGTATAGAGGTGGTGTGGTCTCTTTAAATTTTTTTTTGTGAAACTCTGAACGTTCGGGTTTTTACGCGAAAAAGTTCTTTAAAATTAAAATTTTAATTTGAGACTTTAGATAGGTTCACAACATGTATAAAAATAATTACTAGTCAAAATATTAATTATAACAGGTTAATACAGCGTGCAACAGATTGTATGTTGCATCAAGGCAATATAATGTTAATAATAATAATGATTATTTTGCATGACTAATAAATTTTCACTTATAATGCATTAAATTATATGAATTAAAATATATTGATAGTGATATAAATAACAAAATTGTCACCAACGCTCATTAAAACATTTTACCTCAACGCGATCCGATGAATTTCAAAATTACCAATCATAAAATTTATTCACAAAGGGTCTTTGCTACACATGAGATGACCTTAGTTATTAGAAAATTAAATCTTATGATGCATTTAATCAATTTAGCACATTTTATTAACGTACGGATATTAACCTAGAAATACGGGATGTCACACATAAGCATGAAAATAGTGTTTTTTGCAACGAAGCTTAGTATGTTTGTTTGTTTGCCTTTTGTCACGACTTACTAACCAATATTTCTCACTAATTTCCTTAATTAACGATTCAACGATTAAGGACTTTTCAATGGTAAACTACACTAAGTACATACCATACACAACTTATAAAAATATAGCCTTTGCAAGTATGCTTTCGCCCTCAAAAGGAGTATGTAAAAGAGGGGTGGTGAACCCACCTTAAGCATATGCCTAGAATATAAAGCAACTAAAAGTTAGAATGAAAAGATAACCCGTCATAGGTTACCAAGAATATGTGAGTGTATAAGTATGGGCAAGACAAGTTCATTTAATTAAACCTAAGCTTTTAATTAATCCATTGATTTGTGCATTTTTGGGAACATTGACCCGTTTGACCCGTTGGTGACAAATTAGGTGAAAAGATATTCATTTATGCAAAACAAATCAAGTATTCATGCATTTAACTCAAATCAACCACGTATTGCACATAGTAAATCCTAAACTCCAACGGGATTATTTTACTAAACTTACCGTACATCACATACGAATCCATACAAATAACCAACATGTACATTTCAATCTAAAATCACATAATCACTTTAGATATCACAAATGATAACCAACTATGTTACTATCATGCAACCTAATCACACATAGGGTTTTCACAACTCACTATATACCATGTGCAGTAACTTGCTATTTCACATCCTAAATCCTGCTAATCCTACTAAGTAGGGGCCTCAGATCCGCATGTGTGTAGGATCTTCAACATTACATTCCAAACATGACTTATGCTAACAAAATAATCGAGTTATACCATATTAATCAAGATCATCATTATATCATGTAAACCCTAATTTTTAACATTAATCCAACACAATACACCATCACATCAACAATCAATTACATATGCACTTAAACATTAAATTTTCCAAAGTAACATCAACATGATTAGAGCTATTTCATTTTAGACCATTCAAGGTTCCCAATGATCAATCCAACATGATCCTAATATCACATGCATGCTCAATACATTAAAATTCACCAAACACATTTATAAAGTTTTCTCTTCGGGAAAGTGACATCCTATAATCTAAGTTTCACCAAACTAATCATCTATTCATCATTTATATGGTTATTCTAGTTCATATCAATCACTAGAACACAACCAACATCATCAAAACACAAAATCCAAAGTTCTTGGAAACTGAAGTTTCCACTTTGGGTTAGTTAAGAACCAAAAATCAAAACGACTAGATTCTTGCATAATACGTGTAAAATACATCTTCCAATTTCAACAATTTCAACTTATATTGCAAGATTAAACTAGAGTTTGTTCATAATAAATTTTTGTGAACAAGATGATAGATTTGTTAAAAATCTTCTCTAGCACATGTTATTGATCTACAAACAAGTTTGCTAACATGTTGAATCTATCAAACTAAGCAAAATCAAGTATGAGGTGTATGGGCTTGAGGTCAAAATCGCAAGGGGACGGGGAAGGATCTCAGCCGATTCAAGGGGGAATATTTTCTCTTTTAACCCCTTTTAACTTTTATAAATTATAAAAATTACTTTATAATAATATTAAATTATTTTCATTTCTTAAGTTTTGAGTTTAATAAACCAACTATTAAAATGTTAATGAAATGATAATCTTCTCTCATGATTATTATATAATTCTCATGAACCACGTGCTTAGACGTTATTCATAAAATAAAACAAAAAACTATTGTTAGATCTAGGAATAATAGGTCTAGATCATTTTGTATAGGTTAACCCATATGTGCGTTTATTTATGTGTATGATTACTGGTACAAACATTATACTTAGTCAATTTTGAAATTGAAACATCTACGGATGAACATTTTTGTTCTTCCGTTGATATCTTTCTTACAAGACATTCATCAGAAGATCTTCTACGGATGAATATGGATATTCACTGCACATAAAGTAGCTGCGGAAGACCAAGTAGCTGCGGAAGAACAAAGTAGCTGCGGAAGACCAAGTAGCTGCGAAAGAACCAGACACGTAAATCATACAAGTGTTTCTAGTCAACAAGTCAACAAGTCAATCACAGACTCCAAGAGATTCGCTGTTTCCTTAACAGAAACACGCGTGTCTATAAATATGAGTCCTAGGTTCATATCAAACAGAGAGAGACGGAGACAAAAATACCATCACATCGTTTCGCACGATCAACATAAACCCTAGCAGCCGTAACATCAACACACCAAAATCATAAACACAATCAAAGCATAGAATTTTGTTAGCAATTATTATTTGATTCTTTGTGATCATTAATCGGTTTTAATGAATTACGTTTGATTCAAATCACTATTCTTTGCATATTGTTGATATCGTTTGATCATTTATTATTTATTTTTCTCTGGCATCGATATTTATTTGTTAATCAATTAAACAACGATTAATGGTAATTCCGCGATCATTAATTCGAAACCAATCTGACACTGATAATTCCTGATTGCGATCCTTGGATTCACAACTATGATTTACATAACCACATAATACTAATAATAATTATTAATAAAGTTATTATTAGTTATATCAATACTAATTATTTGTTAAACCATCAATGTTTAAGAATAACTAGTGTGTGCTTATTGCCGTGTATGCAAGACTTACAAAACTAATGGAGTTTTGATATCAGAAATTTTGGATGTCACACAAGTCTTGTGATATAATTCCCGAACCATATCTTCGATTGTTTAAATTTAGATTTATGTTTTAGTACCGGTGGTTTTGGAGTATGTCCAAGTTCTGATGAACTTAGGTTGATTTTATGTCCAATCAGTCTAATAAATCAAAACAGTCCACAATCTAGTCAAAATCAGCAAGTCTTATAGGAAATGCGATAAACAGCTTACCAATACTAATACGATGAACAATACACCAACACTAATGTGTTGAACAGTATAGTAAAGAAATGCTTGGAAATGCGATGAACAGTAAAGAAATGCGATGAACAGTAAAGTACTTTAACAAATGCTTGGAATAGTGGTTACTGAACAATGCTATGAATAGTAAACCTTGAGCAAATGAGATAAACGGTAGTACTAGGCAAATGCAATGAACAGTGACATTCATATAAATGCGATGAATAGTACTTGATCACTATTTTTCAAATTTTAGTTGAATCAAAGGTCCTTTTCACTCAAATTTGATGTAACACCTTTTGATTAGGAACCCTATATAATCTCAGGTCATATTGTACAAATACTATCGGATTCAAGGTTTTACTGGTTTGATTTAGTTTTTAATCAAACACAAGCAATCAAAAAGTATTCTCTCAACTCATTATCAATTGATGAACAATATTTGTTATGATTGGAGTATTTTCAGTTTGATTACAGATCTAATATGTAGAATATCTCAAATTTGCAAATCAATTAGCAATTCAATCTATTTTAAGATGAAGTAATTGACCAGGTGATTTCTATGATTATCATCGAACTTACTGATTGATTGTAGTGATCAATTGTAGCGGAAATACAATCAACATAAACCAAAAACATAATAATTCTCATAATTGCTTTGTATATTCATAATGCTTTTTTTCAAACTACAAGGATTGGGTGTAGGGTTTAGGTTTACAAAAAATGAATAGTAACTTTCTATTTATAGGCCTGACATATAGTCGGTATTATGACTAAAATACCCAGACAATACTAGTACATCAGAGTTAAAAGTCAAAACTATAATAAATAGAATTAGCATTTCACAAGTCTTCACCCGCATTTTTTTATGTTCATCCACTTTAGTTAATGTTGATGACAAAAATACTCAGCCGCATGTGATATCTGTCACCTAAAAATGTGCGTTAAACATTGACTTTGGTTTTTTTACTTTGACTCTAACTTTTTCATGGAATAAATACGGACTTTCACTTGAATGTTGACCATTATTGACTTGAATCGGGAATAGTACATTAGACGCGTGTAGATACATTAAGTTCTAGAACTATTCATATTAGGCTTTATATCTTCTAATGGGCCAAGGATATGTGATAGGTTCAACCAACTAGATGTAGCACGATGATTATGTGCTTTGATCTTGATTAAGGATTGACAAAACATAAAATATTATCATTTATGTTAAGAACGCAACAAATATAAAACATCAGTGGACTTTGCCTAAACTCTAAATAGACTACTCAATTTTAAAATATAATTAGTTTAATATATGTAACGATCAGCACAATACAAGTAACTTCGATCTCGTGACAAGAATGCAGAATGTAATCATCACGGAATACAAGATTGAATATGCTGATGAAGAACACAAGTGTAAATAAACTTCAAAGTTCTATTGCTCTCTAACTTTGAATGTTTACAAGTATGAAATCAGGAAATGACAAAAGCTCTCTAAGTTACATTACAAAAATCTATTTATACTAAACTAGGAAGTTCTAGTATAGTTCTCGCGTGACTTTCAAGTTTTCACGTGACTTGATCTTCATAATCTTGATTTAATTTTCTGAGCCTCTAGGTTCAATCCCTACAATCTTACCCTAGGCTCGATGAATCAATGCATTTAGAAGTCCATATCTGCAACCTTGTAATGCCCCCATAAGCATACATCTTGTTGTCCAGGGCCTTCATAATCAACCAACCGAACTGTGCTGCTATAAAATGAACAGATTCATCAGCTGCAATTGGACAAGCCTGCAACCTCATCAAATCATCTTTTCCAAACTTGAGCAAATCCATAGGGTCGATGATACGGTAGTCTTTGTCAACACAATGGATCAATGCTTTACCCATCTCCTTTTCACAACTCCACCACATGAGCTTTGACAAGCTATTAATTGGCACAGGAGCATGTATAGGGATCTTCCTTGTGTATCTTGGATGCTTGTAGACCCTTATCTTCATTGTCTTGTTAGTATTAGGATCTATACGTGTCACAACCCTGCTTTTAGCAAAAACACGGGGATGTAACGGACGGGATCATCATAAAACATTGATATTTAATAGAGAAGCAGTAAATGATGTAATAACGTGTCATGACGTCACCCGACACAAATGTTGACTTGTGTCGTGGTTAGTCAATTTCACGACAACATAGTCAAACAAGTATGATCAAGTTGAATTCCCACAACCAGGGAACAAGTTTAAGTGAAATCCAAACTCAGAATGATAAACACAAATCAAACAGTTATTGTTTAGAATATTAAAGCAATCCTAGCTCAAATCCTTAGGTCATCACTAAGGTATCATATCTAGCTATCCTCGATGATTGTTAACTGAAAAGATATGCTCAAAAAGGTCAACATATTGTTGGTGTGTTCGCAGGTTTAAATAATAAACTAAGTGTGACGTTTTGTAATACTTTGTAGGACATAAGTGTATATAGTTATACGCAAGCAATATCACATGTTAACATGAGCCACACAACTAAACCTATGACGTACACACAGATCTTGTCGGAACATATTCACCCAAGGGCCCGTTCGTGGCCACTATCAGTTCCAACTAGTATACTAACAAACAAGGGCGGGGGTGTCAGCCCAATAATACTATCAATACCTGTCCGTCGGCTCCAACACCGGAGTTAAATAGTTGTGAATAAAGAACCACACAGAAAACTCATGCATGTACTAGATATTAACTTACAAACAGTAAACACAATAGTCCCAAAATGTAAATGAGTTCACAGCATAAAAAAAAGGTGAGCATACTTTTCCCCTTAGGTTTTATAAATAATTGAAATAAAAACGGGGCCGCGAAACTCACATTGTTTGATACGGCAAGTAATGAAATCAAAAAGACTTTTTGCAACGCGCGTGAACCCAAGCAATCAAACACCTATTACAATATATAATTGAACTTGTAACACGTCTAATAAACATTATAACACACTCGATCTTTCTCGGGTCGATTCAGGTTTGACGCGCGACTCACACCATAAAAATATATATATACAAATATATATATATATATATATATATATATATATATATATATATATATATATATATATATATATATATATATATATATATATATATACAAATATATATATATATATATATATATATATATATATATATATATATATATATATATATATATATATATATATATATATATATATATATATATATATATATATATATATATATGTATATCCCTAATTAGTATGATTACTCCCATTATTAAACACGAGCAAATATATCTCTATATAATTAGTACTTATATACACACCACTATTATTTACATATATATTTATATATTTGCAATAACATAGCCCCACGCGACACATGCATTATTTCAACGTGATAACACATTTATACCATATCATCTCATATATGTATTTAGTAATCTTTATTTCAAACTTTTGCTTAATTTAGTTGTTTAAATTATTACTCTCAATTTAGTAATTTAGAAAGTATTTAACATACCTTACTATTTGCACAAAGATTTTATAAAATCAGTTTGGTGGTCGCAACGATAACGAAATGAACCGAGACCATTTGGATTTTGAAGAAAACATATGGAATTCGGTTTCTGGAGAAAATCAGATCATTTTCATAAAAATTGAGAGATATATGTGTTTCTAAAGCCGGACCAAACAATCTGCCAAAAATTTAGTTTTAACCAATCTTTTTGTATCAACTGTTTGGGTGCACAAAAGTTCATGGTTTTTGACGAGACCAATTGGGTTTAAAAGAAGACTCTTTGAACTTAGTATTAGACTTTAAATTCGTTTATTTTGTACTTTGTATGTGCAAGTTATCACTCGTATAAATGACCCAGTTTTGTGGCAGCAAACTGCCTAAAATACAACTGTTAACCTTTGTTTCCAATCCCACAATTCTTGATCATAGATGACCCAAAAATCCAACCGACGTGTATCTCATGATTCAATTGACATACCCACACACACATACAAACACTCACATATATATATATATATATACACACACACATCCATACATGCACACAAACACATACATACACCCACACACTCATTAACACACACATATATAAATATAAATCCCACACACAATGCTTACACACACCATATTGTTACACACACAATGTCTACACACACCATACACACATACCATCTCACGTCTCACACATAAACACACACTACCCACACACACCCACACATACACATGACACACACTCGGGCATACGTACCCGCCACCACCATCAAACAACCACTCCACACCACAACCCGAACACCACTGTACACAACCGCACTAGATCGATACTAACACGGCTCCCAAATTTAACCGGAACGGAAACGAAACAACATAAAGTAACTAAAACAAAACGAAACACGACAATAATGAATTGCTTACCAACGAAACGGAGCTACGGAGGGACGAGGATGTCGAGAGTACTTCGCGGTGGTTGTTCGGCAGCCAACGGTCGCGAGGGGGTGGAGTGTTCGCAGGTTTGGCCATGACGGCAAGGGTTCACGGCTTGGGGGGTTGTTTAGGTTTACGACAAAGAAAGCATAAATATATGTGTATATATATATAATTTACACTTTGGACCCTAAATTATTTAGTAATTAATTCCTTATAGTTTGATAATTACTTATTTTAAACCCTATACTTTTCTTTTCTATTTTTATTCAACCCCAACTTTATAAACGTTACCCTTAACCAAGCAATATAAGGAAAAATATACACGAGTTATGACATGACGCAAAATAATATTTGCGCGTTGAAGATTCGCGGCTTCGCGAGCGCGATTTGATAGATTTTTCGTGAATGATATTATATATAATAATAATAATATTATTATTATTATTATTTTTAATAATAATAATAATAATAATAATAATAATAATAATAATAATAATAATAATAATATGTAATATTAATCTTTTTTATTTATTTTATGAATTAGAATTTCCCGTGACTAAATCTTGGTAGCATTTATTACAATTACGACCATATTAATTTCACGAAGACAATAAAAACATAGTTGAAAGATGACGAGCTTCTTGTTAATAACGGACCTGAGAGTGACGGATGTCACAATACGTATCTCATCTTCTATCACTATAGATTTGGCGGTTTTGATATCTTTGAAATTTGTTTTACTTTGTCTCAAATCATATTCCTTATCTAGTTCCCTTTTCCATAGTTACTTGAATTAATAAACAGAGCATGACCTATAGCATATAAATCTGACTCTCTAAGTGTATGGAAGTCGTGCTCATCTTGATAATACTCTATAGCTCCACCCCTTCTCTTTATCACATACATCTTCTTTTCAGCATCGTACGCCCAACTAATAATAGGTTTCGAGTTTGTTTACCTTATGAAAGGTTTGGAATGTCTTAGCATGTGAACATAAGCTGGCGGAGGAGGTGCTTCAACTGTAATATCTCCGACCTGACGTATAGCACTTTGTCAGTCATTTCTTGAGACTCGATTCTCTAACAATCTCTCCTTCTTCAACCAAAATATCTGAGAATAAGTCCTTAAGACTATTCCTAAATATGTCTGAGTAGTCTATCGTCTCTTCTAAATCGTCAAATGGACCAAAGTCCTCGTTTGATTCCTCAGCAATAATCTTTTGCTGAAATGTATAGAATTCCTTCTCATAAGCTTCTTCAGTAGCGGGATCCAAAGGTGTATAGTCAACTAAGTCATCGGATCTTGGTTCGGAGATGTTAGCAGATCCCGATGATCCAGAAGGACCAGTAGCTGAACCCATATCACCCCCCTGATCATCGTCATCATCCTTCTTATCATCTTTTCCACTTTTTTCTTCATCACCATCATCTCCATCATCATCATCATCAAGATCATCTTCTTCATCACAACTAAAATCTACCATCTCCAAATCATCATCATCATTAGTAGGCTCAGGGATTGGTACATCATGTTTAGGCTCTAGAAACGCCTCTCCAATATAAACTACAGGTTGATCCTCAGTAGCCATAGTATTAACAGTGGTAGATGGATCTTGATCAACAACAACAGTCTCTGTTATCCTTTCTATAATAATAGGATCAACATCTTGCTATGTAGTATCTGTAGGATCTTGAGCAACTTCGGGATCAGTAGTTTGCTGTCCACTAGATTCTCCAACTTTCGTGGTTCGTTGTTGAGTAAACAAAAATGGAACATGGGAAGTGAGATCTCTGATGTTCTGCACTAGAATCTAAACATATTAATATGAAATGTAGCTGATGTTCAAGATTCTTGATCTGCTCATCTTTCTCAAACATCTGTCTATACAGATCATCAATCATTTGGGTTTCCTCTAACATTTCCTTCTCTAAAGTACTTACTCTTTGCTCAAGAGTAATAGATGTAGGTGAACTAGTTGAAGCACTAGCACCTTGTCTTTGTGCGGGAGGAGTGCTGAGAAAATCTTCCATCTAGTTAGACCCTGAAATGATCATACATGCCAATTCAAGAGGTGGTTGAAAGTTGTTCTGGTTGGAAGAAAGTACAAGTCAAAGAATTAATGCGGGTGAAGAAAATAGAAGAAAAAGACAAGTATTGGTTGTCCGCATTTGTCAATGCATATGAGCAAGAACAAATACGGCTAAGTATTTGTTCATCCTCATTTACTAATACGGATAAGCAAAATCAAATACGGCTGAGTATTTGTTTATCCGCATTTACTAATGCGGATAAGCAAAATCAAATGCTGCTAAGTATTTGTTCTTCCGCATTAGTCAATGCGGATGACATACTTAATGCGGATGCTCAACAGAAGAATTGCAGATCATTATTTTGTACTTAGACTAGTATTCTGATGTATAGTTGTCAGGGTTGTTTAGTAATATTGTATAGGCATTATATCTGCCTATAAAAAGAATAGTATACACTATATTTGTAAGTTTCTTTTTAGTGCTACAAGCTCTTTGCTACAAACCCTTGAACACTTTGTATTTTGTTCATCACTACCAATATACAAAGAATTATTAGTAATTTCAACATTTATGATCTTTGATTATGTATTTTCGCTACATAATCATTGCCTCAATCATCATATTCGATCCTAGTTGACTCACATCAACTCAGTTAAGATACGGACCCGGTCAATTGGTATCAGAGCCTTGGCTCTTGAATTCGTCTCAAAATCAGCTTAGATCTTGAACGAAATTCCATTGAAGTGGTGATTGAGTTGTTTATTAGCAAGTTTCATACTTCTAATAAGCATTCATACTAAAAATACATGAAGCTTCTTCAACAATCGTTGTTCTTATAACCCAAAAACTCAGAACTCTATTCGATTGTTGAATCTCAACAAAATCAGACAAAATCCTTCATAATCACTCGATATTGACCAAAAACAACCTAAAATCAATTTAAGTGTTCGTAGATACTGCTACTACTGTTCACCGCATCAAGACAAGAAAAAAACTTGACATTGGACTATTTGAACATTCTGGACATAAAAATCAACTTAATCAGTACTCAAACCATCTAAAATCAAGTTTATTATAATGGATTCTTTTAACTTTTCTGAACTAGGTCATGCATCTAAACCTCCAATGCTTAAACACAAGTTTGAGTTTAAGCAATGGAAAATACGTTTTAGAAATTACATTACAGGTGTGGATCCTGCTACTGGATATCCTTATGCAAATGACCCTACATTCTTGTTTCACTCAATGCTTATCAAGCAACTCAGTACAGAACTGTTAGAATCCCGATAGAGGATCCTAATCTAAATCTTGATGATGAGGACTCAAAGCCTACTCTATTCTAACTCAGGCTTTGAAAATGGATGTCCTCAAAAGACTAGAGAAATTGGAGCAACCAAAGGTGTCTAGAATGTGCTGCATATTATATGTGAAGGAAGCAGTGAGGTGACTAAAATAAAAAAAGATAAACTAGTGAACCAATATGAAACCTTTTATCATATCAAGGGTGAATCATTCTCCAATCAGCTACATCATTTTGTGTAGTTGGTGAATGATCTAAAACTTATGGGGGTCACATATAAAGAAAAGGAAATGAACAAGAAGATGCTGCACAGTCTGTCAGAAAACTATAAGTAGAATGTTACAATGTTGAAGAACACTCTTGACTTGGAAAGAACCAGCTTAGACATCATGATTGCTAAGATTGAAGCTCTAGAGTTAGATGAGCGAAGTAGAATTCTTAGTGGACCTAAAGTCATTGAGGCATATAAGTTTCCATCAGAAATTCATTTTGTTGAAAATGCCCTTGTGACAAAAGAAGATGATTTTTTTTCTTCCAAAGATCAAGCTAGAACAACTCGATTCATTACTGATTCATAACAAAACAAGCCATCATCTTCAACTCCTTCTACTGCATCACCCATATGCATACCTAGTGATCAAAAAGCTGAAGAGCAAAAGACAACTTACAATGCCTTTATTGCTAGCTTTGAGGCTTATCTAGGAGGAAGGCTTACTTTAGCACATCTGATTCATGAAGATCTAGAAGAAATGGATCCAGATGATGTTGAAGAAATGGACTTGCAATGGCAGATGGCCATGACTGCGATGAGAGCCAAAAATTTCTTTCGAAAAGGGAAGAAGCTGAGTCTAAATGAGAACACAAAACTTGGATATGACAAATCCAAGGTAAAGTGTTTTAATTATGGTGTGAATGGAAATTTCTATAAGGAATGCAATGCTCACAGAAGAAGTAACAACAATTACCAAAGAACTCCATATGGTCAACCATCATCTCAATCCAATTCAAACATTCAATCAAGCAATTAACATCAAAATCAGCTCAAAATCAGCACCAACAAACTCATCAAAGTCAGCCATAACCGACTCATCAACCTCAGGGAAGCAATCAACCAACCTCTAATGCACTTGTCATCAGACAAGATGGAGTTTGTGACTAGAGCCCATATGTAGAGGAACTCAAGCCTCAATTTTAGAATCATGCTCTCATGGCTCACATTGATGATGGTCCAATTCCAATGCCAACTAAGGTAAAATCAAATCTTTGTAGTGATAAATGCATTCAAGAAGTACAGGGATACAGAGAACATAAGCACAAGTTAACTCTTAAAATAAAAGAGGAAATGGTCAAATCTAAAATGTTAAAACAAGAGATGAAAAGTTTTGAAATTAAAATCAAATCAATTCTTTCAGATATTGAAAAACTCCATGGTGAAAAGTAAACTCTCACAGCTGAGAATGAGATGTTAACTGAATTGTTAACAAAAACCAAAGCTGAGCAATCAGCTACGGAAATGAATCTTGAAAAGTTTCAATTCTCTTCTAATAAGCTGCAAGAGTTACTTGACTCACTGGAAGAGCTAAAGGATATGACTGGGATTGGATACAATTCTTGTCCACCTCCATACAATGACAACTATACAATTATGCATGAGGCACTCACTCATTCTGATCCAACTGAACCTAAAGTTATTGAAACTCAAACAATGGTTTCACAAATAACTAATCCTCAAAACAAACCGAGAGTTTATATTAAAACCAATGAGGATAAAATCAAGTTGGGTCACCCAATCAAAATCAAAGAGTGCTCAGACAAACCTGTAGTTGTCAAGAAACCAAATAGCCCAGCCAAAGCCATTGTACCATTTGTGAAATTCAATTCTGAAAATCTCAAAGTGGTGGAGAATGATAAAGTACCAGTGAAATCCTTTGCTAAAAGCAGATCTGATAGTGAGATTAAATCCCCTAAACATTCAAGCATATTAGAAAAGGTTTCACTAAAATCCAAAAGTAAAGCAATAGTTTCTCTATCATCCAAAGGGAAATCACCCATGGTTTAAAAATCAAAAGTAAAAACTAAACCAAAATCATCAACAAAGTCAAAACAAGGGGTCAGTTTTGACATTTTTAACAAAAAGGATTTAGACCAATTTGAAAGGAGTCAAGGGTAAAAAGAAGCAAAAGCAGTCTCCAATGACCAAGAGAAATAGAATTGTGAAACAATCTATAGAAACTAAGAAGGCTGAATTTGCTTCTTCATTAAAAACAAAATCTTAGGTTAATCTAAAATTTGTTAAATCACATCAAGCCTCTACATCAAAATCAAAAGACAAACAAATGTACAGTGACATTTGTGACATGTCTAATCACAACACAGATTAGTGTTATTTTAACCAATATTGCTCCATGAGTGACACGAACAATCATTCAACGAAAAATTGCTATTTCAACAAGTATTGTTCTATCTGTGATATGATAAATCATAATTGTGACATCCGGTAATTTTCCATTACCAAACTCCGTTAGTTTCGTTAAGTCTTGCATACACGTGTCGGGAGCACACACTAGTTGTCGTTGAACGTTGGTGACTTAATAATAATTAATAATGATAAACAGATAATTATTCAACTAATAATGTTGGTTATTGGGTGTGATTATGCGATTTAAGTATTAATGGTGAATTTTATCGCGTAACGTGGAAACGTGTGTGTTTAATCCGTATGTTTTGTATCTAATAAAGATAAAATATATAATTGTCATTGTTAGTTTATATGCTTATTATTCTAGTTAAAAACATTTTAAAAGAGTATTTAAAAGCCTAATCTTTATAAAATACAAACTATGAGGGTTAAAAGGGTAATTATTGCTAAATAATTAATCAAAACACAAAACACTAACCCTAAACCATCCATCGGCCGCGACCTGCACTCCCTCCCTCTCCACTTTGCGAATTCGACCCAAGAACAAGCAATCACTCTCGGATTTGATCGATTTCAAGTGATAGAACACGTTAGAATCTTCAATTGCAAACCATTACACATTTAAAGGTTAGATTTTTACATGTTTTTCAAGGTATTTGATTATGGCTGAAAGTTGGTGTTTGAAATATGCAATTGAATGTTGATTCTTTGTTGTTTGATGATGTTATGATGTTAGTTAGGTTAGATTGATGTTAGTTAACGTTGATTATGCAAGAAAGCTTCGATTTTGATGCGTTGTTCATAGGTTACTAATAATAGTAACTTTATTTGTGTGGATATGGTGATTTGATGATGAATTGATGTTGTTGATGTGTTTGTGATGATAATGGGATGTTAGATTGTTGATTTGAATGCTAGAAATCCAAGAATGAATGTTGTAGTTCATGTCTTACTAAAGATAGTAACTTTTGGCTATGAAGGTTGATGAATTGTGATAATTGGATGTTGTTGATCATGTCTAGATGTTATCATGAGCTTGAATTGGTATATTATTGATGAATTCATGAATGTCTTGAGTGTTTGATAGATTTTGGGATGTGCTTTCCCAAAAGGGAAACTTTATTTGCACAAAATCTTGAATATGATGTTTTGAGTGTGTTTGTGATGTTAGGATCATGTTAGTATGTTCATGGATGATTTCTAAGGTGGTAGAATGTATTATTTGGGTTGTATGAATGTTTAGTTGGTTAGTTATCTGATTTGGCCTGTTGTGGGAGTTCATGGTAATGGGTCATATGGGTATGTTAGGACTATTGTTGGTTTGTGGTTGATCATGGTTGAACATTTTGGATGATACGAATTCTGTTGAATGGCATGTTGATGATCATCATACACGCCTGCGAATCTGATGCCCCTACTTAGTAGAATTGGCAGGGTTTAGGGTGTGAAGTTGTGAGTGGCTTCACATGGCATGTTGTGCATGATTTGATTCTATGTATGATGCATTGGTTGTGTTGTAACTATGTTGAGCATGATAATTGTTTGAGATTCGCATAACTGGTATGATATCTGGCTGTATCATGATCTAATTAGTACATGTGGTTAATGAAGTGTTATATGTAATCAGTTTGTATGTTAATCATGTGTGATAGGCTGTTATGCTTGTTTGAATGGAATTTCATCTATAATGTCACCAACGGGTCAAACGGGTCAACTGGGTCAAATGTGTCTTGTCTTTTAAAACTTTGAGTTCTTTGGTTTGTAAAGCACTTAGGGTTTCAATATGATTCTGTGTACACGTACTTATGTACTCTCGTGTTCTAGGTAACCTTTGAAGGGTTGTCTTTGCACCTATCACCAGTTCTCTTTAGTCATTATCTTTACACACCAGGTGAGTTCATGCCCCTCTATTTTTATAAACCTTCTTCTTAGGGGAGGTAGCATACTTGTACTCAAATGCTATTTTATTATTATAACCTGTGTATGTTTTAACATAGTGCTTAATACCTTGAAAGTCCTCACACTTTCGGATCGTTAATAATGGTAACTAGCGGGAAATCTTGGGTAGTACTACTGGGTCTGACGATCCCCACCTGTGCGGCTCGATGTCAAACGGGTGCAATATAGTCCTAGATACAAATATCGTCACAACCTGGTAAGTCGTGACGGGAGGCAACAAACGCAACACAGTCAGCTTCGATCGCGAAATCACTATGGTTATTACTTGTGAATATAGACTAGCTATCTATTTCAATGCACTTCTTATGTTATGCAAATGTTATTGTTTATGATAAACGCAAACTCTTAAACTCACCAACCATTGTGTTGACATTTTAGTATGCTATTCTCAGGTTGTTAACTCTGCTTGCCATTAGGAGCACCACATGAGTCCAGCATGTATTCTAAGACTCTATTTTAAAGACATGTTTATTGGTATCTATTTACGAGTGTTTAAATGTTTGGGTTGGCGCATGTTTTGCCAAATATGCATTTTTATATTTTGGGTGTGTCTTATTTACAAAACGCTTCCGCATCGTTTTAAAGTTTGAACTTTGGTTGGTTTTATTTAAAATGTGGCATATAGTGTCGTTCTAAGTAACTATTGACTGTGATCCTGGTTTGTTCACATGCCTCGCGGTAACACTCCGCATATGGATTTTGAGGGTGTTACAGATTGGTATCAGAGCCATTGGTTATGGGGAACTAGGTTGCATACACACACTAGACTATAACCGCACAGTTGTTAGTTACTTATCGCTTACTCTCCTTACTGTATACTCATTGGCATACGTAACACGTACTTCGGAGCATGGCATCGTCGTCCAGAAATTTAGGCAAGAGACCTGCACGATCTGAGTCACCTCCTACGTCTCCCGTATCGGATAGGGGATTTAACTGGCGTCGACATCCTTATCCTCCTGGTGAGATAGACTGGGATCAGCCTTTCATACCTCCTGAGCTCGATCCTCTTTGGAACTAGGATTTCTACCCCACCTACATAAACCGTGTGGCTTATAGAGAGCGCGTACCACCAGTAGCTCCTACACGACCTAGGACTAGGTCATCGACCGCCTCTGCATTGCCTACTCTTCCTACCTTGAGCATCCCTCTCGAGTAGGCATTTGCAGCTTTGGTAGCCACTCTAGACACGGAGCGACAACGAATTAGAGGACTCACTGATGAGAACTCTGCATTACGATCTGAGATGCGTCAATTGCATTTCCAGGTAGAGACGCTTCAGGAGCGACTCTCGATGGCCATCAGTGGGCATCATACTCTGGCAGGCAACGTTGTAGCACTTAGTGGGCGCATGGACGCACAAGATCACCATAACATAGTGATCGATGATAGGTTTGCTGATTTAGAGGCACAGCTAGCAGCACTTCAGGTTGTTGAAGCCCTTGCACCTTTGGTGGATCCTGATGAGGAAGACCCAAAAGAGGAACCCGAGGAAGCCCCCGAAGAAGAACCAGCAGAGATGGATGAGGACAGTGACGGATGTGACGTACTGGACTGATTCCACTTTTAAATGACTTAGACTATGTAGTGTTTCTTTTCTTTGAAACCTATGTGGGAAGGGTTGTTTCCCACCTAACTGACAAACTTAAATTTTGACCTTGATGGAATATTTTGTGACTCAATTGCAATTTATTTATCTTTGGTTATTGTTTCTGTTATAAATGTTGTGGTTGTGGTGAATGCATTATTTCTTATTGTTTACTTTACCTTGATGAGATTAATGTGTTGGATGTTACTCATTATTGTAATTATGAATTGTAAAGTGAAATATGGACGCATGAGGAAGAGGACGTGGGCGTGGGCGTGGACGTGGCGCCGGAGGCCGTGGTGCCGGAGCCATAAACATGACGCCTGTGGAATTGGCGGCATTAATTAACGAACATGTTCAGGCGGCAGTGGCTGCTGCCCAACCGGGACAACCAGCAGGTAAATGATAATGAGAGGTTAAACTAATTATTCTAGTTAATTGTCTAGGATATCTGACTAATGTTTGGGTTGTCAAAACAGGACCACCACCATGTACCTACAAGTCCTTCATGGACTGTAAACCCCATACCTACAGCGGGACAGAAGGAGCTGTAGGGCATGTAAGGTGGTTTGAGAAGACAGAGTCTGTCTTCGCAAAATGCAACTGCCCGCCTGCTGATCAGGTGAAGTATGCTACCGGGACATTGGAAGGCGCAGCACTTTCTTGGTGGAATGCCCAGGTTGAAATGTTGGGTCAAGCCATGGCTAATGAACTACCTTGGGATGAGTTTAAGGGGATTGTGACTGAAGAATACTGCCCCCGAAATGAAGTGCAGAAACTGGAGATTGAGTTCTGGCAACTCAAAATGCAAGGCTCAGAAATTGAAGCCTACACGACCCGTACTCATGAGTTAGCCACTTTATGCCCAGGGATGGTGAATGAAATGCACAAGAGGGTTGAGCATTATATACGGGGATTGGTGCCCGAAATTCAAAGTATGGTAACTACCTCTAACCCCACTACCATACAACAAGCTTTCCGAACAGCCCACAGGCTGACTGATCAAGCAGTAGAGCAAGGTCGATTACCTAAGCGGGGTGCGGTGGCAAGCGTGCCCGACCATATACGCAAGTGGGATGGTTCAAGCAATAAGGGATCGTCATCCAGCAGCCAATCTCAACCTCAACAACAGCAACAAAGTCAGCAACAGCAACGGAAGTTCGATAACAATCCAAGCTTCAACCAGGCGACTCCCTCAAATCAAGGACCCGGTGGGTATGGCGGAAGACAGCCGAAGTACAACCGGTGTAACTACCACCATGTGCGTCGATGTGATAACTTCAAGTGCCAACGTTGTGGAAGATTGGTCACGTAGCCAAAGACTGCCGGGGTGAACTGATGAAAAAGCCACAACAATCACAAGAAACTCCGAAAGGTTGTTTTGAGTGCGGAAAAGAAGGCCATTACAAATGCAACTGTCCCCAACTTAAGAGGAATGGTAATGGTAACAACAACAATGGAAACAACAGCAACAATAACAATGGCAACAACAATAACAACAACAATGGTAATGGCAACAACAATGGTGGAAACAATAATGGAGCCAAAGGAAGAGCCTTCATCATTGGCTCAGGTGAGGCTCTAAACGATCCTACAACAATAACTGGTAAATTTTCGGTTAATGGTCGTTTTGCTACTGTATTATTCGATACCAGAGCCGATAGAAGTTTCGTGTCCACTAGGTTCTGTAGTCTTTTAAGTGATATGCCCTCAGCCTTAGAATCTAAATACACCGTAGAGTTAGCTGACTGTACACCGATTCACGTAACGCATATTCTTAGAGACTGCAAGATAGAGCTTGCTGGTCATACATTCACCATATATCTCATGCCTGTTACACTAGGAAGTTTGATGTAGTAGTAGGCATGGATTGGCTTTCCGTTAAACAAGCGTAAGTCATATGCCACGAGAAGATCATACGAATTCCCATTGGTGAAGAAGTCCTTACGGTCAGAGGTGATAGGAATGGTGCGGTGATAGGCATCATCTCGCTCATGAAGGCACAGAAGTTGTTATGAAAGGGTCGACTGGCCATATTAGCACTCGTCACAGATAAACAGACTGAGGAAAACAAGATAGAAGATATCCCCGTAGTTCGTGAGTTTCCCGAGGTGTTTCCGGAAGACCTGCCTGGATTACCGCCTCATCGGCAAGTTGAATTCCAAATTGATTTAACTCCAGGAGCCACTCCAATTGCGAGAGCACCGTACCGGTTAGCTCCAAATGAACTGTATGAATTATCTGCCCAACTACAAGAGTTGTTGGATAAAGGGTTTATCCGACCGAGTTAGTCACCCTGGGGAGCGCCAGTTCTATTTGTGAAGAAGAAGGATGGTACATTTCGAATGTGCATTGACTATAAGGAACTGAACAAGGTTACTATCAAGAATAGATATCCCTTACCTCGTATCGATGATTTGTTTGATCAACTGCAAGGATCATGCTATTACTCTAAGATTGATCTGAGGTCTGGGTATCATCAGTTGAGAGTTCGAGAAGAGGAAATCTCGAAGACTGCTTTCCGTACACGATATGGTCACTATGAATTTTTGGTCATGCCATTTGGGTTGACGAATGCACCAGCAGTATTCATGGACCTCATGAATCGCGTGTGCAAACCCTATCTTGATCAGTTTGTTATCGTCTTTATTGATGACATATTGATATACTCAAGGACTGAAGAAGAACATGGCGAGCACTTACGTTTAATCTTGGAATTACTTAGAAAGGAACAACTGTATGCAAAGTTTTCTAAGTGTGATTTCTGGATACGTGAGGTACAATTCTTGGGTCATATTGTCAACGAGAAGGGAATACATGTTGATCCTGCAAAGATTGAAGTGATAAAGAATTGGTCTGTTCCTAAGACACCGAGTGAGATACGATAATTCCTTGGATTAGCGGGATATTATCGACGATTCATTAAAGGGTTCTCTAAGATTGGACAACCTCTCATAGCCTTGACTCATAAGGGAACAACATACAAATGGGGTGAGAATCAGGAATCTGCTTTCCAGTTGCTGAAACATAAACTGTGTAGCGCACCAATACAAGCCTTACCGGATGGTAGTGATGACTTCGTAGTCTACTGAGATACGTCTATTCAAGGACTTGGATGCGTCTTGATGCAGCGGGATAAGGTGATACCTTACGCCTCTAGAAAATTGAAGATTCATGAGAAGAACTATACCACCCATGACTTGGAACTGGGTGTTGTAGTTTTTTCCTTAAAGATCTAGAGACATTACTTGTATGGTACCAAATGCACTATTTACACCGATCACAAGAGTCTTCAGCACATCTTTGAGCAAAAGGAATTGAACATGAGGCAAAGGCGCTGGGTAGAATTACTGAATGACTATGACTGTGCTAATAAGTACCACCCGGGGAAAGCAAATGTAGTTGCCGACACGCTGAGTAGGAAAGAAACTGCTAAGCCTCAACGAGTGTGAGCTCTGCAACTAAAGATTAGTATGCAATTACCTGAACAAATCTGTGATGCTCAAACTGAAGCTCTGAAGGTAGAAAATATGAGTTTAGAAGGGTTACGGGGAATGGAAAAGCAACTAGAAGTAAAAGCGGATGGAATTCGTTATTTCATAGATAGACTTTGGGTGCCACTACACGGAAATCTGAGAGAATTGGTCATGAGTGAGGCACACAAGTCTAAGTACTCTATACATCCTGGATCTGACAAGATGTAGCATGATCTGAAGGCACACTATTGGTGGCCTAATATGAAAGCGGATGTAGCTACTTATGTGAGCAAGTGTTTGACCTGCTCAAAGGTAAAAGTGGAGTACCAAAAGCCATCTGGACTACTACAACAACCCGAGATCCATACGTGGAAGTCGGATCAGATATCAATGGATTTTATTACTAAGTTACCTCATACTTCTACTCGTTGTGACACAATATGGGTTATCGTGGATAGATTAACAAAGTCTGCTCATTTCCTAGCGATAAAGGAAATAGACAAGATGGAGAAATTAACTCGACTCTATTTGAAGGAGATCGTTTCGAGGCATGGGGTACCAATCTCAATTATTTCTGACCACGATTCTCGTTTCACATCACACTTCTGGCAGTCGTTGCAGAAAGCTTTAGGTACGCGATTAGATATGAGTACTGCTTATCACCCACAGACTAATGGTCAAAGCGAGCGTACTATACAGACTTTGGAGGACATGTTACATGCTTGTGTGATTGACTTCGGGAATAACTGGGAAGTTCACCTACCATTGGTGGAATTTTCTTACAACAACAGCTATCACACTAGCATAAAGGCGGCACCTTTTGAAGCTTTGTATGGGAAAAAGTGTAGATCACCAGATTGCTGGGCTGAAATTGGTGATAGTCAATTAACGGGTCATGAGTTAGTACACGAGACAACTGAGAAGATTGTCCAGATAAGAAACCGCATGGCCACAACGCGAAACAGACAGAAAAGCTATGCTGACAAGTGACGAAAACCCTTGGAATTTCAAGTTGGTGACAAAGTCTTATTGAAAGTCTCACCATGGAAAGGCGTAGTTCGGTTTGGTAAGTGAGGAAAGCTAAATCCGAGATACGTTGGACCATTTGAGATAGTGGAAAGAATTGGTCCAGTGGCCTATCGACTAGCCTTACCTGATTCATTGAGTGGAATCCATGATGTATTCCATGTTTCAAATCTAAAGAAATGTTTAACGGATGAAACTATGGTTGTACCGCTGGAAAAGGTTCAAGTAGACGAACAGTTACGCTTCATTGAGGAACCTATCGAAGTGATGGATCGTGAGGTGAAAATGCTTAAGCAAAGCAAGATACCCATCGTCAAAGTTCGTTGGAACTCGAGACGTGGACCAGAATTCACGTGGGAACGTGAAGACCAAATGAAGCTTAAGTATCCTCAGCTATTCGAAAAGACGATGCCATCCGGCGAAGGTACTGATTAAATTTCGGGACGAAATTTCTTTCAACATGGGGATGATGTGACAACTCATCCAAAACTCACTCGATTTTGATTTTCTTGTGCCAATGCAGTGGACCAGTAATGGAACACTCACCATGTAATGCAATTTTCGGGACGAAAATTCTTTCAACGTGTCGGGAGCACACACTAGTTGTCGTTGAACGTTGGTGACTTAATAATAATTAATAATTATAAACAGATAATTATTCAACTAATAATGTTGGTTATTGGGTGTGATTATGCGATTTAAGTATTAATGGTGAATTTTATCGCGTAACGTGGAAACGTGTGTGTTTAATCCGTATGATTTGTATCTAATAAAGATAAAATATATAATTTTCATTGTTAGTTTATATGCTTATTATTCTAGTTAAAAACATTTTAAAAGAGTATTTAAAAGCCTAATCTAAAATACAAACTATGAGGGTTAAAAGGGTAATTATTGCTAAATAATTAATCAAAACACAAAACACTAACCCTAAACCATCCATCGGCCGCGACCTGCACTCCCTCCCTCTCCAATTTGCGAATTCGACCCAAGAACAAGCAATCACCCTCGGATTTGATCGATTTCAAGTGATAGAACACGTTAGAATCTTCAATTGCAAACCATTACACATTTAAAGGTTAGATTTTTACATGTTTTTCAAGGTATTTGATTATGGCTGAAAGTTGGTGTTCGAAATATGCAATTGAATGTTGATTCTTTGTTGTTTGATGATGTTATGATGTTAGTTAGGTTAGATTGATGTTAGTTAACGTTGATTATGCAAGAAAGCTTCGATTTTGATGCGTTGTTCATAGGTTACTAATAATAGTAACTTTATTTGTGTGGATATGGTGATTTGATGATGAATTGATGTTGTTGATGTGTTTGTGATGATAATGGGTTGTTAGATTGTTGATTTGAATGCTAGAAATCCAAGAATGAATGTTGTAGTTCATGTCTTACTAAAGATAGTAACTTTTGGCTATGAAGGTTGATGAATTGTGATAATTGGATATTGTTGATCATGTGTAGTTGTTATCATGAGCTTGAATTGGTATATTATTGATGAATTCATGAATGTCTTGAGTGTTTGATAGATTTTGGGATGTGCTTTCCAAAAAGGGAAACTTTATTTGCACAAAATCTTGAATATGATGGTTTGAGTAAGTTTGTGATGTTAGGATCATGCTAGTATGTTCATGGATGATTTCTAAGGTGGTAGAATGTATTATTTGGGTTGTATGAATGTTTAGTTGGTTAGTTATCTGATTTGGCCTGTTGTGGGAATTCATGGTAATGGGTCATATGGGTATGTTAGGACTATTGTTGGTTTGTGGTTGATCATGGTTGAACATTTTGGATGATATGAATTCTGTTGAATGGCATGTTGATGATCATCATACACGCGTGTGAATCTGAGGCCCCTACTTAGTAGGATTGGCAGGGTTTAGGGTGTGAAGTCGTGAGTGGCTTCACATGGCATGTTGTGCATGATTTGATTCTATGTAAGATGCATTGGTTGTGTTGTAGCTATGTTGAGCATGATAATTGTTTGAGATTAGCATAACTGGTATGATATCTGGCTGTATGATGATCTAATTAGTACATGTGGTTAATGAAGTGTTATATGTAAGCAGTTTGTATGTTAATCATGTGTGATAGGCTGTTATGCTTGTTTGAATAGAATTTCATCTATAATGTCACCAACGGGTCAAACGGGTCAACTGGGTCAAATGTGTCTTGTCTTCTAAAACTTTGAGTTCTTTGGTTTGTAAAGCACTTAGGGTTTCAATATGATTCTGTGTACACGTACTTATGTACTCTCGTGTTCTAGGTAACCTTTGAAGGGTTGTCTTTGCACCTATCACCAGTTCTCTTTAGTCATTATCTTTACACACCAGGTGAGTTCATGCCCCTCTATTTTTATAAACCTTCTTCTTGGGGGAGGTAGCATACTTGTACCCAAATGCTATTTTATTATTATAAGCTATGTATGTTTTAACATAGTGCTTAATACCTTGAAAGACCTCACACTTTCGGATCGTTAATAATGGTAACTAGCGGGAAATCTTGGGTAGTACTACTGGGTCTGACAAGCCCCACCAGTGCGACTCGAGGTCAAACGGGTGCAATTTTGTCCTAGACACAAATATCGTCATGACCTGGTAAGTCGTGACGGGAGGCAACAAACGCAACACAGTCAGCTTCGATCGCGAAATCACTATGGTTATTACTTGTGAATATAGACTAGCTATCTATTTCAATGCACTTCTTATGTTATGCAAATTTTATTGTTTATGATAAACGCGAACTCTTGAACTCACCAACCATTGTGTTGACATTTTAGTATGCTATTCTCAGGTTGTTAACTCTGCTTGCCATTAGGAGCACCATACGGGTCCATTATGCATTCTAAGACTCTATTTTAAAGACATGTTTGTTGGTATCTATTTACGAGTGTTTAAATGTTTTGGTTGGCGCATGTTTTGCCAAATATGCATTTTTATATTTTGGGTTTGTCTTATTTACAAAACGCTTCCGCATGGTTTTAAGGTTTGAACTTTGGTTGGTTTTATTTAAAATGTGGCATATAGTGTCATTCTAAGTAACTATTGACTGTGATCCTGGTTTGTTCACACGCCTCGCGGTAAAACTCCACACGTGGATTTTGAGGGTGTGACAATAATACATCTGATTGTTATTTAAACAGAAAGGCTTGACAGTTCCACAAAACTAGCCTATCTCACCAATATCAACCGAGGAGGCGAAACATAGAAGTCAATCACAAATTAAACAAGCAAGGGTTTCAAATTCTAATGATGACTTCTATGAATCATGGAAATCAAAGAGTGTCAAAAGGAATCTTAACCATAATATGAAACAATCATTTTGTTCTCATCCATGATATAAAACAAAAGTGATTTCTAAAAATAAAAAACGTGCCCAATTTCTACATAGAAACAGGGCTGAAAGAGTTGACTACTCTTCAGACAGCTCAGTTGAAATTGATCAAATAAAAATGAAAAGGAATCCACAGAAATTCATCAAACATCAAAAAGAAAAATCTTTTTTCTGAAAAGATTCAAACAAGATTTGCTAAACCAAGGTTTGATGAATACCAAGCATCAACCTCTAAATCACAACTTAGAGGCAAGCATCAAAAGGTTATAGTAAGTGATCGATACGGGAAACCCAAGACCATCATGGCTTGGGTTCCACATTCTAACTAGTTCTTTTATGCTTGTAGGGTCGTCCATACAGTTCCCACATCTTATGTTATGTGGACAGTGGATGCTCCTGACATATGACTGGAGACAGTTCCCTCCTTCATGACTTCAAGCATATACAAGGAACTACTGTAGCATTCGGTGAAAACTCACAAGGTGGTAGAATTACACGAGAACGGTCTGTAACAAATGGAAATCTGAGCTTTGACAATGTGAACTACTGCGAGCAGTTGAATTTCAACCTCCTCAGCGTGTCTCAGATTTGTGACAAGAAATATTCCACTCACTCCACAAACTCCTATTGCTATATTTTGAAACCAGGATTTCAAATTCTTGAAGAATGGGTTGTCTTGAAGACTTCGAGAAAGAATAACACATATGTCTTGAATCTTAATTCTACTCAAACAATAGAAGAAACATGTCCTTTTTCTAAAGTATCATTTGACGAGTCACAACTTTGGCATAGAAGTTTAGGACACACAAATTTCAAAAACATGAACAGATTGGTAAAAGGAAATCATGTAATTGGTTTACCTCAAAAGGAATTTCATTTTATTGACCACTTTTCTACATGTCTCAAAGGGAAAAAACATAAATCTTCCAATAAACCCAAGCTTGTGAACACAAACAACACTCCATTGAAGTTACTTTATATGGATCTATATGCACCAACTCATGTCATGAGTATTGGCAATAAACAATATTGTTTGGTGATCATTGATGACTTTTCATGATTCACATGGGTCTTATTTCTACTTCATAACAATGAAGAGTCCCAAATAATAAAAGATTTTATCACTAAAATTGAAAATCAACTTGATCAGAACGTAAAATCAATTAGAAGTGATAACGGGACGAAGTTAAAATATGAAAATATAAGTTCATTTTACACACACAAAGGCATTGCTCATCAATTCAGCGTAGCTAGAACTCCTCAACAAAATGGGGTAGCTGAAAGGAGAAACAAAACACTAATTGAAGCAGCAAGAACAATGCTAGCAGATGCTAGGATGCCAATTACGTTTTGGGCCGAAGCTGTCAGCACATCATTTGATGTGCAAAATTGAACTTTGATAGTTAAAGAAAGCAACATAACACCTTATGAACTCGTTTTTCATAAAATACCATTTATTGGATTTTTCAAGTCATTTGGTTGTCCTGTTCCAATATTAAACACCCGAGACCATTTAGTAGAGTTTGCTCCTAAGTCTGACGAGGGATTCTTTGTAGGTTATTCCTCAGTCTCTAAGTCTTTCAGAGTGTTTAATCCTAGATTAAACATTATTAATGAATCAACAAATTTTCAATTCAATGAGCACTCATTTCCTTACTCAATGAATGGTCTCGATTGGTTGCTTGATATTGACTTTTTTACAAGATCTTTTGATCAATTCCACTTGTCTAATGCAGGTAACTAACAATCAGTTGGATCTTCTGAAACTGTAAAGAGAAGGGATGACTTTCCAATGATTCATCCATCTAGGGCTGTTCACTAGCCGAACCGAATCGAGCAAACCTTTGCTCGTGCTTGGCTCGTTTCTAAACCGAACTTAGCCGATTGGCTCTTTTACAATCGAGCGGAAAATCGAACGAGCATTTTTCGAGCGTAAATTTTTCGATCGAGCGTCGAGCGAGGCCAAACGAGCGGTGAAAAATTTGTACAACTCAACTATTTAGTGTGTCATATGATTTATATTGCAATGCGAGACGGTGACAATATTGGGTCTTAGGTTTTAATAACTTAAAATGTAGTCACGTTTCAAAACATTACATTTTCATAAATAACAACACATTATGGCCCGTGATGAGGCTAAGACTGTAGTCGATGTGTATATTGCAGAGAACGATACATGAGAGTGAGATATGATCAACTAAGAGCAAGAGCGAGGTCAAAATTTTTATTCATAGCGACTTAGGATTTCACTTTAATGTTTATGTTTTTTTTGTTTTTTTATTATTGATCTAATATGTATAAATATAATTGTATATTTGTATATAGTAGGTCAAATCTACTAAAAGGCTATATATATATATATATATATATATATATATATATATATATATATATATATATATATATATATATATACATATATATATATATACATATATATATATATATATATAATAAAAAATAATTCGATCCGAACCAAGCTGAGAGGACCTTTGCTCGTGCTTAGCTTGTTTACGAATCGATCCGAGCCGATCGGCTCGTTTAGAACGGAGCAGAAATTCGAATAAGCATTTTTCGACCAAATTCCGAACGAATGTCGAGCGAACGTCAAGCGATGGACGTTTTGAACAGCCCTACCTCCATCTTTTGCTAATCAATCTAATGAAGAAGTTCTGTTGCAAGTTTATCCTTTTAGACAAGAAGTACAAAATCATAGTGTCTCAACTGAGGCTGGTCCTAGTACACTACCCACTACTTTAGCAGAACCGTCTACTGAAGTTAGAAATCCAGAACCAGCTACTTCGCCAGTTGAAACTGAAGGGAACACAAATGATGAAATTCATCAAAGTGTTGTTGATGCTAAAGCTGAAGCTGGTGAAGCCTTTGATTACTTTCACAACTCTTCTATTCTCTCCCAACCTGAAAGTGCCTCTCACCAAGATGATCTGAATGTCTCCAAACTTGATGTATTAATTTCCGGTGACTCAATTCCAACCACGAGGATACATAAGGATCATCCAGTGTCAAGCATCATCGATGAATTATATAACGCCCTGGAAAAGTCGAAACAAGCCAATTAATAATAATGGGCTTAGTTGGGGTTATTTAATATAAATAAGAGGTAAATGGATTATGGACCAAATTAACCTTACGGGTTATGTGTTAGATGAGTTTAAGGTCCCGTGAACACCCATTATATAAACATAAATCAGCCATATTCATCCTCATTTGCAACTCAAACAACCAACTTTCTAGAGAGAGAGTGTAGAGAGAGAAAGTGGAGAAAAGTGAAGATTTTAGGCTTTATTGATCAAAGGATTGAAGATCTGCATTTTTGGACATCAAAAAATAAGAAAAGAGCAAGAATCCATGTAAGAATCATGATCCAAACGTCTATTTAGATCATACCTGGATTCTAGGTTTTTGGGGTTTTGAAAAGTGGCAAAGAATCATACAAAAGTCATTTTTTTTATTAATGAAATCATGTAAAAAGCTTAGATATAAGTTCCTGGTTGAAAAACGAAGTATTTGGATGTAAAAAGTTGAAGTTTTGGGTTAAAAACGGGCTAGAACGTCATTTTTATGCGTTGTGAGAAACTATGGATTCATCATGCGAAACTAAGGCAATCTCCCTCCTGCTAAACTATAGTTTCGCAGGTAGTTTCACAAGTGCATAGGTAGACCAGTGGGTTTAGCGAACCTAGGAAATTCCAACAAAAGTTAGGTGAAACTGCATGCGAAACTGCATGCAAAATCGCATGCGAAACTACGCAGAAATGACCTTTTGTGTGTCAACTTATGTGCAGAACGTGTACTGTGATCATAGCCTAGGTAACCTAAACATGAAGCTACTTCTAGAGACCAGGTGAGTTCTAGATCCTCTTATTTACAAGTTTTTGTTTCCCGGTAAGAAAATCGTTTGTTTTGATTATTTAGTTCTTGTTTAATCATGTTATTGATGATGTTCATCATCTAACATTAAAATCATCATCTAATATTCTTATGTTCTTTGCAAGATTGGATTTGTTCAAGCATTGTTCATCTTTTTGTTTTCTCGTAAGAAAATTTTTTGTTTTGATTATTTAGTTCTTGCTTAATCATGTTATTGATGATGTTCATCATCTAACATCAAAATCAACATCTAATATTCTTGTGTTCTTTGTTTGGGCATTAGAGAGTGAAATTCTAGGTGTTTCGCGCATTGAATCTTAATAAACGATAAAACACTAGTTTTTAATCTTCATAGGTTCTTGGGTGTATCGTATTTGGTCATAAACTTTTGATATCTGGTCTTGATGGAAATCTTGGTTACATAATCTATTACTAACGGTGTTAATCTTCATTCTCAAAACTGATCGACGCATTAATAATTGGATCTATGTATTAATCAACTAAAAATGTGAACCGGAAGATTAAAATCTTAACAACTCAAATTGGGACTGAAACTTTAGATAATTTAAGAGTTTAACATAATGGTTTGGTCAAATGGTTCACGGAATGATCAATGGCCTTGGTCTCGGATCAATGGGGTCAAAATTGGGGCATGGGTTCCGAAAGACAGTTAAATATTGGAGAGCTTGCTATAACAAAAATAGGACGTTTTATACAGCTCATAACTTGGTCATAAAGAGTCCAAATGGGTCACAATGTTTTTTTAAAAACAAGTTCAAAGATTCCTCTAACTATCCCAAGTGGTCTCATGTCTTTTCAACATCGTTTGGTCCTCCAAACACAATAAACAAAACTAAAGGTCAAAGCCGTTAAATTCGGGCAGAATGTTGGGCTGTGTTCGTTGAGTCATATCTCCCTCATACTTCATCCATTTGAGTTGATTTTTCCTCTAGATGTTACTTTAAGGTCTTATTTTTCCAATGGTGCCTCTTGAGCAATGTTTCATTACCGTTTCAACCTCTACACAGTCTACACAAAACAGGTGCGCGGTCAGCTCTGCAAGCTGAAATATTTTCATAAAACTTAAATGTAAAGATGTGAAACTAATTAACTATAATAAGTTAAAATTTGGATTCAAATATATATTATAAAACATTTATGGATAAGAACATCTATTGTTAACATGTCATCAAACATGGATTAATAAATGTACATCGAAGGACGTTAACAACTTACTGTACGTTGATAACTAGAAACTTAAAAGGAGATGGGATTGGGAATTTAATGTTAGAAATTTTACTTGGAATGGTAAATGAATTATGGTTTCATTGAAATAAGAACTTAAATGGGCATTAAAGACTGGACAACAAGGATTACAACCTATTAGGTCTTTTCGACCCTTGATAATTTTTTCTTGTTTTGTTGTCTATAGTTGCTACTTGTTGTGGACTTTGGATTTGTGCTATCATCGAGGTGAGTTTTAGGGACCCTTTTGATATGTTTTACTTAGGGGAAAAACATGCTCAAAGTTTTTGGATTGTGTCGTGTTAAATTTTTTGGCACTTGGATTGGAATGTCATGTGTGGTTTGACTCATAGGATCATGTCTAGATTCCCTTCATGAGTATTTGTGCTTATTTTGAACTTTTATTGGACTATGGTGGATAGGTATTGTTAGTACTAATAGGTTGACATCCCCCCTTGTAGTCGGTATGCTAGCTGAGACTAAAGTGGCATGTGCTTGTCCTTGGGTGAATATAATCTGCTTATTTGGACTTGGACCAGTCATGAACTTATGTTGGTTTCTATTACTTATATGTTCTCAAAAACATATATTTTGTACATGACTTACATGAAAACTTATTTGTACTTTTAAACATGTGAATTCACCTACGTATGTTGACTTTTTTAGAGCATGTTTTTTCAAGTAAAAATGCTTAAGTACTTGGATAGTGGATCTTAGATGAGACTGTTCCTGGAAGAGCATTATACATTTAGAATATATTGGTTTTGGAAAATGTGTTGTTGTTAGATTTGCAATTGGTTTCGATTGAACTTGTACAGGTTGTTTTGGTTTGGAAATTCTGGATTATTAGTGCATTTATAGAATAAGATTAGGGTATTGATTGTTCTTAACACTTGTTCTTTTGTGTCAGGCAATGACTTAATCCATTGATGGAGAATTCCTTTTGAGACTCTCTTAGACCCCCAATGTTTTATGACAAAGCCGTCCGTCTCATTCTCCTGTTTCCGCTACCAGCGGGGGTGTGAGATCACATTTCAATTTTCTTCAGCCGCATTTCTTTCTCTTTGTCAGCTTTTTTCTATTGTTTATCCGTATTGGTATATGATGACGACAAATGCCTCATCTGCTTTTGTTGTTCAACTGCTTATAATAATGTGTTTTCTTCTCATCCATATTAGTTAACAACAATTGCATTTGTCTTTAACACTTGTTAAAAATTCAACCATGCAGAAAAACTGTTCAACCACTTCTTGAATTGGCATGCATAATCCTTTCAGGGTCTAACATCTAAAGTAGATTAATCCTTACCCCATTCAAGTTCTGCTTTTAAGTCCTTTGGGGTCGGACTTACTACGAGTGATTCTTGTGTTTTTATTTTGCAATATTTCACCTTTTTTATCTTTAAATTTAATAATAGATTTTTATCCTACCTTTCAGGACCATTGAAGTGGTTTGTAATGGGTTGATGGAGTGATTATTCTTCACACTTCAGGACTAGGCCACATAATTTACCATTAATGGGTAAATCTTGAAACTATAAACATTTTTTAATTTCTCCAAAATTAGTAGTATCCAAATTTTAGGTAGTCTAATGTGTTGACCATGTCCTGTCATGTCCAAAATTGTTGCCGATACATGCTCGCATGGGATCCATGTAATTTCTCATCTATACTATATAATAAAAGAAGTTTTTTAGAGGTGCATGCGAACTTATGGTGAAGTCTAAACTTTGTTTCCCGACTCTCTCTCCTATTAAATGAGAATAATTATTAATAAATAACTAAATAATTAAATATCTAAAATATAAATATTTTGATTTTAATATATATTAAAACATACTAAACAATAAGATTTTATTTTTTATTTTATCTTAAACTATAATTATATTGTTTTTTTATTTTTATACTTCTTATTTATGATTTTCTTAGATTTTCATTATTGATAATTTCATTAATGGCTCATGGCGTGTAACATCAAAGTATCAATAAAGCCTAATGATTTTAATAGGTTGAATTTTTCTACTTATATAATATATGGATTTCTAACCTACTTTCTTACATGTGCAACTTCTTTGGATAACATCCACCATACATTAATCACCAAAATATCCAACAACTTGATAATGCCCATCATTTCAAGATGCAATATATATTGAAGCATCTTCTTTTATTAACTCAAACAATCTAGTTGCAATGAATCTAAGTGGACTTCTTTTAATCACTTGCAATACAAAGGCAATTCTTCTCATAAGATGATCTATGATATATATTCTAATCCTATAAAAATATATAAACTTTGTTTCGGGTTTAACTTGTCGGTCTTACAGTTTTATAGATCGTATGTTCCTAATACATCAATTCGTTTTATGATTATATATGACGCCTCAAGGTGTATTTAAACAAATACCATCATGCGATAACTAGGTTACATAACTCAATGATGAATAGAGGAATGTGTTGGGGTTCAGAGGTACCTTAGTTAGGTTAATTTATCAAAACAGTTTTTGATAATTATTAATCGGATTAATAATAGTTAACGCAGTGGAGTAAGAATTAAATACCAAAAGTGAACCCGACAGGATCTGGTTACAAACAATGCAAATTCAGAACATTATAAATCTACTGACGAGATATAATATACCTTGGTTAATAAATAACCGTTTGAGACACCAAGGGTCAACGATTAGGTGCTAGATTGAACGAATCGTACGGAAACGTAAAAACAAGACGCGTTGTTATCGGGTCTTCATGTTGCTCACCGGAATGCAGCCACGCAACAACAACAAAAGCTGGTGTGTGCCGGTTCACGGTTGTTGCCAGCAAAGAAGAGGAGCTGCAGCCGTGGGTTTCTTTTTTTTTTTGCAATGGTGTGCAAGTCAAAGAACAAATTGAAATACGATTTGTTCAAAAAGTTGTTGCCGTCGGTGGATCCAAAAAAAGTCATTCACTCTCTTTTTAATCCATACATGTATATAAGTATATTAATTAATTAGGTTTTAAACCTAATTTAATGTATTAATTAACTTTAATTTGCTTGCGGGCCTCGGGTCCGGATATATTATTATTGGCCCACGAGATAACCGAAACCCGAAACAACAATGTTTTTAATTAAACATTTATTGATAACTAATAATTAGTATTAATTATCAAATACCTGATATGGTTCGTAATCACCAGTTAATCAAATTAAGTGGACTTTATGATGTTCGTTGTCCAAGGTGTAACTCTTATGGGCATAGGTCAGTTGGCAACGTGAAGTCATCGAACCTGTACATAATCCAACAAACTCCCACTTGGACGGTATTCGATTAAATCTTAACAAAACTAGTCAGCGTCGCTCTAGCTGCACATGGCTACCCCCAACAAGATATGAAAGTTTAAAGACATTAACCAAAAGATCTTGTTTTAGTAACACCTTACTATAACAAGATAAGAGACTTATGGTAATCATAGTCATTTATCCTTTCTGTAAAAGACATCAATTGAGTCATTGAGATTGATTCTCATATGGAGTTCAATCATTATTGTTCTCGATCCAGATTCAAAATGGACTAATCAAACATACAGTCAGTTTGGGTGAGGCCTCACACTTCACCAGTTTGAATCATCGAGGGCGCCACGATGTATAACTGTACATATAATGTAAGAGTACAGAATCCCTTATTGACTACATACAACTCCCACTGAACTTCAGAATTATTCCCAACCAAAGCCTTTATAACTAGCAGTTACACCACAGCGGTTGACAATGATCAAGGAATAACCTTGGGTAAACGGAAGTTCTAGTATGCATCTCAAGTCAGAGGATACAAAGTATACCAGTATCAAAGCATCTTATAATAAAGATGGTTTGTGGCGAGTTACATCCTACTTCATTCAGAATGAGGTCTGTGAATTTAGAAGTCAACTCCTTGAGTCTAAATTCAGAATAGTCTTAATTCAGAATTGTTCCCACAAGTTTGACTGACTACGGCTAATTTATAAGGCAATATTCATGGATTAAACATATTAAAATCGAACACAGTTATAAGATTCATAATTGCACTTAAATCGGTAAATGAAAATGAATTCAAAAGTATAACTGTTAAAAGTTCGTACATCCAGATACTAAATCAAAATGTATCACTAGCTAATCTAAGCCCGATCGCATCCCTATGCTGATCATGCTTCTCCTGAGTCATGGGCTTAGTAAACGGGTCTGCTAGGTTTTGATCTGTGTCTATTTTGCTTATCATGATGTCTCCCTGTTTCACTATGTCCCGTATATAGTGAAACTTCTTCTGAATATGCTTGGCCCTGTGATTAGATCTAGACTCTTTGGCTTGAGCAGTGGCACCTATGTTATCACTGAATATCTCGATTAGGTGCTGAATACTTGGAACCACATCGAGATCGGCTATGAACTTCTTCATCCAAGCAGCTTTCTTTGCAGCATCTGATGCTACAATATATTCAGATTTAGTGGTAGAATCTGCCACCACACTTTGCTTGGAACTTTTCCAAGAGATGGCTCCACCATTAAGTGTGAATACGAAACCAGATTGTGAGCGAGAGTTATCTCTGTTAGTTTGAAAACCAGTATCAGTGTAACATCTTACAGTGAGCTGTTCTTCAACTCCTCCAAATACTAAGAACATGTCTTTAGTCCTTCTTAAGTATTTCAAATTGATCTTAACTACAGTCCAATAGGCAAAGTCAGGGTTCTGTTGATAATGACTAGTAATGCTTAAAGCATACGAGACATCAGGTCTAGTGCACAACATAGCATACATGATAGAACCAATCGCTGAAGCATATGGAACCTTTTCCATTCGCTTAATATCAATGTACATTGAAGGAGATTGAGATTTGTTTAACACGGTACCTTCAGTCATTGGAACACCTCTTTTCATGGATATTTCCATCTTAAAGCGTGTCATCATTTTGTCTATGTATGTGCTTTGACTAATCCCTAGAAGCCACTTAGATCTATCCCTATAGATCTTGATTCCTAGAATGTAAGCAGCTTCTCCAAGATCATTCATTACGAAACAAGCTCTAACCATTTTTTAACTTTGTTAAGCATAGGGATATTGTTTCCAATGATCAGTATATCATCCACATATAATCTGAGGAATGATATAGTGCTCCCACTAGTCTTTCTATAAACACAAGGTTCATATTCACTTTTGACAAAACCGAATTCTACCATTCTCTAATCAAAATGAAGATTCTAGCTATGAGATGCCTGTTTAAGTCCATAAATAGACTTATTCAGTTTGCACACCTTATTTGGATATTGTAAATCAGAGTGTCTCAACCTTATTTGGATATTGCAAATACGTTTAAACAGTTTTATAGTTTGTGATCTATAACCGGTTAACAGACCGGATCTGATTTGCATGTTGTAAGCGTGGCTCTGATACTACTTTTGGGGTTCAGAGGTAACTTGGTTAGGTTAATTTATCAAAACATTTTTTGATAATTATTAATCAAATTAATAATAGTTAACACAGCGGAGTATGAATTAAATACCAAAAGTGAACCCGACAGGATCTGGTTACAAACAATGGAAATTCAGAACATTATAAACCTACTGATGAGATATAATATACATTGGTTAATAAATAACCGTTTGAGAGTCCAAGGGTCAACGATTAGGTTCTAGATTGAACGAACAGAACGGGAACGTAAAAACAAGACTCGTGGTTCTTGGGTCTTGATGTTGCTCACCGGAATGCAGCCACGCAACAACAACAAAAACGGGTGTGTGCCGGTTCACGGTTGTTGCCGGCAAAGAAGAGGAGCGGCAGCCGTGGGTTTCTTTTTTTATGTGATGGTGAGCAAGTCAAAGAACTAATTGAAATACAATTTGTTCAAAAAGTTGCTGCCGTCGGTGGATCCAACAAAAAGTCATTCCCTTTCTTTTTAATCCATACATATATATAAGTATATTAATTAATTAGGTTTAAACCTAATTAAATGTATTAATTAAATTTAATATGCTCGCGGGCCTCGAGCCCGGATAGATTAATATTTACCCACGAGATAACCGAAACCCGAAACAACAACGTTTTTAATTAAACATTTATTGATAACTCATAATTAGTATTAATTATCAAATACCCGATATGGTTCGTAATCGCCAGTTAATCAAATTAAGTGGACTTTATAATGTTCGTTGACCAAAGTGTAACTCTTACGGGTCATAGCTTAGTTGGCAACGTGATGTCATAAAGTGTTAAATGTTAGACAAATGAAAAACTAGAGTACATGGATATGTACTTTTAAATAAAATAATTGTTAATTGTTTTGTAAAATTAAGATATAATTTGAATGATATTTATATAGGCATGTTTTTTTTAACCAATAAAATTTTTGAGTTTCGAGTGGAACAATACACGACTATGAAGTAAATTTACAAAGTTGTGTATTTATGAATCATATAATATAATTTTCAAAATGCATGTTAAAAGAATATTTTAGATCTCAAGTAGTTATATATTTTATAGTATTCACTTAGAATTTATTTAAATGTGTGTGATGTGTGATTCAATTTGTAATTACACGTCCGACTATAGTAATATAAGGCCCCGTTTCCAGGACGCTTACAAATTAGTCAATCAACGCATAAAATATTTAAAACACATCATTTTGCAGCGGAAATATAACTTTTCATTTATAAATTAAATCGTGACAAATCATCCCATCGTTTCGTTTACATCTCTAAAATTGTATTAATAAAATATCATTGTCAAAAATATAGATGCCAGACACAAATCATCTCCAGTAGCTTATGCATCCATGCCTTCACCTCCTCAGCATCAACAATTACCTTCCAACTATTATGCATACAAAAATAAGCGACGCTAAGTGAGTTCTAGTTTGACTTTAATGAAACTTTATCATGAACATACACTTTATCATACTTTAACATCACATAAACTTTAACTTTATTCATCAACTTATCGACTATACTTTAGCTTTTACTTAAACAGTTACTTAATCGTCATGTTACCCGCACTTTATCTTTACTTTATCATCGTGTTACCCATAATTTATCTTTACTTTAGCTTTATTCGTTTACTTTATTTTTGAACTTAGCACAAAGCTTAGCTCCTTTATCACGTGAGAACGCAACAAATGCCATTCTCCTTTAGCAGGCGGGCATACCCAAAGTATAGCCCCTATGTGAGCACACCGATGTGTAGCTCCTATGTGAGAATGCACCAAGCATAACTCCTTTAGCGGTTTGAGCACACCTATGTGTAGCTCCTATGTGAGAATGCACGAGGCATAACTCCTTGGCTGGTGGGCATACCCAAAGTATAGCCCTTATGTGAGCACATCGATGTGTAGCTCCTATGTGAGAATGCACCAACCATATCTCCTTTAGCGGTTTGAGCACACCAATGTATAGCTCCTATGTGAGAATGCACGAGGCATAACTCCTTGGCTGGCGGGCATACCCAAAGTATAGCCCTATGTGAGCACACCGATGTGTAGCTCCTATGTGAGAATTCTACACATCTAGTCGTCACTGTCACGCGAAAACTACAAGTCGCGCGAAAACTTCATGTCGTGCGAAAAAATACATATCGCGTGAGAACTATCCCCTTTCGCATGAGAACTTCGCAGATTCAAATTTCATAAAGTACAACTTAACTGCCCGCGCAAAAACTACGGGTTTTTTCTACCCAGTCATAACTTATCGCATCTAGGGCTATTCTAACATGCTTAACATCATAAACAACATCATCACAAGCAAAAACATGCATTTAGTATGCATAATAGTCTCAAAACATAAAACTTGCGTAAAAAGGGGACTAAAAACTCACCTCTTGAAGTTCTAGCACAAACACAACCTTCCCAAAGCTTTTGCCGAACGAAACTACATAACCATGCGTTATACTCATCAATAATTCATTCTTAGTACATAACACGAGTTACTACACGAGTCACATACCTCAAACACTTTGATTCTTCACTTTCTCTCTCTACGTAGCTGCTTTCTCTTTCTAACTGTGACATCCGGTAATTTTCCGTTACCAAACTCCATTAGTACCGTTAAGTCTTGCATACACGTGTCGTGAGCACACACTAGTTGTCGTTGAACGTTGGTGATTTAATAATAATTAATAATGTTAAACAGATAATAATTTAGCTGGTGTTGTGATTATTAAGTTGTACTTATGTGCTTACGTGATCTAAATATTATTTGTGAATTTTATCGAGTAACGTGGAAACGTGTGTATTTAATTCGTGTATTTTTATGATTAGTGAAAATAATGCATATGATTATTATTGTTGATTAATAATGTTTATATTAGTAAGTTAAAACCTTTTAAAAAGTGTTTAAAAGCTTAGTTTTTATAAAATATACACAAAGGGGGTTAAGTGTAATTACCTAAAACTAAAACTTAACAAAATTAAACCCAACCCTAATCCCAAACCCCCCATTCGGCCGCAATCACCACACCCACACACACACATCGTGATTTTCAGCAAGAACAAGCAAGAAAGCTTCAATTTGGATCGGTTTCAAGGATTACTACATGTTAGAAACATCAATTCGTGTCCAATACGTGATTAAAGGTTAGTTTTTTTGTGGTTTTTCATGGTTTTGATGTTTGGGCCGAAACCCAAGTCTACCATATGCTTGGATGTTGAATTCTTGATGGTTTGATGAATCTATAATGTTAGTTAGATAGTATTGTTGATGGTTTATGTAGTTATTCAAGAAAGTTGCGATTTTGATACGTTGTTCATACGTTACTAATAATAGTAACTTTAATTGCATGAATATGGTGATTTGATGATGAATTGATATTGTTAAAGTGTTTATAATGTTATATGGATGTTATAATGATGATGATTATGCTACAAATCCAAGAATTGATAATGTAGCTCATACATTGCCAAAAGTGGAAACTTTAATTTATGAAGATTTGTGTTTGGATGGTTTGCAAGTGTTTGATGAATGCTTATGATCTTTGTGAACTAGATAGGGTATGTTAGTGATGAACATGTGTTGTAATTCATGAAAGGATATATTTTGGGATGCACTTTCCCAAAAAGAAAACTTTATTTGTACAAAATCTTGGATATGATGATTTGAGCATGTTTATGACATTAGGATCATGTTAGCATGTTCATGGATGATTTCTAATGTGGTAGAATGTATTGTTTGGGTTGCATGAATATTTGTTTGGTTATTTGGGGATTTGATCTCTTGGTGGTTATACATGGTGATGGATCATATAGGTTATGATAGAACTATTGTTTGGGTTGTAATAGATCATGGTTGGACATTTTGGTTGATATGGATCCTGTTGAATAATATGATGATGATCATCATACACGCGTACGAATCTGAGGCCCCTACTTAGTAGGATTGGCAGGGTTTAGGGTGTGAAGTCGTGAGTGGCTTCACATGGCATGTTGTGCATGATTTGATTCTACGTATGATGCATTAGCTATGGTATAATTATGTTGAACATGATGATTACTTGAGATTCACAAGAATTGTATGAAAATGTAGATTGTATGATGATCTAGGTAGTACATGTGGTTAATGAAGTGGCATACGTGAACAACTTGTATGATAATCATGTGTGATGAACTGTTATGTTTGATTGAATGGAATTTCACCAATAATGTCACCAACGGGTCAAACGGGTCAATGTGTCTTGTTTTTCCAAAATCTTGAGTTCTTTGGCTTTTAGAGTACTTAGGGTTTCATAATGGTTTTGTGTACACGTACTCATGTACTTGCGTGTTCTAGGTAACCTCTGAAGTTTGTCTGTCCTCTCTTTCAAGTTATGCTCTTAAGTTCTTTCTTGTGCACACCAGGTGAGTTCATGCCCCACTCTTTTTCATACTCTCTTTTAGGGGAGATAGCATACTAGTTTTACAAACGCTTTATTAATATGAGTTGTGTATAGTATGATATAGTGCTGAATACCATGAATGCCCTCACACTTTCGGATTGTTAATAATGATGATTAGCGGGAAATCTTGGGTAGTACTACTGGGTCTGACAAGCCCCACCTGTGCCACTCGAGGTCAAAGGGTGCAATTTTGTCCTAATACAAACATCGTCACGACCTGGTAACTCATGATGAGAGGCAACAAACGAAACACAGTCAGCTTCAATAGCGAAATCACTATGATTATTACTTGAGAATATAGATTAGCTGTCTATTTCAATGCACCTCTTATATTTTCCCATTATTACTGATTTATGATTTGCAAACTCTTGAACTCACCAACCATTGTGTTGACTCTTTTAGTATGCTATTCTCAGGTTGAGATTGCGATTGCCTAGGAGCACGTGAACGGGTCAGCATCATTGTGATTGTCAGCATGATTGAAACTATGTTTTTGGTTGTGTTTGTTAAAACATTTAAGATTTGGCTTTGCATAATATTTGGGCGCGTGTGTTTGCGCATTTTGTATTATGTTACATTGTTTTGGGTTTTTCTGGTTTATTAAACGCTTCCGCATATTTTAAAGTTAAACTCTGATTTTGAATGTTTGTTCATATAGAGTCGTTCTGAGTAACTAATGACTGAGATCCTGGTTTGTTCACACGCCTCGCGGTAAAACCCTGCACGTGGATTTTGAGGCTGTGTCAGATTGGTATCAGAGCCATTGGTTATAGGGAACTAGGTTGCATACACACTAGACTAGAACTGCATAGTTTTTAGTTACTTGTCCCTTATTTTTTTTACTGTATACTCATTGGCATACGCAACACGTACTTTGCAGCATGGCATCGTCATCCAGAAATTTAGGCAAGAGACCTGCGCGATTTGAGTCACCTCCTACTTCTCCCGTACCTGATAGGGGATTTAACTGGCCTCGGCATCCTTATCCTCCTGGCATGATAGACTGGGATCAGCCTTTTATACCGCCTGAGCTCGATCCTCCACGGAACTGGGATTTCTATCCCACCTACATAAACCGTATGGCTTATAGAGAGCGTGTACCACCCGTAGCTCCTACCCGACCTAGGACTAGGTCATCGACATCCTCTGCATTGCCTACTCTTTCTACCTTGGACATTCCACTAGAGCAGGCATTTGCAGCCCTAGTAGCCATAGTGGACACGAAGCGATAACGTATCCGAGGACTCACTTATGAGAACTCTGCCTTACGATTCGAGATGCGACAGTTGCGCTATCAGGTAGAGACGCTTCAGGAGCAACTCTCCATGGCCATTGGTGGACATCATACCTTGGCAGGCAACGTTGTAGCACTTACTGGGCGCATGGACGCGCAGGATGACCATAACATAGTGATCGATGATAGGTTTGCTGATCTAGAGGCACAGCTAGCAGCACTTTAGATTGTTGAAGCCCCTACACCTTTGGCAGACCCTGACGAGGAAGACCCAGAAGAGGAACCGGAGGAAGCCCCCGAAGAAAAACCAGCAGAGATGGATGAGGACAGTGACGGATCTGACGTGTTGGGCTGATTCTACTTTTATATGAGTTGGACTATATAGCGTTTCTTTCCTTTTTGGAACCTATGTGGGAAGGGTTGTTTCCCACCCAACTGAAAAACTAAAATTTTGACATTGATGGAATAATTTGTAAACCATTTACAAATTATTTATCTTTGGTTATTATTTTGTTATAATTGTTATGGTTGTGACAAATTCATTATTTCTTACTATTTACCATACTTCATTGAGATTAATGTATGGGATGTTACTCATTATTGTATTTATGAATGTAAAGTGAAATATGGACGGACGCGGTAGAGGACGTGGACGTGGTGCCGGTGGACGTGGTGCTGGTGCTATCAACATGACACCTGCTGAGTTGGCTGCTCTGATTAAAGAACATGTTCAGGTGGCAGTGGCTGCTGCACAAACAGGACAGCCAGCAGGTAAATGATACCAGTGATCTAACCAATATCTCTATTGTCATCTAGGAAACTCGACTAATGATTGGTTTGTCGAAACAGGACCCCACCTTGTACCTATAAATTCTTTATGGATTGCAAGCCCCATACCTACAGCGAGACTGAAGGAGCTGTGGGACTAGTGAGATGGTTTGAGAAGACTGAATCTGTTTTCGCGAAGTGTAACTGTCCGCCAGCTGACAAAGTGAAGTTCACGACTGGAACACTTGAAGGCGCAGCTCTCTCCTGGTGGAATGCCCAGGTGCACATGTTGGGCCAGGATATGGCTAATGACTTACCTTGGGCTGAATTCAAAGCAATGATGACGGAGGAGTATTGCCCCCGTGATGCAGTACAGAAGTTGGAAATTGAGTTTTGGCAGCTTAATATGCAAGGTTCTGAGATTGAGGCCTATACAACACTGTCTCATGAGTTGGCCACACTATGCCCAGGGATGGTTAATGAGATGCAAAAAAGGATTGAGCATTAGATACGTGGACTGGTGCCTGAGATTCAAAGTATGGTGACTGCCTCCAATCCTGACACCATACAGCATGCTATCCTGTTGGCCCATAGGTTGACCGACCAGGCAGTAGAGCAGGGACGATTACCCAAGCGGGGCGCAGTGGCTAGCGTACCCGATAACAAACGTAAGTGGCAGAATACTGGTGATAAAGGCTCATCCTCCAACAACCAACAATAACAACAGCAGCAGTACGTTAAGAAGCACCAACCTCACCAATAGCAAAGAAAGTTCGATAACAATCGTAACTATAATCAGTCATCCTCGGCATCACAGGGACAAGGAGGCTATGTAGGGAAGAGTCCCAAATGCAACCGATGCAATTACTACCACACCGGCAGGTGTGATAATTTCCGATGCCAGCGTTGTGGTAAAGTTGGACACGCAACAAAGGATTGCCATGGTGAATTGATGAAGAAGCCTCAAAAATCTCAAGAAACTCCAAAAGGTTGTTTCAAGTGCGGAAAAGAAGGTCATTACAGACGCAATTGTCCACAGCTTAGGAGGAATGGAAATGGTGGGAACAACAATGGCAACAACAACAATGGGAACAACAACAACACCAACGACAATGGTGGCAATAACAATGGAGCCAAAGGAAGAGCCTTCATCATTGGCTCAGGTGAGGCTCTAAATGACCCTACAACGGTAACTAGTAAATTTTCGGTTAATGGTCGTTTTGCTACCGTATTATTTGATACTGGAGCTGATAGAAGCTTTATTTCCACTAAGTTTAGTAGTCTTTTAAGTGATATGCCTTCAACATTAGAATCTAAGTACACCGTAGAATTAGCAGATGGTAAATAGATTCACGTGACACATATCCTTAGAGGCTGCAAGATAGAACTTGCTGGTCATACCTTCGACATAGATCTCATGCCTATCACACTTGGGAGCTTCGATGTAGTAGTCGGCATGGATTGGCTTTCTGAGAAGCAAGCGGAAGTCATATGTCACGAGAAGGTTATACGGATTCCTAATGGTGAAGAAATTCTCTCGGTCCAAGGCGATAGGAGGGGTGCAGTGATGGGCATCATCTCGTTCAAGAAGGCACATAAGTTGTTACGGAAAGGTCGACTAGCCATATTGACACTGTCACAGACAAACAGACAGAGGAAAAGAAGATAGAGGATATCCCCAAGGTTTGTGAGTTTTCTGAGGTGTTTTCGGAGGACCTGCTCGGACTACCACCTCATCATCAAGTCGAATTCCAAATTGATTTGACTCCAGGAGCCGCTCCGATTGCGAGAGCACCTTACCGGTTAGCTCCAAATGAACTGCAGGAATTATCTGCTCAACTCCAAGAACTGTTGGATAAAGGATTTATCCGACCTAGTTCGTCGCCCTGGGGAGCACCAGTTCTATTTGTCAAGAAGAAGGACGGTACATTTCGAATGTGCATTGACTATAAGGAACTGAACAAGGTCACGATCAAGTATATATATCCCTTACCTCGTATAGATGATTTGTGTGATCAACTGCAAGGATCAAGCTATTATTATAAGGTTGACCTGAGGTCTGGGTATCATCAACTGAGAGTTCGAGAGGAAGACATCTCGAAGACAGCATTTCGTACACGTTACGATCATTACGAGTTCTTGGTCATGCCATTTGGGTTGACAAATGCACCGGCAGTATTCATGGATCTCATGAATCATGTGTGCAAACTCTATCTTGATCAGTTTGTTATTGTCTTTATCGATGACATATTGATCTACTCAAGGACTGAGGAAGAACATGGAGAGCACTTACGGTTAATTTTGGAATTACTTAGAAAAGAACAATTGTACGCCAAATTTTCTAAGTGTGATTTCTGGATACGTGAAGTACAATTCTTGGGTCATATTGTTAACGAGAAAGGAATACATGCTGATTCGGAAAAAATTGAAGCGATAAAGAATTGGTCGGTTCCTAAGACGCCAAGTGAGATACGATAGTTTCTTGGACTGGAAGGATACTATCGACGGTTCATCGAAGGATTTTCTAAGATTTCTCAACCCCTCATAGCCTTGACTCACAAGGGAACGACGTAAATGGGGAGAGAGTCAGGAATCTGCTTTCCAGTTGCTGAAACAGAAACTATGTAGCACACCGATATTGGCGTTACCAGAGGCAAGTGATGACTTCGTAGTCTACTGCGATGCTTCTATTCAAGGACTTGGTTGTGTCCTGATGCAGCAGGATAAGGTGATAGCTTATGCCTCTAGACAACTCAAGGTTCATGAGAAGAACTATACAACCCATGACTTGGAACTGGGTGCAGTAGTTTTTACCTTAAAGATCTAGAGACATTACTTGTACGGTACCAAATGCACTATTTACACCGATCACAAGAGTCTTCAACACATCTTTGAGCAAAAGGAATTGAACATGAGGCAAAGACGTCGGGTAGAGTTACTAAACGACTATGATTATGCCATCAGATACCATCCGGGGAAAGCAAATGTAGTCGCTGACGCGCTGAGTAGGAAAGAAACTGCTAAGCCTCGACGTGTGCGAGCTTTGCAACTCACCATTAGCACACAATTACTTGAACAAATCCGAGAGGCTCAGACAGAAGCTTTGATAGCAGAAAACATTGGGCCTGAATCGTTAAGGGGAATGGAAAAACAATTGGAAGTAAAGGCGGATGGAACTCATTACTTCATGGACAGACTTTGGGTACCTCTGCACGGAAGTCTAAGAGACTTGGTTATGAGTGAGGCACACAAGTCTAAGTACTTTATACATCTTGGATCTGACAAGATATATCATGATCTGAAGGCGCACTACTGGTGGCCTAACATGAAGGCGGATGTAGCTACATATGTGAGCAAGTGTTTGACCTGCTCAAAGGTAAAAGTGGAGTATCAGAAACCATCTAGGCTATTACAAAAACCTTAGATCCCTATGTGAAAGTGGGAGCAAATCTCAATGGATTTCATTACCAAACTACCACGGACTCCTACTAGTTGTGACACGATATGGGTTATTATGGACAGATTAATAAAGTCTGCTAATTTCTTGGCAATAAGTGAAACAGACAAAATGGAGAAATTAACCCGACTTTATTTGAAGGAGATAGTTTTCAGACATGGTGTACCAGTTTCAATCATTTCCGACCGCGATGCCCGTTTTACATCGCACTTCTGGCAGTCGTTACAGAGATCTTTAGGTACGCGATTAGACATGAGTATTGCTTATCACCCGCAAACTGATGGTCAAAGTGAGCGTACTATACAGACGTTGGAGGACATGCTACATGCTTGTGTGATTGACTTCGGGAATAAGTGGGAAGTTCACCTACCATTGGTGGAATTTCCTTACAACAATAGTTATCACACTAGCATAAAGGCAGCACCTTTTGAAGTTTTGTATGGGCGAAAATGTAGATCACCAGTTTGTTGGGCTGAAATTGGTGATATCCAGCTAACGGGTCCTGAGTTAGTACACGAGACCACTGAGAAGATTGTACAAATAAGGAACTGCATGGCTGCAGCGTGCGACAGACAGAAAAGTTATGCTGATAAGCGACGGAAACATCTAGAGTTCCAGGTTGGTGACAAAGTCTTATTGAAAGTCTCACGATGGAAAGGCATGATTCGGTTTGGTAAAAGAGGAAAGCTAAATCCGAGATACGTTGGACCATTTGAGATATTGGAAAGAATAGGTCCAGTGGCCTACCGACTAGCCCTACCTGATTCATTGAGTGGAATCCATGACGTATTCCATGTTTCAAATCTAAAGAAGTGTTTAACGGATTAAACGATGATCGTACCGCTTGAGGAAGTCCAAGTAGATGAACAATTATGCTTCATTGAGGAACCAGTCGAGGTGATGGATGGTGAGGTAAAGACACTTAAGCAAAGCAAGATACCCATAGTCAAGGTTCGTTGGAACTCGAGACGTGGACCGGAATTCACGTGGAAATGTGAGGACCAGATGAAGCTTAAGTATCCTCAACTATTCGAAAAGACGATGCCAGCCGACGAAGGTATTGAGTTAAATTTCGGGACCAAATTTCTTTCAACATGGGGATGATGTGACAACTCACCCGAAACTCACTCGATTTCTTTGTGGCAATGCAGTAGACCAGTGATGTAACTCAACCATGTAACGTAATTTTCGGGATGAAAATTCTTTCAACATGGGGATAATGTGACATCCGGTAATTTTCCGTCACCAAACTACGTTAGTACCGTTAAGTCTTGCATACAGGTGTCGTGAGCACACACTAGTTGTTGTTGAACGTTGGTGATTTAATAATAATTAATAATGTTAAACAGATAATAATTTAGCTGGTGATGTGATTATTAAGTTGTACTCATGTGATTACGTGATCTAAATATTATTTGTGAATTTTATCGCGTAACGTGGAAACATGTGTATTTAATTCGTGTATTTTTGTGACTAGTGAAAATAATGCATATGATTATTATTGTTGATTAATAATGTTTATATTAGTAAGTTAAAACCTTTTAAAAAGTGTTTAAAAGCTTAGTTTTTATAAAATATAAACAAAGGGGGTTAAGTGTAATTACCTAAAACTAAAACTTAACAAAATTAAACCCAACCCTAATCCCAAACCCCCCATTCGGCCGCGACCATCATACACACACATACACATCGTGATTTTCAGCAAGAACAAGTAAGAAAGCTTCGATATGGATCGATTTCAAGGATTACTACATGTTAGAAACATCAATTCTTGTCCAATACGTGATTAAAGGTTAGTTTTTTTTTTGTGGTTTTTCATGGTTTTGATGTTTGGGCCGAAACCCTAGTTGACCTTATGCTTGGATGTCAATTTCTTAATGGTTTGATGAATTTATAATGTTAGTTAGATAGTATTGTTGATGGATTACGTAGATTGTGCAAGAAAGTTGCGATTTTGATGCGTTGTTCATACGTTACTAATAATAGTAACTTTAATTGCATGAATATGGTGATTTGATGATGAATTTGATGTTGTTAAAGTGTTTATGATGTTATATAGATGTTAGAATGATGATGATTATGCTAGAAATACAAGAATTGATAATGTAGTTCATACATTGCCAAAAGTGGAAACTTTAATTTATGAAGATTTGTGTTTGGATGGTTTGCAAGTGTTTGATGAATGCTTATGATCTTTGTGAACTAGATAGGGTATGTTAGTGATAAAAATGTGTTGTAATTCATGAAAGGATAGATTTTGGGATGCACTTTCCCAAAAGGGAAACTTTATTTGTACAAAATCTTGGATATGATGATTTGAGCATGTTTGTGACATTAGGATCATGTTAGCATGTTCATGGGTGATTTCTAATATGGTGGAATGTATTGTTTGGGTTGTATGAATACTTGTTTGGTTATTTGGGGATTTGATCTCTTGGTGGTTATACATGGTGATGGATCATGTAGGTTATGATTGAACTATTGTTTTGGTTGTAATAGATCATGGTTGGACATTTTAGTTGATATTGATTCTGTTGAATAATATGCTGATGATCGTCATACACGCGTACGAATCTGAGGCCCCTACTTAGTAGGATTGGCAGGGTGTGAAGTCGTGAGTGGCTTCACATGGCATGTTGTGCATGATTTGATTTTGCGTATGATGCATTAGCTATGGTATAATTATATTGAACATGATGAGTACTTGAGATTCGCATGACTTGTATGAAAATCTAGATTGTATGATGATCTAGGTAGTACATGTGGTTAATGAAGTGGCATACGTGAACAACTTGTATGATAATCATGTGTGATGAACTGTTATGTTTGATTGAATGGAATTTCACCAATAATGTCACCAACGGGTCAAATGGGTCAATGTGTCTTGTTTTTCCAAAACCTTGAGTTATTTGGCTTTTAAAATACTTAGGGTTTCATAATGGTTTTGTGTACACGTACTCATGTACTTGCATGTTTTTGGTAACCTCTGAAGGTTGTCTGTTCTCTCTTTCAAGTTAAGCTCTTAAGTTTTTTCTTGTGCACACCAGGTGAGTTCATGCCCCACTCTTTTTCATACTCTCTTTTGGGGGAGATAGCATACTGGTTTCACAAACGCTTTATTAATATGAGTTGTGCATAGTATGATATAGTGCTGAATACCATGAAAGTCCTCACACTTTCGGATTGTTAATAATGATGATTAGTTGGAAATCTTGGGTAGTACTACTGGGTTTGACGAGCCCCACCTGTGCGACTCGAGGTCAAACAGGTGCAATTTTGTCCTAATACAAACATCGTCACGACCTGGTAAGTCGTGACGGGAGGCAACAAACGAAACACAGTCAGCTTCAATCGCGAAATCACTATAATTATTACTTGTGAATATAGATTAGCTATCTATTTCAATGCACCTCTTATATTTTGCAATTATTACTGATTTATGATTAACGTAAACTGTTAAACTCACCAACCATTGTGTTGACTCTTTTAGTATGCTATTCTTTAGTTGAGGTTGCCATTGCCTAGGAGCATGTGCATGGGTCAGCATCATTGTGATTGTCAGAATGATTGAAACTATGTTTTTGGTTGTGTTTGTTAAAACATTTAAGATTTGGCTTTGCATAATATTTGGGCGCGTGTGTTTGCACATTTTGTATTATGTTACATTGTTTTGGATTTTTCTGGTTTATTAAATGCTTTCGCTTATTTTAAAGTTAAACTCTGATTTTGAATGTTTGTTCATATAGAGTCGTTCTGAGTAACTAATGACTGAGATCCTGGTTTGTTCACACGCCTCGCGATAAAACCCCGCACGTGGATTTTGAGGGTGTGACACTAACAGCAGCACTTCTTGATTGAAAATGGGGTCAGACTGGGTGTTCACAGTTATTTATACTCAGCTCAAACATTTCTCATGAGGTTTTCGAGCGAAAATCTTCTTTCCCGCGAAAACTTGTTTCTGCCTTTATTTCATTGAAATTTTTGGGCGTTACAAGTCCACCCCCCTTATTAGGTTTCGTCCTCAAAACCTGTCAGTCCTTGAATAGTTGCGAGTAATGCCACCTCATCACTTCCTCGGTCCCCCATGTAGACTTGGACCCCTTTCGGTGTCTCCACTGTACTCGCACAAGTGGAACAACTTTATTCCTTAACCTTGTCCCCTTTCGATCAATGATGGCCACCGGTTGCTTCACATAATTAAGTCGTTCATCCACCTCGATATCCTCAAGTGGCACAATCATATTCTCATCAGCTAAGCAATTTCTCAGGTGAGAAACATGGAACGTCGGATGAATTCCACTTAACTCATCAGGTAGCTCTAACTTGTAAGCCACCTCTCCTACTCGGTCAATGATTCGGAAAGGCCCAATATACCTCGGGCTTAGCTTTCCTTGCTTTCTGAACCGGATGATTCCTTTCCAAGGTGATACCTTCAACATAACTCTATCGGTCACCTTGAATTTGATCGGTCTACGTGTCTTGTCGGTATACGACTTCTGTCTATCCTTTGTTGCCTTCATAAAGGCCTTGATCTTCTCTATTTTTTTATCATAGCCTCGATCACCTAAATGCTCCCTAACTCCTTCTACCTGATATCGCCTCAACACATGGGCATCCTACACCTTCTACCGTATAGCATCTCATAAAGAGGCATACCAATACTGGCATGATAACTGTTGTTATATGAGAACTCGGCTAACGGTAAGTGTTCGACCAATTTCCACCGAAATCGATTACACATTCCTGGAGCATATCCTCAAGTGTCTGAATCGTCCTCTCCACCTGACCATCTGTCTGAGGATGGTAAGCCATACTGATGTGTAACCTCGTCCCCATCGCATCGTGAAATCTCTTTCAAAACTTCGATGTAAACCGAGTGTCACGATCAGACACGATAGATGCTGGTACACCATGACGAGTCCCAATCTCCCTGATGAACTGATCCGCCAACCTCTCAGATGAATACGTTTCACAGATCAGCAGAGAGTGAGCACTCTTCGTCATACGATCGACGATCACCCATATGGCATCGTATCCCCTTACCGTATATGACAACTTCTTGATGAAGTCCATGGTGATGTGCTCCCATTTTCACTCAGTTATATCCAAAGGTTGGATCTTCCCGTATGGTTTCTGATGCTCCTCCTTCACTTGCAGACAAGTAAGGCACTTACTCACATACTCCGCTACATCGCGCTTCATTCCCGGCCACCAATACTCCTTCTTGATATCCTTATACATCTTCGTGGCACTGGGGTGAATCGAGCATCAAGTCTTATGAGCCTCATCCATGATCTTCCCTCGTAGATTTCCGTAACCAAGAATCCACATCCACCCGAATCGGGTGCTAACACCGAGAGTGTTCTCACCCAACTCCGCTACTAGACCCCTCAACCGCTCGGAGTTAATCTGGTCCTCCTTTAGAGCTTCGTCTTGAAATTCTTTGACCTGCTTCATCACATCAGATGTCATAACCAACTGATAAGCCTTCACCCCGAATCGGCTCGTGCCTCTCTTTTCGGCTAAGGGCATCCGCTATCACGTTGGCCTTGCCCGGATGGCAATGGATCTCGTAATCATAGTCCTTGATAAGCTCCAACCATCTCCTTAGCCTCATGTTTCAATCCTTCTGCTCGAAAAAGTACTTCAAGCTTTTATGGTCAGTGAAGATAGTTTACTTCATCCCGTACAAATATTGCCTATAAATCTTCAATGCAAAGACCACAGCCGCCAACTCCAAATCTTGAGTAGGGTAGTTAGCCTCATGGATCTTCAACTGTCAAGATGCATAGGCTATAACTCTCCCCCGTCGCAACATCACGCAACCCAATCCAGAAAAAGAAGCATCCGAATAGACCACCAAGTCTTTGCTCCCTTTGGGCAATGACAAAACGGGAGCTTGAGTCAGTCCCGTCTTTAGCTCTTTGAAAGCATCCTCCTACTCTAGACCCCATACAAACTTCACATCCTTACGGCTCAACTTGGTCAACGGAGAAGCTATCTTGGTGAAGTCTTGGATGAATCTTCTGTAGTAGCCTGCCAAAACAAAGAAACTACGAATCTCAGATGGTGTCTTCGGAGACTTACATTGCATCACCGCCTCAACTTTCTCTGGGTCTACCATGATCTCTTCCGGGTTGACCACGCGACCCAGAAACTGAACTTCACGCAACCAGAACACGCATTTAGAGAACTTGGTGTATAGCTTCTCCCTTTTAAGCGTCTCCGGTACCTCTCGGATGTTAGTGGCATGCTCTTCTTCGCTCTTCGAATAAATCAGGATATCATCAATAAACACAATCACTGATTTATCTAACATAGGCCAACACACTCGATTCATCAGATCCATAAAAGCAGCTGGCGCGTTGGTTAAACCAAAAGACATCACGAGAAACTCGTAGTGTCCATAACGCGTACGAAAAGCTATTCTAGGAACATCCTACTCCTTTACCTTCAGTTGATGGTAACCAGATCGGAGGTCTAACCACGAGAACCAACTGGCACCTTGCTGCTGATCAAACAAGTCATCAATCCTTGGTAACGGATACCGATTCTTCACCGTCAACTTGTTCAGCTCATGGTAGTCGATGCACATCCTCATACTACCGTCCTTCATTTTTACAAATAAGACTGGAGCATCCCATGGAGAGATACTCAGTCGAATGAACCCTTTGTCTAGTAACTCTTGTAGCTGAGTCATCAATTCCTTCATCTCAAAGGGAGGTAAGTGATATGGTGCATAGGTTGGGCACCAGGTATCATATCCATCCGAAACATGATCTCATGGTCAGGTGGCACACCTGTTAGATCCTCCTGGAACACGTCTGGGGAATCACACATGACCGGTACGTCTGACAATCGTGGTACTATTACATTCACATACGTCACATAGGCCAGGTAGGCACCTCATCCACCCCTCATAGACTTCTCCGCCACAACCATCGAAATCACTTTCGGGACCATACTAACTCTATCGCCATAAATCGTCACCAAACTCCTATCGGGCGCAGTCGATCGAATCATCTTCTTGCGACACACCATGTTTTCCTCATAGGCTGCCAGCAAATCCATCCCTAGGCCTATATCAAATCCACCTAAGGGCATCACAAACAGTCTAACAAGAAACCTATGACCTTCCAATACTATCACACCATCCTCTAAGCACCATAAGATTCAGACACCAACGCTATCATTCAAGGTAATAGTTCAGATTATGTCAAGTATAGTAAGTCCCTAATTATAGTGGTCAGTTGTGATTAGCCATTTACTTTACTTTTCATCCACCAAGCATTCTCTATCCTGACTACATCAGTATCCAATTCTATTAAACGCATATAAATCACATAACACGCGCACATAATTCCTTTTTCCATCAACGTACATAAAATGTTTACATAAAATCTTTACCTGCAGGCATGTAGCTACTAGGACTGGCATCCCTTTTCCTCTCGTCCCATTCTAAATTTAAGTTTACGTTTTAAAAATATTTTACCCAATTCTCTTAAACTTTGGCTCTGATACCAACTTGTAAGGCCCCTTTCCGGAACGCTTACAATTGGTCAATCATCGCATAAAACATTTAAAACACATCATTTTGAAGCATTATACTCATCAATAATCATGCGTTATACTCATCAATAATCCATTCTTAGTACATAACACGAGTTACTACAGGAGTCACATACCTCAAACATTTGGATTTTTTAGTTTCTCACTCTACGCATCCGCTTTCTCTCTCTAACAGCAGCACTTCTCGCGCAAAAATGGGGTCAAACTGGGTGTTCTTAGCTATTTATACCCAACTCAAACCTTTTGCATTAGGTTCTCGCGCGAGAACCTCATTTCACGCGAAAACTTCTTTCTGGCTTCATTTCTTTGAAATTTTCGGGCGTTACATGTAAAAAGCTTCTACGAATCTACCATAGATACTAGAATAGAAAACTGAGTTTAAGCTTGTCATCTTATTTCATAAATTTGTGGACAAGTTAGTTTGATTGTGTTATATGAAATTAAACCCAGCAAAACAAGAGGTTGGGTCGGAGAGGTTAGAATAGGCCGGTTTAAAAATTGGGTATTTTTGTTTGGGTTAGAATGTGTTTTGACTATAATGAATATGCGTTGTTAGAAGATAAGCATTGAGCAATGATCCTAATAATTTAGAATTATTGTATCAAATAAAGAACACATTTGATTAGTTGAGAACTCTTTACAAAGAATCATTATTACTAATTTATGAGGTGACTTGCCAAATGAGCTCCACCTCCTATTTATACTATTTATCTAATCTCTATATTCTTCTAATCTAGTTTATTCTAAACTTTTAAATATTACATTTAATTTACAAGAATAATCTAGATTATTAGAAGGTTAGAAAGTCTAGCAGAAATCTCTAGAATCTCTATAAATTGGTCTTGAATATAAGTCATTTAGCTTTCTTTATCTGTATTCACATTTTCTTTTTAACTATACTTTAATTACATTAAATGTGATTACCCTATAAGACTTTAGCCACTTTACCTTTTTTTTAACTATGGATATGTTTAGCCTTTTAGCTATTTTTAACTATAACCAACTTCAACGTTGTATTATACTTTCACTTTCTCTACTATGTTTATTTTATCTCATTACTTAAACTTTGGCGAGTACTCTATTATGATCGAGAGCCCTACATGGCAAAATATTATGCTCTAGCCGAGAACTCTACATACTCAAGATCTGTAACAAGGCCATGAACTATTCATATACCGAGAAGTCTTGCACAGGATGAGTATTATAATCAGGCCGAGAACAGTTTTATGAACCAAACACTGAATATCTACAGCTACTATACTTTAACCAATTATCATCTATCATTCGAGAACTATATTATAAATTGAGTACTTTAGCAGGCCAAGTACTATAGCCAATATATTGTCGAGAACTATACCAAGTACTATAATATGTCCAATATTCTAAGGTATAAAATTAGCGTTTTTGAAATATAAGATTGTTTCATATATAGGTGAAAACAAATAAAATATGAACTTTATCATCAAAAACTATATGTATATCATAAATCTATCTTAGTGTGCTCATTAGCCCTAAAACATTAAAAAACATGTAAAAGTATGAATCTAGAAATCACTTTTTGTGTAGAACTTCATGGAAATCTGAACTGAGACGAAACGTTACCTTGGATCTACACATATACCTAGGAAGTTTGTAAAATTTATCATTCTCATTGACGCATACACTGTATTTAAATACGAGAAATATGAGACTCGTACTTCTAAGATTGTTAAAGGAGTAAGGAACAGGTTAAATGATATTAGAAATATAAAATATGTAGACGAGCATTTATTATTTTGGTAGACATTCTAATAATAATAAAGTATATTATATGACCCTATTATGTTTTTGCCGAAACATATGTTGACTCGTAGAGAAAAATAAGCTCGGCACAAACATATATTCTTAATTGTATGAAACGCTATATTTTAAAAGTAATAGGACAAAAAACGAGTTAAGAAGTTGAATTAATGATGACACCAACGCCGCCGACGACGACGAGGAAGAGGATGACGATGAGGACGACGACAAGGAAGAGGACGGGGATGAGGAGGAGACGACGACGAGGAGGACGAGGACAAGGACGATGATGATGATGATGACGATGATGACGACAATGATGATGACGATGATAATGATGATAACTAACTGTTTAACAGTTGCTCAAAAGTTGATAATCAATTACTAGTACGATCTGGTGATATTTCAAGGTCCTGATACAATTTAATTAATCATAGGTTAGGTGACGGTACAACTAACTAGTCGTTGTCATGGTTGTATATTAGCTAGTGCTACATTGTTTAAGCATGGGTGATTAGTTCATGCCTAACTAAGGCTAGGCTGCCAAAAACTAAATCCTAATAATAACCCTAATGCCTAAACATAATAATAATAATACTATACTAATACTAATCCTAATAATAATAGTAAAATAAGTAATAATTAACTTGGCATACTTAAATGAAAAGATACCTTATAACTATTTACGGCATTTAGATGTAGAGTTTTCCTACTTGCTCTAACACCCGTGATCTAAAATTAACTATTAACAACACCCAAAGGGCTATCAAGAACTCATAATTCTTTTTATATTAAAATGTTCACAAGAAAACTTTTATTTCAAATTCAAACTTATGGTTTCTATTTGTAAGTAAGCAGACAGACACCTGAGTTATATTAATTGCTGGCGATGTGGGATGAAAGTGAGCAGTTTGATTGCTTGGTTACTTATTGACCAGCCTGCTTGCTTGTTTATAATTAATTTAGTTGCTTAATTCGTTTTTTCTCATAACTTCTAAAATATAACGTTCTATAAAAAATCGACTACGTGGTTAGGACGAGCTCATTTATCTCTACGAGTCGACGTAAGTTTCGTTAAAAATGGAGTAAGGTCGAATATAATATATTTTATTATTATTAGACAATTTCTCAAAACTATAAACGTTTGTTGTCATATCTTATCCCTTAAAAAGTCATCTTACTCGTTACTTACTCGTTCAATGGTATATGAAAGAAAAACTTCATATTTCATAAATTTGTCTTTATTTTAAGAGTTGAGAGTGCTTTAGTTTCATTTCATGTTCTAGCATGTATAGATGGGTCCTTCACATGCATTTCACTTGACCTTGACCAATGTAGTTGTTTTCTACTTAACTTTTGTACTTATATGCCTTTAATTTGTAATGGTTCTTTAACAAATTATAACGTTTCCTTTATATGTATATCACCGAGTGGTACTTATCATATTTCATACTTCAGACGCATACTTAAGTGTGATACATGAAATGTATCATGTTTTCAAAATAAACTTTTCGGGACTTTTAGTTAATATATCACTGGTCGTTATCTCAAATAGTGCAATGTACTAAGGCTTTAGTTTTTTTTTTCTTAAATTCCCCAAATCATCTCGTTTCTTTTGAAGGTGATACTTTCAGTGTACCACTTATCTCTTAATTGCAATTCTAAGTGTTCATGTATTTGATCTGTATAAGTCTTTTGTGATCTTTGACATTTTCTATTCTTATTTTATCATGTTAGTTATTTCTTTAACTATATCTCATCAAGATAACTGACCATTGCCTATTTTGTTCCAACATATAAGAGCCTTATATTTTCTATTATAAGAGTCTTTTGTTAACGGCCGATGATCATCTCGATTATCAGTAAAGTCAATGATGTATGCACAAATTATGTTCATCATTGTTTGGTTAGTTCATTTACTTTCCATAAGTTCGAGATGGTGCTCCAGTTTACTTAAGTTTCAATTCCTTCTTGAAACTTTGTTGGAATCTTAAAGCGAAACACCTATCTTTCTTAGATATGATTAAGAAAGGTACACAACGATGTGAGACTATTTATAGGGTTTGGATAACTTTTCTAGGTTATAGTTCTGTAGACAAGCAGATAGTGTACTGATTTGGTAAGTTTATCAACTATTAGCCATATGGTATGATAACTCGAGTTTTCAGGTTAACATCATTCTCTGCAACTTCATAATTAATCAATTTTACTTGTTAAATGAAAATGATTTTAAATATATGTAATCCTAATAATTAACTCTAAATAAACAAATACTAATTAAAACCTAAAATGCAATTTAGGAGAACCGGGGGACCAGTGTGCAACTTTTGCACCAATTCTCTTGAATAAACCGTAACCCTCCTCCCTCCGATGACATAACCGACCCCATTCTCTTCTCCATCTTCAAAGACCTATTTTGGCAGCCCCTTCCCCTCGTTTGGCCCCCCCTCGACCGCTCCAAACCCCAATGACTTGAACCACCGGCAACCCCCCTTCATGGCAGCTTTCTTCCACTTGCGACACCCCACCTCGGCAGCCTCTCTCGCGGCGGGTTATCCTCTCCGACAAGCGATCTCGCAGCTGTTTGTCTCCGACAACGCATGCAGGATCTCGTCCGTCGTATGGTACGTCTTTTGTTAGTTTCACACGATTGGTTTCGGGTTTCGGGTTATAGTTGTCGTTGCAAGTTCGTTCCCTATGGTTGTTGCTTTGTTTCGGGTCTTGGTCGCGACGGGTTCGTTTGGGTTCCGGTTTGATGCTCGGTTTGGTGTTTATGCGATGTGTGTGTGTGTGTTTTTGGTGTAATCTGTTTGTGTTTGATTTTGGTGAAGGTGGTTGTGCATGGGTGATGATGGTATGTATTATGAACGTGTACGGTGGGTTCGGTTAGTGTGGTTTGGTGGGTGCACGTGTTTGTTAGTGTGGTTTGAGTTTGTTATGCACATGTGTGTTAATGTGATGAATTATCACCCAACAAATGTGTATATTATTAGGTATGGTGTTGATTGTTCATGCATGTGTATGTGCAAAGAGAAATCGTATTATACATGTGTTTTGACGGCGGGTTCGTGTCATGTGTGTGGTCTGTTAAGTGTGTGATATATATATATATATATATATATATATATATATATATATATATATATATATATATATATATATATATATATTATGTGTCATATGTCATGTGGGTTTTATTATAAATATAGTTATACAATTGATATACACATAAAGTGTATGCAAGTATAATTATGTATTGTGCATGCACGAGGATGTGTATGATCATGTACTCACGAGAGAAATTGGATTTTTTTTTTCGTGTTTGTTTTTTTCTGGCATGGGATTGGGGAAATATAGACAACCTGCACCGTAACCAAGTCGTGAATCGTGAAACCTTACAAATTCTTGTGTTAATATTTAATAATTAATGTTAATTATACACTAAATGAAATTCAGGTTAATCAGAACCCTATCATTTGTGCTTGCATTTTCTTGTTGTTATGCATTTAATGTGAGTTTACGACCCCAGTTTACTTGAATTCTTTTTGGGGAATAGAAACATGTTTTTTTAAATGCTCTTTCATTAGATCAGTATTACTGTATTATCACATGTTTTTTAGTTTTGTACCAATTTAAGTCCACACTTTCGGACCGTTAATTTATATACTTTAGCGAGGTAAGGCTGAGTAGATCTACTGGGTTTGACAAACCCAACCCGAGCAAATCACGCTAGCATGACCGCATGTCAAACGGATGTTTAATCAACCTAATTACTATTGTTGTGGTCTGGTAACCACAACCGAGGCATACATACATTTGCTAGTTTTGGTTGCGAACTTCATACCCTATGTAACTTGTTATGTAGACCAACTATCTACTGATATTACATTGTTTACTGGATCTGCTTTCGATTACTTTACTATTTATCAAAACCTGGGAACTCACTAACCTTGTGTTGACATTTTAGCATGTTTTTTTTTCAGGTTCTTAAGGTGTGCACGGCTAGGAGCATCTCATTATTGCATTCATCGCTGATTGGTTTAAATGATTAAACAACGTTCTTGCAAATTACATTTATTTGAGTTGCGCGTGTTTTGTGCCATTTAAATTATGAATTATTACGCTTCCGCAAATGTTTCTTTTTATGAATTCGTTATAAATTACATTTTTGGGATTTCATAATAATATTGAACAACTATGTTTCGTAATTGTTGTGTCGTTTGGTGTAACTATCGGCTAAGATCCTAGTAAGTCATGCGCCTAACGGTATAACCCCGTTTGTGGAAATTGAGGGTGTGACAGATTGGTATCAGAGCCAATGGTTATAGCAAACTAAAATAAATTTGCATCTCATTTGCATTGCATTTAGACTATAGTCTGATGCCTTAGTTATACGCATATAGACACATTTAGTTTTACTTGTTGGCCCTGTTTGCTTTGCTCTGCTGGATTGCTTGCTTTTGCTCATTCCTATGAGCGGTTGATTGCAGGAATGGCATGTTTTTCTGCACCCCTTTCTTCTCTAGGAAAAGGGCCTATTCGTCCTGATTCCCTGCCTTCATCCTCGGAACCTGATGAGTGGCCTATGCGCCCTAATGATGCTGATGAGTTTGATTACGACCAGCCTTTCGCCTTACCTCGTTTCACGCTGATCAACAAGTAGGAGCATTATTCTAGTACATGACTCGGTTGATTTGGGAGAATCATATTCCTCTTCCTCTAGAACATCGACCTCGGATTAGCTCCGCTCCTTATAGAAGCCCTTATGCCCCTGTTCTACCTCCCATTACTTGTCCACCCGAGCAGGCCATAGCTGCTCTGGCAGCCACTCTTCACGTTGAGCTTAAACACATCATAGAACTAATGGATGACAACGTGATGTTACGGAAAGGGTTATGGGAATCAAGGGACGAAATCAAAAAACTGAAGAAGCGACTCAACACCCTTAGTGATCGCCACAACACGCATGTGGACCCTGTTACGACTCTAACTCAAAGTGTAGCGGGTGACGAGGAGGACATCGCAGCAAATCGTCAATGACTTGATATCATGGAAGACCAAATCAACGCATTGAATGGAGTGCCGAAACCTAAAGACGAAGATCTGGAAGAAGAACCTAAAGAGGCACCTGAAGAAGATTCGGAGGAAGAACCCGAGAAGCAGCCTGAGGATGAACCCGAGAATAGAACCGGATCTGTCGATTCACACTGATTTCCTATTTCATTCTTTTTGTTTGTTTATGAGACTTTCGTTTATTTTGCACCCAAATAGGAAGGGTTGTTTCCCATCCGACTGATGTCTTTGGATTTTGATATTTGGTTTTATTGATTGTAGACGTACTTACAATTTATTTTATAAGAAATTATTATTTGAACATTAAGTTGTGTATGTGCCAAATTCTTTTAATTCCTTATACTTAAATGGAGTTGATATGTTGTATATTTACTTGTTTTCGTATGTTGTGATTGTTAAGAATGTCTGGACGTGGGCGCAGACTTGGTCATGGTCGTGGTACCATAAACATGAAACCAGCTGAACTGGCAGAACTTATATATCAACATGCAGCTGATGCGTTGGCCAACCACAACCCAAACCCATAGCCCGCTCTGGTCGATAAGTAATACCAAATTCATTCTTGATGTTAATGTTCTATCAATCGTGTTAAATCATAACACTTGTTGAAAATTCTGATGTCCTAATCTAAAATCTGTTACAGGTCAAGGGGTTTGTACTTTCAAGTTCTTTATGGACTGCAAACCTAACCCATTCACGAGAGTCGAAGGAGCTGTAGGTCTTGTAGAATAGTTCGAGAAGCTCAAATCAGTGTTTGAAATGTGCAATTGCCCGATGGCAAATCGGGTGATGTATGCCACTGGTACGTTAGATGGAGCTGCCCTATCTTGGTGGAACACCCAGGTACTAATGTTGGGTGTAAATCACCATCCAGACTTGTTAAAGCTCTTAAAAGATTAACATTTTGTCTTTTGTGTTTTGTCATAGTATAGGGACTTATTTTGTAAATATTTTTTCCTTGTGTTTCTTTGATAGTATATATAGGATAGTTTATGTATTGTACGAAGAGAGACATCTAAGACATCATAGAGATATCTCAGAGAGAAACAGTTAGAACAGAACGAACTGTAACCCTTACACTTTGTATCCTGTGCATTTGCTATCAATGAAATCTTTGAATTTTTTGATGTAATTGCATATGTTTGATTACTTTGTGTTTGAATTGATCATTGTGTTATGAGATCATCAAAGATTCGATCCTTTTGAACTGATCAAATGGTATCTGAGCCTTCGGTTCAGTGATCAAGCTTATCGGTATTTTTGAGCTCTTTGAATCACTTGAAATCTGTGTTGATTGCAATTTGATCGATTAATGGTTGTTTTCAGTTGTGTTTCATCCATAGAAACATGATTTGAATCACAATTTGGTGCGTAATTCGTTCAGATCTGAGTAATTGATCAGATTTGTGTTCGAACTGTGTTCTTCATTTTCGGACTTCAATTCAATCAGAAAACAGATTTGTTGTTGTTGTTTGATCAAAAAAATTGATTGAAGATTTTTAATCGATCTATATACTACCTAATTGGAAGTTTTTAGATCAATTAAACAAGTTTTGAAGAATTTCATAAGATCTGAGTTTGTTGAAAATGATGAATTAGGCGCTTGAGTTGTGAAAAACTACTGAAATTAACCAAGTGTTCAGACACCTGACAACTGTTTAGGCGTTTTTGAACTATTAAGGCGTTTTTAGATTAGGCGTTTTACAACTATTGAGACCTTTTGTAACTGTTTGGTCATATTACGACTTAACTAGAACAAATTCTAGGCGTACGAGGACTATTTCGGCATTTTTAACCCAGGCGTTTGACAACTTGTAGGAACCTCTGAGGTTATGAGGCTGATGCAACCAAAGGATATCAAAACAACCAAGTCTTCCAACATGCACTAAGAAACAAAGAAGAACTAGCTTCGAAAGTTTTACACACTAAAGTAAAATGCTAAGTGTAAAATCTTCCGAAGCCAATGTTCAGAAGAAACTAATAAGGAAACTTTACACTAAGTGTCATGTCTTCTGAAGCCAAAAACTCAAATCTTCCAAAGGTTAAAGATGAAGTCTTCCGAAGCTCTCAAGACAAAGTCTTCCGAAGCTGAATAAAGATAGGACTGATTACTTTAGAAGAGAGAGAAAAAACACTTTTTCTGTCAACATTATCATAAAGCAACCTTCTGTCCGCTGCATGCTCTGGTGGTTTACCAACTATCATAAGTTGGTGAAACTTCCATGCTTTATATTAAAGTAGATAAGGTCTTTGTCTGCAAGTTTCTGTATTTGTTTCTTGTTTGGCTTTTTGTAATAGAAAAGTCAGTGAGCTATGGCCTGTCATAGTTACTAGTCAAAAGGCAATCTGCCTTTTGACTTTAGGCTGATCTTGTTGTCTAAATTAGTCACATCCAACTGTCTTTTTGCATATTGACGGTTGTAGGTTTAGTATAAAGAGTCAAAGGTTCTTGTATTTCAAAAATCAGTGCAAACACCTGTAATAGAACCTAACAAGCAATATACTACTTCCTTAAAAATTATTTCTTGTGTTCTTACTCTTACTTTACTTGTGTTTTGCATTGTATCATCTGTTTAAAGTTCTAAGTTCCCCATTTGAATTGTTAACTGATCCTAAAGATCCTCCCAAATGTGTTAACTAAGTGCAAAGTCCCTTTTTAACGGTCCTGCATTTGGTATCAAAGCATTCCAGGCTCTTGTTTGCAAGATCTCACCATCTTCAAATCCTCTTAGTAACACACATCACATAACTCTTCAAATGGCAGCTATCTCCAAAGCTAATATGGAAACTGGAACAATGATAAAGTCCCCACTGATCACTCCTGAGGATATTGACACTTGGTGTCAAAGAATGAAAGGTATTATCAAGTCTCAAGATTCCAGGATGTGGGAGTCTGTTGTAGATGGACCTCATGTACCATGCACCTCTTCAGCTGCTGCTGGTGGTGACATGATACCAAAGGAGAGGAATGACTTTTCTGATGAAGACTGGAAAAGAATTGACATTGATCAGAAAGCCATTACAGCCCTCCAAACTGCTCTTCCAAACTCCATCTACAGAGGATTCAAGAAGTGCAAGACCGCTAAACAGCTATGGGATGCACTGAAACTGATGTACAAGGGTTCAAATGAAGCCAAGGAGAACAAGAAGAATCTCCTGAAGCAGCAGTTTGAAATTTTCACCTTCAAGACAGGTGAAACCATGACTCAATAATACTTCAGGTATGTTGAGATTGTGGATACTCTGGCTGATGTTGGGGTCACTATTGAGAACAGGGATATTTTTAGGAAGTTCATGTCCTTTCTTCCAAGACACTGGACATATTACTGTGTGCTCTTTAAGAGGACTGAAAACCTCAAGACCCTTACTCTTAGTGAGTTGTATGGGATACTCAGTGGATACCAGATGGAGATGAATATGCAAAATTCATCTGGTAGCTCCAACACTCACCAGAGTTCAGCCCTTCATGTGGTCAAAAGGGATAGCAGAGAACCACAGCATCATCTCATCTGCTACCCTGAGACTTCACAAAAGGGTCCTTTCATCACCTTCCCGAAGACACCAAGAGAGAGCTACATCCAAGGAATTCCCTTCCAAGAGACAAACTCCTCTCAAGCCTTTGTTTCTACTGATGAAAGTTCAAGCAAATTTCTCTTTACTCTTGAAGACCTGGACTGTATCCATCCAGATGATCTGGAATATATGGAAATAGTCTAGAAAATGTCTCTTCTCACTCACAGAGCCTGTAAATTCTACAAGAGGACTGGGAGAAGGTTTCCTAGCAATGCTACCAGTGGCAAGTTTGGGCTAGACAAGAGCAAAGTCAAGTGTTACAACTGTAACCAGATAGGACACTTTGCTAGAGAATGCAAGGAACCCAAATCAAATGGTGGCCAAGCCTTATCCAGGCCAAACTACACTGAAGGATGGCACTAGACTGAGAAGCCAAGATAGCAAGCCGCAGTTGCTGTTGAAGAAGGAGGCTTTGACTGGAGCTTTCAAGCTGAAGATGCATCTCCAAACCAAGCACTCATGGCTGACCACGATGAAGCCTAGGTACTTGAACATCTTTGCTCTCCTGATTGTATTACTAAAGTAAACAGATACAGGTCCTACAACTTGGAAATGAGATCTGACATTAAGTCCTTAAATATTTTAAAAGCTGATTTTAAAAGAGCTGAAAATGACTATAAACTTTAGATAGAAGATCTAGAAAAAATAGTTTTAACTCTTAAACATGGGCAAACAAATTACAGGACTCAAATTAAGGATCTCATTACCAAGATGACTGAATGCCAGGCTGAGCTTGTGATCAACAAAGCCAGAGCAGAAAAATGTGTTCTTGAAGAGGAAACCTTCAAGAACATGATATCCTCATCTCTGCATGCAAAAGTGTGTTATCAGAATAAGCAGGGACTAGGATCTAGTAAGATAGCTCCTCCACACTCTCTACTATCAGTTAGATCTCCAAGGTGTGGAGCTGGTCAAGATGAGCTTCCATCCATAGACCCTAGTGATAAAGAGGATGAAAAGGAGAAGGTGAGGGATAACTCTGAGGTGAGTGAAGAGAGTAAATCTCAAAAGGGTCACCAAGCTTCTAAGGAGGAAAAAGAAGCTAGTTTGAGCAAAACCAAAAAAAAGAACTTGATTAGAAGAGCAAAGAGAAGATCAAGAAAAGGTTAAGAGGTCAAGACCACCTTTGAACCCAAACAGAAACAAGTATTTGTCTCTTCAGGGTTCAAGGTGATAAAAGCTGAAGATCTTGCCAAGAATTCTAGTACCATGAGTTCTACCTCAGCTTCAACTCACTCCAGCAACAACAAGAATATTGATCAGCTGTGTGTCACTGCTACACAGCCTGAACCATCCATTTATAAAAGCAAGCTTCACCCTAAGAAGCTTGTTGGATCATCTGAAAAGGTGAAAGAGTAAAAGGAATGTGTTCAAGCTCAGTCTTCTTTGGAAAAGAAGGCTCTCAGAAGAAAAGATATAGACTATGTTATGTGTGGTAGTACCTCACATCTGGCTAAGGATTGTCAACACAATCCAAATGGTACTATCCACATGATCAAGAAGAAAACTTCTGAGAGGAAGAAGAAACAAACAGCTTCGGAAGGAAAATCTGTTTCGTTCGGAAGCTCCAAAATGAAGAAAAAGGCAAATGAACCATTGCCTTTGGAAGGAAAGTTGGTCTCGGAAGAAAGGAATGCTTCTGAAGTACTGAGGCCTGCTACAGTGAAAGGAAGATCTTCTAAAGGATCAATCTCCAAAGCTTCCGAAGCCACAAAAGCTTCTGAAGCATTGAAGGTCAAGCCTAATCTTTCAAAGGTGGTGTGGAAGATGAAAGAAGACCATGTGGCTAAAAGTTCATCATCAGAAATAGCAAATGATCGCCAAAACCTGAGCATAGGATCAATTACTATTTCACTGCCTTTAACTCATTTTAATAAGCCCAAGACCAATGAGGCTTGGGTTTCCAAATGTAACTAAATCATCTCTTTTTGTGCAGGGACAGCTAAAGACCAACAAAAATATCTGGATTGTTTATAGTGGCTGCTCCAGGCACATGACTGGCAATGAGTCCTTGCTTCAAAACTTTGAAAGGATTGATGGAGGACCAGTTGCTTTTGGGGGAGATGCAAGAGGGTACATTACTGGCAGGGGCAAGGTTACAAATGGTAAGCTCAGTATTGAGAAGGTAAACTTTGTCAAAGAGCTTGGATACAATCTTCTGAGTGTGTCCTAATTTTGTGACCAAAAACATCATATGCTATTTACTGAGCATGAGTGCATTGTTATCAAGCCCGGGGTTGACATTCCTCCTGAGCATATTTTGCTTAGAGCCCCCAGGAGAGGAAACAAGTACAAGATGGACTTGCAGAAGCATCTCCATCTGGAGAGGTTTCTTGCTTTCTATCTAAAGCAAATAGTGATGAGTCTCTTCTTTGGAATAAGAGAATGTGCCATGTAAACTTTAAAAACATGAATAAACTGATTAAGAATGATTTGGTAACTGGAATGCCAAAGAAAGAGTTGATAAGGATGACCACTGTGTTGCATGCCTGAAAGGGAGGCAACACAAAGTGTCTCACAAGCCAAAGGAAATGAACTCTATCACTACTCCCCTACACTTGTTACATATGGATCTATTTGGCCCCACCAGTGTAATGAGTCTAGGAAGGACCTCATACTGTTTAGTGATCACAAATGATTTCATAAGATTCACTTGGGTGTTTTTTCTTAGAACTAAGGATGAAACCTCTGAAATCATGAAGAATTTCATTTTGAAAATTAAGAATCAATCTGATCACAAGGTCAAAATCATAAGATGTGATCAGGGAACCGAATTTAAAAACCAAATCCTTGATACATTTTGTGATGAGAAGGGTATTTCAAGACAATATAGTGCTCCCAGGACTCCTCAGCAAAATGGTGTTGCTGAGAGGAGAAATAGGACACTTATTGAAGCTGCAAGAACTAAGTTGTCTGACTCTAAGCTGCCCATTACCTTCTGGGTAGAGGCTATCAACACAGCCTGCTATGTGCAGAACAGAGTTTTAGTAGTTAAGACACATGGTAAGACTCCTTATGAACTGTGGCACAAAAGGAGACCATTTATTGGTTTTCTCAGAACATTTGGATGTCCTTGTACCATCTTGAATACCAAAGATCAAATAGCTAAGTTTGCTGAGAAATTAGATGATGGACATTTTGTTGGATACTCTTCTCAAGCCAAGGCTTATAGAGTATACAATCTCAGAACTAGAATCATTAAGGAGTCAGCGAATGTGACTTTCAATGAACACACACCCTGTGTGAGAGGTTCTGGTCCGGATTGGCTATTTGATCTTGATATAGTTACCAACTGTTTTAACAAATCTTGTGAGAATGTTTTAGCATCTATGGATAACAGGTCAACAGAGGATCCTGACCCAAGAAGACTACATCAGCTCCAATGGTGTCTAACCCTGTCATTGAGGCTCCAATCAGCACAAGCATGACAAATACTGCTGATTCAACTGAATTACCCTCAAAGTCCAGTTCAGAGGCTCAGAATTCAGGTGAAGGAACCTCCAATGCAGGAGGAATAGATGGTGGTGACAGTGATCAAGAATTTCTTGATGCTGATAACCACTCCAATAAAGACAACATCAATGATGTCACACACTCATTGGATCAAGTTTCTCTTGATAAGTGTGCTGATATGGTGGGGGATTCTTCTTTGCCAGATCAAAATTTCTCTAATATTGATCTGTCCAACCAACTTGCTATGATTCCTCTACTCAGGATCCACAAGTCACATCCCACCACAAACATCATTGGAAATGTTGACTAAAAACCATTGGTTATGAGGCTGATGCTGATGCAACCCAAGGATACCAAAACAACCAAGTCTTCCAAGATGCACTAAGGAACAAAGAAGAACTAGCTTCAGAAGTTTACACACTCAAGTAAAATGCTAAGTGTAAAATCTTCCGAAGCCAATGTTCAGAAGAAACTACTGAGGAAACTTTACACTAAGTGTCAAGTCTTTCGAAGCCAAAGACTCAACTCTTTCGAAGGTTAAAGATGAAGTCTTTCGAAGCTCTCAAGACAAAGTCTTCCAAAGCTGAATAAAGATAAGACTGATTACTTTAGAAGAGAGAGAAAAGACACTTTTTCTGTCAACTTTATCGTAAAGCAACCTCCTGTCCGCTGCATGCTCTGGTGGTTCACCAACTATCATAAGTTGGTGAAACTTCCATTCTTATGATAAAGTAGATAAGGTCTTTGTCTGCAAGTTTCTGTATTTGTTTCTTGTTTGGCTTTTTGTAATAGGAAAGTCAGTGAGCTATGGCCTGTCATAGTCACTAGTCAAAAGGCAATCTGCCTTTTGACTTTAGGCTGATCTTGTTGTCTAGATTAGTCACATCCAACTCTCTTTTAGCATATTGATGGTTGTAGGTTTAGTATAAAGAGTCAAAGGTTCTTGTATTTCAAAGATCAGTGCAAACACCTGTAATAGAACCTAAGAAGCAATATACTACTTCCTTGAAAATTATTTTTTGTGTTATTACTCTTACTTTACTTGTGTTGTGCATTGTATCATCTGTTTAATGTTCTAAGTTCCCCATTTGAATTGTTAAGTGATCCTAAAGATCCTCCTAAGTGTGTTAACTAAGTGCAAAGTCCCTTTTTAACGGTCCTGCACAACTGTTTGGGCGTTTGATAACTATTCAGGCACTTCATCACTGTGTGGGCATTTGGAAACTGTTTGGACGCTCCATCAGTCAGGCGTTTCAGAATTCAACTAAGGCATTCCCTTAGGTGTTTCTAGTTCAAAGTTCAGGCGTTTCAGAAGTTTTAGGCATTTGGATATTCAAACTTATCAGTATACACTTAGAAAATATTTTTAAAAACTAAAATTCAAAAAATATTTTCATTTGATAGTTTCTTTTTAAAATTAAAAAAAAACAAAAACAAGTCATTTTCATTAATTCAAAAAATGGTTAAGTCTGAAGATTCTAAGAACAGGGTTTCCAAGCTTAAAAACAGAGCTGATTTCAAGAACTGGTCTCTTAGATTGAAGCATCATCTAAACTCTATTGACACTGACTTATGGAAGTCAATAGAGAAAAGACCACATATCCCAATTACATCTGATGGTCATGGCAAAGGATTTGGGTATACAAAAGACTCTCCAGAACCATATCCAGAGGATGGTCTGCAAGGTGATGACTTAAGAAATGTTAAGAATGACATCAAAGCTTACTCATTGATGTGCAAGGGGTTACCATTGGAAGTCTTGACTAGACTTGAAGGTTATCAAACTGGTTACACTATGTACAAAGCTTGAAGATCATCTATGAAGGTGGTAAAGAGATACAAGATCTCAAAAAGCATAAACTCAAGAGGCAATTGGAGTTATTTGAGCATCTTTCTGGTGAAACAATCAATCAGATGATGAATAGATCTGTGCAATTAACTACTGAGATGTCAACTACTAGTATCAAAAATGATCTCAAAGATCTAAATTACAGACTTCTAAATGCTCTTCCATCTTCATGGAAACAGACAGTCACTCTGTTGAAGCATACATAAAAATTTCCAATGGATCTAGATCTTTTGATTGCCAAAATAGAATCAGTTGAAATTGATGAAAGCTCCAGAAACAATAATAGAGCTGCATCAATGTCTCAGTATAAGTATGTTGCATCTCCAACTAACAGAATGAAGAATGCATTTCTGGCAAAAGATGATTACTCACCAGAAGACGAGGGTGATTTGTTTGTTGGAGCTGGTTTCTTTACAGATTCTTCTTACACAAGTGCTCTTGTTTATACAACTCAACCTCAACCTCAGTCTCCTCCTAAAACTAGAACTCCTAAAACTCAAACTGAGACTTCATCTTCTAACTCTGTTAAAACTAGCAAAGTTAAAGATGTTATTAATATCCTTTTACAGGATGATGAGTCAAAATCTACTTTTACTGCTTTATGGCAAGTTTTCAAGCTTATCAAGGTAGTCATCTAACTCAAATAGATCTTGTTTTGCAGGATTTGTTCGAGATGGATCCAGATGATGTGGAAGAGATGGACTTGAACTAGCAGATGGTAATGATTGCTTACAGAACTTAGAAACACTCATATGTTAACAAGAATTAGAAGCCTAGTGCAAACAAAACTATTGGCTTTAATAAATCAAAGTCAAGGTGTTTCAACTGCAACAGTTATGGTCATTTCTCAAGAGAATGTAAAGCTCCTAGAAACCAAGGAGGAAATGGTCAAGCAGGTTCTAGCAGTCAAAGATACCAACAGCAGTCTCAGAAGACCTCTCAAAAGCCTTATCAAAGTCTTTCCATGCAAGAACTTAAAGATGAATCAAAATCATCTGAAGAGCCAAAGAAAGCTCTTGTTGTTAGCATCAAAGATGGCTATGATTGGAGTGCTTATGCTAAAAAATTCACAGCTGATCTAACATCTAGTTTAGCTCTTGTTGCAGAAGCTCAAAATGAAGACTGGTCCGAATAAAATGATCCAAAGGCTGATAATGATTCAGAAAATGATAATGAAGATTATGATTGGAGTGACAAATCTAAACCAAAAGAGGATTCAGAAGAAATTGCACTCATGGCGCAGTCTGAACAACCAAAGGTTGAGCATCCATCATCTGACTCTGAGACTTCATCTTCAAGTTATCCTGAAATTCCTGTTGAAGTTAGAGAGAAAATGTGCACAAAAGCATGTTTTAATCAACTTGAGCATTACAGAACATATTCATTCAAAATCTATGAAAAACTTAAACAAGAAGAAGTAATGCACAACAAACTGAAAAATGATCACAAAGTCTCTGATGAAAAGATCCTATCTCTACAAACCTCATGGAACAAAACTCTAAAAGTACTTGAACTTGTTAAAAAACAACTTGAGGAGATGACTAAAAATTTAGAAGAGGAAAAAATAGCTCATGCTGCAACTCTGGTGGATCTAGCTAAAGTTAAAAGTTCTAAAACTATTGTAGAACAGCTGGTAAGTAAGAGGAAAGACAAAAACAAAACAGGTCTATGTTTTACGCATGAACCAATGCCTGAATCTATCACAAACACTTTGCCAGAAAACATTAACACACATGATTACTCACCTGAAAACAAAGCTAAGCTAAAAGTCTTTCAAAACAAGAAAAAGAATTCTGAAAGTGATGAAGAGAAAACAAACGTTGAGATATTTGAGGAACAAGATTCTGAAAAGATTAAAAATGGTCATCTAGTGAAAGTTAAATCTTACGAACCACAACCAAAGAATAAGAAAATGCTTGTTCCCAAAGAGCATGTTGTTAAAGAAATCATTGTTAAGAATGACAAACAAAACTCAAAGAATAAAGAGAAAGTAAAACAAGATGAAATAACATCTGAAGAATCATTTTCTTACGGATTAAACAATCCAGACTTCATCAAATGGCAGAAAGAACAAAAAGATAAAGAAAATGCAAAAGATTCTTCTACTGAAGATGGTCGATCACAAAGCAAACAAAGATCATGAAGATCAAGAAATCAAAGAAGGAGAAGGAAAAATGCTAAATCTAACTCCTCTCAGAACAAAAAGCAAAACAATCAAAATCAAAGAACAAATCAAGTTAATCAGTTTAAACCAGTGAAATTTATGTCTGCATGTACTTTTGATATGAACACAATTCCAGAAATCAAATCAAATTCAAAGAACAAATCTAACTTTGATCTGAAAACAAGTTCTGGTCCAAAGTCTTTCGCTTTTAACAAAGATTTTTATCTAAAGAATCTAGGAATGGTGTTAATAAACAAAAGTCAAAACCCAAATATCAAAAGAACAAATTCTCAAATCAAAAACAATAGATTAACTTTGTAACTCCTAAATCAAAACAAAGATCATATGTGGCTTCCACATCTAAAGTTAATCAATAGTTGTTTAAATTTCAACAAAGGTACTATGAAATATTTGATATGTATAATCATAAGACTGATGAATGTTTCTTTAGCAGATACTGTCATATTTGTGATATGAAAAACCATTCAACAGCTCATTGTTATTTCATCAAGTATTGTACCATTTGTGTTGAAAGAAATCACAACACTAAGAATTGCTACTTCAGAAGGAACTAGCCAAGGAATGGATATGTCAATCCACAATTTCAAAGAAATCATAGTGTTGGTTTTCAAAGATTAACAAAACAACCTTCCTTAGGCTTGAGATCCTTTCGAAGGATTAATTCTGATTATGATGATTCTTATCCTGTGAAAACAAAGAATTATAATCAAGGAAAATTCATTTCACGATCTGTGAGAATGAACAATGCAAAATTTGGTAATCAAACTTTTTCAAAAAAATGTTTCTACTAATGGTTTTAATAATCTTGACGATGATCTTGAAAAACGATATCATGCTTTGTGGATTAAAAAAATAAAAGATAATCAAAAATTTGTTAAAAATGGAATTGGTGAATTTAAATAGCAAAAGAAGCCTGATGTGAATACCCTTCATTTTAAACAATTTACCATTGTTGATAAATTTGGCAAGCCCAATACCATATCGGCTTGGGTTGATAACTCAACTTAAATTTCTTTGAAATGCAGGTACGCCCAAGAAGACCTCTTAACACGTGGTATGTTGATAGTGGGTGTAGCCGGCATTTGACAGGCAACCATGCCTTACTTCAAGAATTTAAGTTAAAAGATGGTTTTTAGTTTTTAGGTCCCAGATTAGTCTCGTGGCAAACTAAGAAACAAACAAATGTCTCCATTTCAATCGTAGAAGCTGAGTACATAGCTGCTTCAGCAGGATGTTCTCAAATCCTTTGGTTACAAAACCAACTGCTGGATTACGGGTTCAATTTTCTTAAAACTTCTATTTACATTGATAACATTGCTGCTATGTCTATTACAGCTAATCCTGTCCAGAACTCAAAAACAAAACATATCAAAATTCGATATCATTTTCTCAGAGAAAACTCTGAAATAGGTTTAATCATTTTGATTCAAATCACAACTGAAAAACAGTTGGCTGACCTATTTACAAAAGCCTTTTTACCAGGTCGATTTGAATATTTGGTCGAGTCAATTGGACTTATTGATCATGTTTAAAAACTAGTTTTGAGTATTTCAGTTGTCTGATTCATAAAAAATGATAAGAACCCTCCCTTAGCTTAATCATGAATATAGTAAAACTGTCAAAGTTAACTGCCTGATTGTATATATTGTGTATGAATATTCAATAGAAAATGAAAAAGCAAATACAAAAATAGAAAATTGCAAAATCAAAAGAGAATAATATAAAACAAAAGCACAAAAATAGAGTTTTTTTTGTTAGTTAATTGTTTAGGACTGAATCTGTCTTTGCAATTTATGAGAAATGATAGATACATTAGTTCTGATCAGTTGCATACTTCACTCGCTACTAAAGTCTGACGTGATCAGATATGATGTGCAGGTAAGCTCATGCAATTATACTGAAAAAGTAAATTCTTGTGATCAAACTAAATCAATTATGCATTCATGTTTGTCCATTTTAGTACCAATGAGTAGTGTTGACTTCTCAAATTGATTACTTGTAAAGTCATAAACTCACACCTGGTAGAGATATGAATAAGCATGAGCTCTAATTATTTAAAGCATCTATTCACTTCTCTATTATGAGTCATCATAGACCTGAAGTGACGAGATATACTTTGTTGTAAGTCAGTACACACCTGGATATTCTCACTTGATGCAAAAGATGCTAATATGCACAATCTAAATATGAGATCTGGTTATAAGTATATGTCAGGTTAAGAAGTTGAGAAAAGTGATTTCTTGCATATCTTGATGAGAGTTGAACTCTCTAAGTCTAAGTGTGACTTACATAATGTCATATCTAATCGTAGCTTAATCAATCCACAAATTGGAAAAGTAAGTATGCTGAGTATCTTGCCAAAGGCACTCATTTTCTGTCCTTAAATCTCGTGTCTCCTGTGCTACAGAAATGCTGACCTGGAACACACTTGATCAGGATTTAATCACTGTCTACGACTATGCATCATTTTATTTTCTTTTAATGTGCTGATCTTAACTGATATGATCTCACTGCAGGCATGTGATTCAAAGGTATATAGTAGATTTTTTATTCTGCTTTAATTTTGATTTTTGCATGATTTAATGTGTGCAGGCAGGTTGATAATGATTGGTTTGCTCTACATGTAAAATAAAAGAAACTTCTAAGTTTGTGAACTTAAAAGTTTAGGGGGAGTAAAAATTGTAAAAGAGAAAATCAATGGAAAATTTTCAAAATATGAAAAAGAAATAAAAAATAAAGTGCTTTGGATGAAAGGTTGAAGCTAAATATTCAAGCATGTGTGTGTTTGATATGTTTCAAAAATGAACCTAAAAAGAATTTAAAAGTGGAAAAGCTTCTTGCAAACAAAATGAGATTATTTGAAAAGTTTTAAAAGAAAGACTAAAATGACGGGAAATTGTTTGAAAAATAAAAATTTGATTCAAAGTTGATTTTGAAAATGGAATTGATTGGTGATTAATTTGAAAATTCATGTTCACAAACAAAAATTTTGAATTTCACATGATGTGTAATTGAGGGTAATTAATGATTTTTTTTAGTGATAGTCAAAAATTTGACTAAGTGTTGAGATAATACGCATAAGCAGTGCTAATGCGCATAAAAAGTGTTCGTATGGATGATGTGAAAATTTCAAAGTGTTAGACTCATGGAAGGTTCTCATGCGCCTGAATAGTTTTAATAAAATTCAAATCAAGAGTATGATGAATTTCAGAAATTTGTACAAGTGTTGGGCGTTTTGCTCTAGTCCATGCACCTAAACAGTTGTGATGTTCTGAAAATGTTTCAAGTGTTGGGCGAATCAACATATGCTCATGCGCCTGAACAGTCAGACTTTCCAATGTGGTTTGATGTTTGAAAGTGATGATTTCTCCAAGTGTCAGGCGTTTCATCATTGCCCATGTGCCTAAATAGTGCTCGAGCGTCTGAACAGTGCTCATGCATCTCATCCAAATGTGCCTTCATAGTGCTTATGCGCCTGAATATTCATTGTGAAATGTAGTCTCATGTGCCTTCACAGTGCTCATGCGCCTAAGGATTTTTACACTTATATATATTCAACACTTGTGTAGTTTTCATTCACTCATTCAGAAATTCAAACGCTCTGATTCACTCAATCTAACATTCGATACACTTATTCAATCAACATTCGTGTCTTACCTATTAGTCTTCATGATATATAGGTATAATAGAATGTGATTTTCGAGGAGTCTTCCCTCGAGGTCATCAAAGTTGTTGCTAATTCACCTATTCATGTGTTAGATGAAGGTGTAAGATCAACAAAAAATGCTACAGTCATTTCTGAGAACTTGAATGCTGGTCAGATCATAGAATCTTTGAAAGAAGGCTTTGCGGGAGTGGGAACTCTACAAAGAGAAGCCCGTGTTCAAGATCAAAGATGAACCAAAAGAGTTCATGTTGGATTGAAGACAATGTAAATCTTAGGGGAAGTATTGTGGAAGCTCTTAAAAGATTAACATTTTGTCTTTTGCGTTTTGTCATAGTATAGGGACTTATTTTGTAAATATATGTTCCTTGCGTTTCTTTGATAGAATATATAGGATATTTTATGTATTGTGCTGAGAGAGACATCTAAGACATCGTAGAGATCTTAGAGATATCTTAGAGAGAAACAATTAGAACAGAATGAACTGTAACCCTTACACATTGTATCCTGTCCATTTGCTATCAATGAAATCTATGAATTTTTTGATGTAATTGCATGTGTTTGATTACTTTGTGTTTGAATTGATCATTGCATTACGATATCATCACAGATTTGATCCATTTTGAACCGATCAAGACTACTTGGGATGATTTTAAAAACTTAATGAAGGAGGAGTACTGCTCTCATGAAAAGGTGCAAAAATTGGAGATGGAGTTCTGGAATCTTAAGATGTTAGGTTCTGAGATCAAGGCTGATACTACTCTTTCTCATGAACTCGCTACCCTGTGGCCCAACATGGTCAACCCTCCTTCTCTAAGGATCGAGAGATACCTTCATTGTAACACCCAAAATTTTTATCAAGTTAATGAGAAGAAAGCATTAAGAAGGAAAATAAAAAGTATCATGAAAGAAAGGAAAATGAGCCAAAGTAGAGGGGGCCAAAGTGTAAAAGAGTACAAAACTCAATATTTTATTATATAAAAGAGTATGGCCGCCCATTCATTCACATCTACTTTCTGCTTTTCGAGTGGGAACAAGAAGAAGAAAAAGAAAAGATTTTATCTCGGTTAGTCAAGAATAAGAGGCTGAAATTCGCATATTGGTGAGTTTTTTTATGTGTTCTTGGTTCGGTTTTGTTGGGTTTTCGTCCTTAAAACTGATTATTATGTGTTCTATGTGTTTGGTTGTTTATTTTGGTGTGTTTTTTAGGTGTTTGAACCCTTGTGCACTCACGTTTGGAGGAGTTTTACTTGTTGGCTGCATAGGTGAGTTCTAGACCCTGGTTTTTATGTGTTTTAAACGTCTTGGGGTTGAAAATGCAAGTTTAAAAAGGTTTTACAACTGTTTTATGTTTACCCGTATGTATATGTGTGTTTAGGTTTGTGTTTATGGTTGATTATGTGTTGTTGATGCTTAGAATGATAGGAATAAGCTTCAAACAGGTTAATATGCAGATTGGGTGTGAAAATATGTCTGAAATATGCATAACTGTTGGTCATGCGCCCAAATAGGGCCCATGCGCCTGAAACTTTGACTTAGAAAACTTAAGTGAAGCTCATGCACCCCAATAGTTCCCATGCACCCGGAAATTTTGCCAAAATAGCCTAAGTACCAGCCCATGCACCTAAATAGTGCCTCATGCACCTGAAAAGAGTTTAGTCATGCGCCTAAACAGTACCGCATGCGCCTACTGACCAAATGACTAAGTGTTTCTCATGTGTCTAAGTGTTGGAGCGCCCGCATAGTGCCGATGTGCCTACATAGTGCTCATGCGCCTAGAACACTTAGAAAAGTTTTTGAAATTTTTAGGAATTAAAAATTTTAAGACATAACTCTGGGATGTTTTGGTGGTTATGTTTATTCATATTATGCTTGTTTATGGCCTGTTCTTGTGTTCCATATTATGTATTATTGTGTGGCTTTATGTGGTGTGTTTATGCTCGTATACGTAAAATATTATCGTAAATAGTGGAAGATTAATGATAATGAAAGTGGAACATAACGAATGAATGAAAGTCTTGCAAGCAATTGAATAGACGTGCATATATATGTTGTCGTTAGCTCAACTATGTGCGGTTTAGCTAACCCGAAGGATGCACACTGGGTCAATCTTTGAGATTGACGGGACCCTTGTGGCATGCCCTGGTACTGGGTCAGGCTTCGTGCACAATGTTAGGGGTCTATTTATAGACTCCGACCCAGTACCCGCTTCGTGCACAATGTTTAGGGTATTGCACATTGGTCTGGTAGAAAGTGAAAGATAATAAAGAAATTAAGTGAAGAATGATGAAAGATAATAATGAATATTATCTTATTGTACGTATGACATGTGAACACGTATGAAAGTAATGAATTTTATGAAAAGGAAGTAATTCAAAGAAAAGATATTTTCATATACATATACAAGGTATTTTAATGTTTTAAAACTAGAACTCACTCAGCAACGCTGACTTTTATGCATTTTTAGTTGGCATGTAATTATTGTTGAGGATGGCACGCGGGGAAAGCTACTCGTCGTGGCAAGACTGGCATCCATTCAATCTTAATGATATTGTTGTTTTGTAATGCAATTAAAAGGTCTTTTGTAACTTAAGAAACAATGATGTATTGCTTAGCAACAGTAAATATTAATGAAATGAATGGTTTTTGTTAACTTAATCCGTTGCTTAATCTTATGAAATGTATAATGCTTTATATGTATAATGATATGATTGACCAACTGTGAGGTCTCCGGGAAATGGGCCTTACATTCATAGATTAGCTCCGGAAATACAAAGTATGGCCACAGCCTCTCTACCCAACACCATATAGGATGCAATCAGATTGGCCCACAGACTAACTGTAAGTCCCGATCCCGAGAAACCCCATAGTTGGTCATTCATAGCACATTAGACATTAAAATATATTGAAGTAAGAAAGCATGGCAGCGGAATAGTTAAACAAAAACCATTTCATGCATTAATGATAACTTTTGCCAAGAAATACATCGTTGTTACAAGTTTTAAAAGAACATTTAGTTGTATTACAAGACAAAAATATCATCTCTACATAACATGGATGCTAGTCTTTAATTGCCAAGTAGCTTCAACCTTGTGCCATCCCTAGGAGCATCATTACCTGCCAACTGATATGCATATAAAAAGTCAGCGTTGCTGAGTGAGTTCTAGTTTTGATATATAGAAAATATACATTTTGTAAGCTTCACATGGTGTTCATCCATCATCATACATAATCATTCTTTAAGAGATTCATTATCTTTCTTTCTTTCATTATCTTTCCCTTTTATTAACTAGAATTGCACAAAGCAAGAGCCCGCATTGTTGGTTGGTAACAGATGCTAACCCTTCGACAGTTGACCCATACTATTAGGCACGAAGCATGTTCATGACACAGGTCCCATTCATCATACATTGGTCAATCATAAGGATTAGACCCCAGATGTCATCCTCATGGGCTGAAACAGCCGCACATCAGTTGAGCTAATGACAACATGGTCGTGCACCTCTATTCATTGTGCTTGCAAGGCTTTTCATTCATCATAAGGGCCCGGGGGTAACATTCATTAGGTTACACTGTCTTTCTTTTATTCCTTTTATGACCACTTGATTATGTATAATACTTTTAAGTTATCCATTGTCTTATAATCACATATCATGAATTATTAAGTACTCATAATAGCAGCACAGAAGAAAAGAATACAACATTAGTGTTAGAATTCACACTATGTACCTAGTTCACAACTAACTAACTAACCATAACACCCAACACATGCAACTTAACAAACATACAATTAAAGCTACATAACTTATCCTAACTATCAATTAGCAATTACATCACTAATACTAATACTTCTGAAGGTAAACATAAACTTCGGAAGAAAATAAGCTTCGGTAGAAATAACCTTCGTAAGAAATAACCTTCGGAAGAAATAAGCTTCGGAAGAAATAAGCTTCGGAAGAAATAAGCTTCGGAAGAAATAACCTTTGGAAGAAATAACCTTCGGAAGAAATAAGCTTCAGAAGAAATAAGCTTCGGAAGAAATCTAAGCTTCGGAAGAAATAGCCTTCGAAAGAAATCTAAGCTTTGGAAGATTTTAAGCTTAGGAAGATTTTCAGCTTCAGAAGATTTTAAGCTTTGGAAGATTTATGCCTCGGAAGAAACTAAGCTTCAGAAGATTTGCAAACATAAGCTAACTTCCATTAAAACAAAAGTACCAGTCACTTAATTTCTAACCCAAATATTACAGAATAAACCTAAGTGTTCACAGCACATGAAATAGATATACAGCGGATGACTTAAATGTTAAGAGTCCACAGGTGACATCCAAAGCCCACAGCGGACGACCAAAGTCTGTAGCGGATGAACTATAGTCCAAGTAAGTTTACAGCGGATGACCAAAGTCCACAGCAGACGACTATGGTCCACAGCGGACAATATGTCCAGCACCTACGATCCAACTTATGCAGTTTCTAGTCCCATACATCATCTTAAGAGTATTCTTAGTAGAGATCTATCAGATACACATTTAAAACATAACAAACAACTATACAACATCATAGAAATCTTTTAAAATATGCATCTTTCGAAAACAATCATATTTTTCATGGAAAAACATAGCTTGGTTTATGAAACACCAGTTTAATATACATATCAGCCCCAAACAAGTAGAAAAGATGTAAAAGAAGGGATCTAGAACTCACCTTAAATTGTCTTCGAGCCAAACACAACAACGCGAGAGCAATTTGGAGTTCTAACACCTAAACACACGTAAAGAAGCAACTAAACACATAGAAACTCATAGAAATCAGTCCAGAAGCTTGGAACCGACTGAAATCCGAGAAGAAACACTATTAAAATCTTACCTTTTTGAATATTTCTTCTACTTCGCCCCTCTAGAACCGGTGGGAGTCCTTTTTCTCTCTCTAAAGTCATACGTTGAGTGTATGGGGAGGGAGCATGGGCAACCTTACCTCCTTTTTAAACCCCATTATGGGCCGGTATGGCCCTTGTATACTTTTAACCCTTGCCTTTTGAAATAGATCCTGTTTGCTCCCTTACTTTTCTTTTCTTTTCTTTCTTTTTTTTTAAATTTCCGGGTGTCACATGTCCACCCCCCTTATATAGGTTTCATCCCCGAAACCTGTCACTCCTTAAAGAGGTCTGGGTAGTGTCATCTCATTTCTTCCTCTTGCTCCCAAGTGGCCTCCGATCCCTTGCGATGCTTCCATTCCACTTTTACTTGGCTAATCACTCTATTCCTTAACCATTTCTCCTTCCAGTCCAAAATAGCCACTGGTTGCTCCACGTAATTCAACCTTTCATCAACCTCAATGTCCGTGAGAGGAATAAAAATGTCACCTTACAGGATCGGTTTTGTCTCTAAACACAGAACTCACTAAGTCTCACTTGAATGATGAAACCCAGAACCTCAAACTAAAGTTGATAATAATATATGAAGTTAATGAACAAGAGAATGGTTTTTAAGATACTTGTATACATTACTTCTCAACTCAGTATTACAAGACTCTTAAGCTCATACCGATAAGTTACAATGAGAAACTATATATATACTACTATCTACAGCCGGTTATACTTGGAAAACTAGCTGGAATCTACTACTAGACAAATACTACATTGCTAGAAGTAAAATATCTAAGATAAAATAATATCCTAGATAAGGTGGTAATGACAGGTCCATGACTTACCTTTTGGCACCAACTAAGGATGGTATCTGGACTAAGTTGAAAAGGTGAACAATGAATTAAAGTATGGTCAACTACATGGGTTAGGAAAAGCACCATGTAGCGTATCAGAGTGTGTCAAACTGACCATACTTTTGTCCACTGGTTCATAGTTGATTTTTCTGAAGCTAAATGGCTTCGAAAGAATAAGTTCTTCCAAGGCCATTTATACTTCGGAAGAAACAACTTCTTTCTAATCTTCTACAGGTCTTTATGACTTTATTCTTTGGAAGACTTTGTCTTGGATCTTCTAAGTGTGAATACTTCAGAAGGAGAACTGCTTGGTCTTTGGAAGACTTTGTTCTATCCTTCAAAAATTCTTCATATACTTCAGAAGGAAAACTACTTAGTCTCAGAAGACTTAGTTTTCCACCGGAAGCTCTTCAGAGATAATGCTTTGGAAGATCTTTGATATAGCTTTGGAAGAGTAGTTTTTTCTTTGGAAGACTTCTTTAACTTGTACACAAAATTTGTTCCAAGTGCTGTTTTGGTTGCACCAGCCTCATATGAACCAACAAACTCCCCCTAGGCTCATGCTACCAAAACATCACTTCCTCCTGCTCTTCAAAGCCTTTAACACCAGGGAAAGCAGATATCTATCTGTCTCTTTGTTTTTCCCTGATGTGGTGGGGAGGAGTTTGTACAGGTCATTCGTAGATAAAATATCTAGTCGATTGCTCTGAATGACATGTACTTTTTGCTGCATCCCTCTAAAGAGAGTTAGTTGATGGGAAAGGTAGTCATATTCCCATCTAACTATAGGATCTAAAGTGGACCCCTTAACCATCTATAGAAAGGTCTTCCCTTTAGTGGTTGTGCCTTCTTCAGCATACTGTGCTCTCCTTTTCAACTCTTCTTCAATCTTGGCCATTTTTATGAGCTTGGCTAGATGAAGTCTACTTAAATGATTTCTGATGTGAGCAACTATATCAGAGTTGGAAGGATTGGAGAATGGCTTCTCTGCTAACTCAGCAATGTCAAATCTACTGGAATGTAGTAGAGATGAAGTGTCAGCCCTGGTAACTTCACCATTCTCCCTTTCCATAACAAAGCTATGGGAATCTTCATCAAACCTCCACTGGACAATTTTCTTTCTAGGATTAAGGGCTTTTGTTGGTAGTTTATCCCCTTTCCTAGTGTCTAGCAGAGTCACCAGCATTCTTCTTAACTTTTTCTTTACTTCATTGAGAGTATGTGAATTTGTTGTAAGAAGTTGAAGAGCTTGGTCCAGTGTTCCTCTAGGAAGATTAAGGAATGCGTCTCTTTTGAGGGAACTGGAAGAGCCATCAATGAAGGTCAGCTGGATGGACTCTTCCTTACAAGAGATGTCGCTCAGTGTTATGCAACTTGTGAGCTTCTTCTTTATCTCCTTGAATTCTTCCAAGGTTAGGGGTTTTGATGGATCAGAGGATGGTTTGGTTTTTGAGTGGGTTCTTGGTTTTGTTTTGGGTTGTAGGATAGGTGGTGGTGGTGGTGGTTGGTGGGAAGCAGTGGGTGATTGTATAGGTAAGGTTGATGGAAAAGGTTCAAGGGTGAAAGGTTCTGTTTTGATGGGGAAGGGAGAAGGTGTAGGTTGTGTTTTAGGTAGTGGTTTTTTTGTTGGTTTGGGTGCCATCCTCTGAACACTAGGAGTTTGAGCAACCTCCTGCCTTCTTCCTAAGCGGAAGTCAGCTTTGATGCCGTTGACATGTCGCTGTAGGGTCTTGATTGACATGGGACCCACTTGCCTGCTGGAGAAGCCGTGAACTCGGAGATAGGATTTCATCCAACCCTTGTCTCCCTCCTTTTTGGCAGCCGCAAGTTCTCCCTCTTCCTCTTTCTTTCTCTTCTCTCTCAACTTCTCCCTAGCTGCCTTCTTCCTCTCCTTATTGGTTAGATCTTGTTCTTTGGGAAAAAGAAACAAGATCATGTCATTTTGGTGAGGTGCCAGCTCCTCTTAAGAATAGCATCTATTGCAGAGAATGGCTATTCTCTCCATCCTCTCCCTTTCCATGGCTTCTTCCTTCTTTTTCCTTCTTTCCTCCTCTTTGGCCAACCTTGCTGCTTCTTCCTTTTCTTTGTTCAGCAAGGTTGCCTTTTCTAGTTTCACAAGCTCATCAGTTGGGAGTAGAAGAGTTTCTTCGTTGGTTACTCCCAGGCTAATGAGCCCGTCAATGATTTCCACCCTCCTTTAATTATTGAGACGTGCTTGGATGGCTGTTGCTACTTTGCTACTTGCAGCCAACAACTTTCCAGTGTCAAGTCAACCTTTCCTCTTTCACTTCTCCAATCTTTCTTCTTCTAGTAGCTCCTCAGCAGTAAGCTTTCTCTTCCCTTTAGGATCAGAGGAAGATTCAGCCTTTAGGAACTCAGGTTTAGAAGATTCAGGTTGGAATGAGGGTGTTTGGAGTAGTGGTTCTTATAAGAGAGGGGTTGTAACGAAGTCCTCACTGGACAATGAAGATAGTACAATTATTCCTTTGGCAGCTTGGATTTCTACCTCGAAAGTAACTGGAACTGCATCACCTGTCCAATCCAAATCAGTTGCTAGGCCATCAGTCTGTACATCCCCTTTGAAGTTAATCTTGGGTTCAGTAGAGACCTTAGGTTGACCAACTTCCTCTTTAGAGGTAGGTGGTGCATTCAGCCTTTGAAGCTCTTCAGCTCCAATGTAGGCGATAGCTAGGACAGGGGAGGGCTATTCAATGGAGGAGCTCAATAGAAATTTGGTTAGAAACCTATTGAGATCTATGAGCATCCTTTAGTCCACTTGAAAGGTAATGGGAGCTGGTTGAGGGAAGACTATTATAGGGTGATGCTGTTGGGGGTAAAAGATAGATAAGGCATCAGGAGAAGTTATTGCTATGGGGTAAGTGGGTTCCTCATGATGTTGTTCCTGTACATTCTCCCACTTTTTGGTAACATCATTTTAAGAAGTAGATGAGCTGGAGGAAGAGCTTAAAGAAACCTGAATAGGTACGTGCCTGACAGACTTCTCAATCTGTGTCTCTGCTAGTTTAGCCTTGAGTTATTCAATCTCAAGTTACTGAGTGGCAAACCTTTCCTTTAACGTCTTAACCTTTGATTCAAGTTTTGAGACTTTAGAAATCAGGTCTTTGATAATGAGTTGTAGTCTACCCTCATCTTCTTTTGAAGAATCATTCGGAGGTGAGATAACATGCCTGCCATGTTTAACATCACCACCAGTTATGGTTTCTCGGTGCCCTAGATACCCTTCCCTACTGATGTCATTTTCAGAAACATCAATTGGCAAGGTTGCCATAGACTCAGTCTCACTGATGGAACCACTTTCCTAAGAGGCTAGTGAGACACTCTCAGTAGTGGCGGTTGAGTCTACATGAGTCACCTCCACACTAGTTGGACTCACCTCAGTTTGGCTGAACTGATGTTGGCTAGAGATTAGAGGTTCCCTAGGGCTCAGTTAATCTTGAGAGAGGTATTGTAGATCAACATCATGGCCTTGATGGAACATAATATCCTCATCAGGTTGGATTAAAAGGTCAGTGAAGGATAGAGAAGTTAATTCTAATGACCCAGGACCTTGGTCTGCACATAAGGGCTCTTCTGCAATAGCAGATGTGCCAATGATGTGGCTATCCCTTTTTGGTTGCTCAAGGGAATGTTGAGACTCACCCTGAGGGCTAATGGCTTGGGTTTTGGGCTCATCAGGTTGAGACTGAGGAGACTCAACACTGATATTGAGGTTCGATAGTGGAGGAAGGTGTGACCTCTAGCTGAGTGGGAGCCCTGAGTTCCACTCGAGCCTTTTTGGTATGAACAGTGGGGACCTGATCAACCAGAGTAGAATGATCAGGGGTTCGCTTGGGGCGTCTGGTGTATGTAAATTTCATTAGGTGGGAAGAAGTAGTTGGCATTTGATTGGGGAGGTCTGGTGTGGGTTCATCACCTGTTGGGCTTGTAGGGATGTCAGCAGGAGCCGTTGGCTCAAGCATACCTAGGAGAAGATCAGTGAATCTCCCCGTGAAATTAGTGGATACCTTCTTCAAGGTCTTGAAGATGCCCAGCTTCATGAGTGGGACCATAAGAGTGTCTTCATGTTGTAGTTTGCTCTGGTCCAACTCACAATTTATGATATGCTGAATAAACCGGGGATACATTAAAAATGAATCCCGGGTAAGATTTCCTCGCAAATTGTTCAGCACAAACCTTGAATAGTTGAAGCTAAGGCGTTTTACCATTCCATGGACTAGGTAGCCCAGATCATATAGGATTTGATCCCACCCCCCTGATTTGTTGGATAGGTAGTGTAGAACGATTTGTAACAAGAATTCCCAATTGTAAGAGAAATTAAACTTGTAGACAGTGGACTTGTGCACATCACCACCATATCCCATCTGAGTGTATGTTTTTGGTAACTTAGATTTGGGGAATTCAGTTAGGGCGCCTTCCTCATAAAGCTCCAGATGCTCCATGATGGTAGATTCAGAGATAATGGTCTCTTGTCCGCTGATTCTCGACCTGATGACCCTCTCATCGTTCAGAGTTTCACAACAACCTTTGCCCAAAATTCGGTCATGTGATTAGAGTATATGGTGGGGTTTACGGTGAGGCCGGTAAAGTATGTGGAGTGAAATAGAAAATCGATGATGGTGGCAAAGTCAGTAGCCTTAGAAGAATCAAGGATGGCGACTTGATTGAGGATTGAGAGCCATTGTAAGAAAGTATGGTTGGATTGAAGGAATTTGAGAGAGAGTGAAGACGATAATGGGAGTATTAGGTTTCAGTGGTGGTAAAAAGGGTAAAGAAAGAGTCGGAACTTTTAAATAGGGGGAGTGTACTTGAGTACGGCGGCAAGGTAGATAATTTAAAATATTCCGAAAAGATCTTAATCTTTACACAGTGGGGCCCAAAGGTTTCCGTTAAATAGTAAAAGTTTTCTTCGGAAGGGAAAGTTTCTTCCGAGATAAAAGACTTCTTCCGAGAGGAAGTTAATAGCCTTCGAAAGTAAATTTGATCTATGATCAAATTTGTTTTCGAAGGTAAAAATTCTTTGGAAGACAGTACTAGAGTGAATGAATTTATCTTCGAAAGATATAAAGATCTCTTCCGAGAGTAAATTTCTTTTCTGAAGAATTTCCACTTAGAAGAAAAACTTTAGTAATAGGGTTAGATTGTAATTAGACAACATAAACAAGACACATTAAAAAAAAAGGTTTTCAAAAGAAATAAACTGTCAATATTAATCATCCCAATAGCTGTGATTAAGTATTTAAATCTTTGTTCATCAAACGCTTTGGTGAACAAGTCAGCATATTGTTCATTTGAATTAACTTTTACTAGTTTAATCAAGTGTTTCTTATGAATATCTCGAATGAAATGATACCTGAAGTCAATGTGCTTTGTCTTGGAGTGCTTGACTGGATTTTCTGTAATGGAAATAGCACTCGTGTTATCTATGTGGATAGGAGAATTCATTAAGTTGAATCCATAGTCTAACATCTTATTTTGAATCCATAGCAGTTGAGCACAGCAGCTCATAGCAGCAATGTATTTAGCTTCAGCAGTTGATATAGAGACACATGATTGCTTCTTGCATTGCTAGGAAATAATCCTTCCACCAAGAAATTGACATCCTCCTGATGTGGATTTCTTTTTAATGTTACAGCCACCATAATCACTGTCAGAGTACCCATAGAGATTGAAATCCTTATTCCTAGGATACCAGAGACCCAGTTTGGGAGCTCCATTGAGGTATCTAAGAATTCTTTTAACGGCAATTAGGTGAGACACCTTGGGAGCAGCCTGATATCTTACACAGATGCAAGTTGCAAACATGTTATCAGGTCTACTAGTTGTGAGATACATCAGAGATCCAATAATTGCCCTGTACTGATGCTGATTAGTATCCTCCCCCTCGGAATCAAGACATAGATTGTTATTTCTGGGTATAGGTGTCTTGGCTGTCTTACAATCTTTCATCTTAAATCTTTCTAGGATGTCCTTAACATACTTAGACTAATTGATAAAGAATCCTTCTTCCATCTGCTTCACTTGAATCCCAAGAAAGAAATCCATCTTTCCTATGGAGCTTATCTCAAAATTCTTTCTCATGATGCTTTCAAAGTCTTTGCACATTTGGTCATTTAAGGAACCAAATATAATGTCATCGACATAGACTTGAACAAGCAGCATGTCCTTCCCAGATTTCTTTATGAATAATTTCTTGTCTATGGTACCTCTGGTGTAGCCGTTTTTTAGGAGAAACTGAGACAAAGACTCATACCACAGCCTAGGTGCTTGATGCAGCCCATAAAGAGCTTTATCCAGTTTGCACACATAGTTAGGATGTTGTGGGTCTTCAAATCTAGGTGGCTGACACACATATACTTCTCTGTCTATATTCCCATACAAAAATGCACATTTGACATCAAGTTGATAGACTGTGAGGTTCTTGGATGCTGTAAAAGCAAGGAAGATTCGTACAGCTTCAAGTGTTATAACAGGTGCAAAGACATCAATGTAATCTATGCCTTCTTCCTGTGTGTACCCTTGAACAACAAGTCTTGCTTTATCCTTGATGATCACACTTCTATCATCTCTTTTGTTTCTGAACACCCACTTGGTGGCAATAGGGACTTGACCAGGTGGCAGAGGGCATAGGTTCCATACCTTTTGCCTATTAAATTGAAGAAATTCCTCTTGCATATCTTCAATCCAATTGTTGTCCTTGAGGGGTTCTTCCACCTTCTTTGGTTCCAATTGAGAGAGAAATCATGAGTACAAGCGTACATTCCCATTATGGGTCTGTGATGAAATCAACCTTTCTGTGCGAATGATTGTTTGTTGTTGAGTATGAACAATAAGAATAAACACTGGTTGATTACTCCCAAGGATCTTTTCTAATCTCTCAATCAACAAACATGAACCATGGTGCGGAAACCCATGATAGATGCTATGAAATTAGTGTGTGTGAGTGATTTTGTGTTTTGTATGTTAGAATTGCAAGAAATAATAATAACTGCTTGATTGATTGATTGTTTAAAAGCTTACAAAGAATTAGGGTAGCATGCTATTTATATCCTATACGAAGAGATATATACAATTACTAAACTTCCTTTATGTAAATGAAAATTACATAAAAACTCCTAAGTCTAAGTCGTCCTCTATGGATGATAGGCTGTCCGCTGTGGAAGCTAAGTCATCCGCTGTGGATGTTGAATAAGCTATCCACTATGTCAGGATGCTGTCCGCTCTGTCTGGATGTTTTCCGCTGTGAACACTTGTATGTTTGTGTTGTTAGCTGTCCGATGTGGAGTGTTCATCCGCTGTGGATTGAACATCCGTTGTGGACCGTTCTTCCATTGTAGACATTTGTTCATCCGCTGTAAGTGTTGTTCATCCGCTGTAGACACTTGGACTAGTTCTTCATCTGTTGCTTGGACTTGGTCATCCGCTGTGGACATATCTTCATCCGTTGCTGACACTTATGCAAAAATTCCTTTTATCTACAAACCTGAAAAAGAAATTTAAGCTATATTAGTGTATGAAATAATTGTTAAAGATACTAATGTGTTATTTAATGATTGTTTGAATGTTAGAACACATTATGTTTGATTATGGCAAGCATCATCCTTTAAAGCATTAATCCGTTAATGAACTTGTTGAGTCCAACAGTCTGACTTCTTGTTCTTACCCATTCTGATACATCCTCAATGATGTTTTTAGCTGGATGACTATTGTGTATCCTGAGCCTAGGAATCATATATAATTGCATAGATAGGTCTAGGTTTGAGAAGTTTTGCTCAAAACTTTGAACACCTTCTCCACCTAATGTCTCACATTCATTCAATGAGGACTGATTGAATGAATGAGTGACATCATCAATGTCAGTATGCTTTGAAGCAGCATCAATAGTTGCCTGTTCTTCCATGTCACTATCTTCATCAGCTTGGTGTTGAGTGCTTGAATTGTTAACCTCTGGGTTTTGAGGCTCAGTGAGTTGACAATTTGTTGAAGTTCCTTTATTTCCTGATATACTCAAGCTTTCAGGACTTTTAGCAGTAGGAGCTTGTTCTTTATTTCTTCTTGGAGAACTGGAAATAGGTCTTGGTAGCTCAAATAGTTGATCTTCATATGGGTCACTTTGAGTTCCTGTTCCAGCTGAAACATTCTCATAAGATGGTTCAGAATAGTTTGGAAACAATTCTAAATCAAAAATGTATTCTGGCCCATTCCCTCTAACATAAGGAGTGTGCTCATTAACAACAATGATGGATGATTCCTCAAATTGTTGAGTTTTGATATTATATACTGCAGGACCGTTAAAAAGGGACTTTGCACTTAGTTAACACACTTAGGATGATCTTTAGGATCACTTAACAATTCAAATGGGGAACTTAGAACTTTAAACAGATGATACAGTGCACAACACAAGTAAAGTAAGAGCAAGAACACAAGAAATAATTTTCAAGGAAGTAGTATATTGCTTCTTAGGTTCTATTACAGGTGTTTGAACTGATGTTTGAAATACAAGAACCTTTGACTCTTTATACTAAACCTACAACCGTCAATATGCAAAAAGACAGTTGGATGTGACTAATCTAGACAACAAGATCAACCTATAGTCAAAAGGCAGATTGTCTTTTGACTAGTGACTATGACAGACAATAGCTCACTAACTTTTCTATTACAAAAAGCCAAACACGAAACAAATACAGAAACTTGCAGACAAAGACCTTATCTACTTTATCATAAGAATGGAAGTTTCACCAACTTATGATAGTTGGTGAACCACCAGAGCATGCAGCGGACAGGAGGTTGCTTTATGATAAAGTTGACAGAAAAAGGTGTCTTTTCTCTTTCTTCTAAAGTAATCAGTCTTATCTTTATTCAGCTTCGGAAGACTTTTTCTTGAGAGCTTCGGAAGACTTCATCTTTAACCTTCGGAAGAGTTGAGTCTTTGGCTTCGGAAGACTTGACACTTAGTGTAAAGTTTCCTTAGTAGTTTCTTTTGAACATTGGCTTTGGAAGATTTTACACTTAGCATTTTACTTGAGCGTGTAAAACTTCTAAAGCTAGTTCTTCTTTGTTCCTTAGTGCATGTTGAAAGACTTGGTTGTTTTGGTATCTTTTGGTTGCATCAGCCTTATAACCTCAGAGGTTCCTACAAACTCCCCCTAGGCTGATGCTACCAAAATAGAGAAGTCTTCAGACTGGGATAGTCCATATGAGAATATTCAAAATTCCTTTCTTCATTAGCAGATCAGGATTCTTCAGACCCATGAAGTACCTTCTCATGCCATAAAGATCATACAGAGGGAGTTCAAGCATGTTACTAGTGAAGTAGACATATTGTTCTCCCTGATCTCTAGTGACATACCATCTATCAGGATCTTCAGCAAATGTCCATGATAGAATTGGTCTTCCAACAGAGAGAGGCTCTACTATGATAGGAGTTGGTTGTGAGCCCTCTTAATGCACTTCCTCAGGATGTTCTGACTCATCTTGAGTTTGGGAGGTGGATGCCTTTCTTCTTTTCTTCTTCTTAGAGGATCTTATTTTGGCCATCCTCTTTCTCCTCCCACATGATTTTAACTGAGAAGGTTGGTCTTCAGTACCAGGTTCTATAGTGGATTCCCTCTCAGTTGGGATCTCCTCTCTCCCAGGTTTAGAAGGAGAGGGAGGAGAACCCCTGCTGTGTATCAGAAGATGAAGTTGGCTGTTGTGTAGCTTCAGGTGCAGGTTGTGTTGTCTCTGTAGATTCAACCTTTACCTTAACTTCAGGTTAAGCTTGTTCTGATGGTTAGTGGAGATCCATAAGCTCTCCCCTTTTAATCTTCTGTTTGATCACCCTTATGTGCTCATCCATTATGGACAGAGACATGGGACCAAGTCTCCTTCCAGAGAACCCATACAGCTTCAAGAAGCTCATCATCTTCTGCCTATCTTTAGACTTTTTCTGACTTTTCTTGATGATGGTTCTTGACTTGGCAGCTTCTTCCCTTTCCCTTTTTCTAGCAGCTTGCCTATTTCTTTTGGCTTGCTCTTCCAGCTGCTTGTTGTATTCAAACAGTATGTAATCATATGGCAAGGGAAGAAGTGCATGTGCCTGGTAGAGGCCTGTTGCTCTCAGGTAGTTGATCATCTTTGTCTTTTCTTCTTCATTAACTACCTGAGGTTGATCAGCAGCCACAGCCTCTGACTCAGGGCTTTCTTGAACTGGGGAGAGGACAGGAATTTTCTTGTGTATTCTTTTTCTTCTCATTTCCTCTTTATGCTTGAGGGTCAAGGCTGCATCCTCAGCTTCCTTCCTCTCCTTTGACAACTCAGTGTCAGCCAGTTCATTTAATTCCTCTAAGGGGAGAAGGATGAGTTCATCTATGTTGTAGTTCCTGGTCCCTAGATAATTAAGTCTGGCTGCCCTTAACTCATCTTCTTGAGTGTTTGGAACATGGGCATTCAGAATTGCAGCTTGCATGAATCCTGGGGAACCACTTGAACTCTCCCCTCAGCTTCCTCTTCCTCTTCCTCTCTATTTTCTCTTCGTCAATCTCCTCAGCAGTTAGTTTTCTTTTGCCTTTATCAAGTACTGATCTTGATGACTCAGGCTGAGGAGAGCTTTGGCCTTCATTGCTAGATTCAGCAGTCAAGCTCTGGCCAGAGAGAGGTTATGATGCACCATTACCAGCTGGTGCCTCACTAAGGGTATGGGGTGCTGGTGGAGATATTGTCTTAAGGTTCACATGCTTTCCCTTTGAAGCTAATCTTAGGGTCCACCTCAACATCTATTTGACCAAAGGCTTCAACTGCTAGCCTCTATCTATATACTTCTGATCTCCTTTTGAATTCTTCCAGCATCCAATCTTGAATTCTACTGGCTAGTCTAGCAGCTTGTCTGTTGTTGCTTGGGTTGACAAGTGCCAGATCTACCAGATTTATGCCATCATAGAAACTCAGTTTTGAAATGTTTAAAACTTCTAGTTGACCCTGAGCTCTAGAGAGTACAAGAGATTTCCTTTCACTATCATACCCCCAACCCCAGATTGGGTTCTCAGAAGGGGCAGACATTGCTCTTGGTATTCCCTCCTCAAACAGATGTTGTATTAACAAATGTAGATCACTGTCTAGAGGAGGTTGCTTAGTATGGACAACTGCAAGAGAGGATGGTGAGTCCTCTATGTCCATACTCTGAGAGGAACTCTTAGGTTCTGTGATTGTTAGGATTTTCTCCCCCTTTTTGGTAGCATCACCCTCTTGCATAGGTGAGCTGGGAGATTGATCCATGACATCCACAGGTTGTTGTGGACCTGGATGAGTTGATCTCATTGGTCTCTCAGCTAGCTTACCCTTGAGATAGTGATCTCAAGTTGCTGGTCATTGACCCTTTTCTACAAGATAGTCACCTGAGATTCCAGATGAGCTATCTTGGATAAAAAGTAGGTGCACATGTTTGAGAGTTTGTGCACCTTTTGTTGCAGACTCCCCTCATCTTCAGATGAAGAATCATAGGGGGATGAGAGGATTGGACCTGAGTCTTCTCCCTCATCACCAGCATAGGTTTCTTGGCTGCTAGATTTCCCCTGCTCTATTCCAAGAGGCTGGGCTGCCATGGTTGAGGTCTTAGAGATGTAATCACTGCCAACAGTGAAAGGCTCTACCACATGGATCTCCTGGACAATCTGAAGGAGATCCACCTCAATTTGTGGTGTCTGATGTGGGCAAGAAGTGGGTGAGGTAGGAGTACTCATCTCACCTTAAGTGTGGATGGAGAGGAGAGATTCATGGTACTTATTGAAACACAAATATTCATCAGAGTAAAAGTCAAGGTTGGTCATGGGTTGATTAAGATCAAGAGGCTGGGGATGGTAGCTTTCCCCTGAAGGTTGATCACCAGAGTGTTGAGACTCAGAGTGATGGCTTAAGGCTATTTGAGGAGGTGTGAGTTCATCAGGCTAAGCATGAGGAACCTCAGCACTGATTGTGTCAAGAATGGGAGTGGTTTGCTCCTCAGGGGAAGTGGGAGCTCTAGTGTCCACTTCCTCCTGTGTGGGTTGTGATATAGGTGCCTGCATATGCTCAATAGCAGGTGCAGGGGTTCGTTTGGATTTTCTTTGGTAAGTGAGGGTAATGGTAGGCCTTAATGGTGGTTGAGAGGTTAAGGGTGTTGGTTCATCACTAGCTGGTGCTGGTAGGATGTCACCCTGAGCAATGAGCTCAAATATTTTGAAAATGTTGGGCCTCATATATGCAAGTTTAAGAACATTGCCTGTTCCCCTCAACTGTGGTCCCATTTCACAGTTGAGAATGTGTTGAACATACCGGGGAAACATGTAATATTCTAGGGAGTCCAAATTTGCAAGTAAATTTGTGAAAAAAAACTAAGAATAACTGAATTTGACCCCTTGAACCATCCCATGGACAATGAAGGAGAGGTCTTCTGGAATCTGGTCCCATCCTCCATGTTTGTTAGACAAGCTGTGGATGACAACATCGAGGAGGTACTTCCACTGGTATGAGACCTTCCCCTTCCTGAAGGTCTTGACTATGAAGTCACCTTCATATCCCATCTGTTTAAAGGAATGGTTGACAACTGCTTTTGGGAAGGACATTTCACCTTCTTTATTATCCAGCTAAAGATGGGTGTTGTTGATGGCTGGAGTGATGAACAGTGTCCTCCCTTGTACTATGGCGGACAGTTCCTTCTCCTCGTCCAAAGTGACCTCTTGACAGGTTCGCCAGATCTCAAACAACTGATCCTCATAGAGGGGAGGATCAATCATAAGGGAGGTGAGATAATGAGACGAAGAAAGATACCTACAAACATCTGAGAAGCTTGGATCCTTCTCAGAGTTTAACAGAGCAACCTGGTTGTGTTGCCTATGTAGATTCATGGTGAAATCTGGGTCGTTTCAGCGATCAAGATTTGCCATTTGCAGTAGCTTTGCAGAGAAGGAAGGTAGAAGAAGATGAATTTGGGGTTAATTTTAGGTTAAGGAAAAAAGAGAGTAGAGAGATGAATATAGTACCGTTTGGGGAGATATACTCAGGATTTGAAACAAAGTTAAAGCAAAAGATAAACTTTGAAATCCGCAAGTGGGTCCTACTTAAAAAAAAGGCGCCCAAAAAGGTAGTTTTCTTGGAAGTTGCAAAACTTCCGAAGGTTATTTTAGCTTCGAAAGCTTTTTCAGAAAAAGCTTCCGAAGGCAATTTTGCTTCGGAAAATATTTCAAAGAGTTTTGAAAGTTTTGGCTTCGGAAGATATAAACAGGTCTTCCGAGACTTAATTTCTTTCGAAAGAGATTTATTCTAAAATGTATTTAGGAGTTTATATTCAACTTAAGCTTCGGAAGATGCTTCATGAATTTCTTTCGAAGATAATTGGCAGATAAGCTGTAAATTTCTTCCGAGGGCAATTTTATTCCTTCCGAAGGTAAATTTTCATAACTCTAAAAAATATCATTTTGAAAATTTGTTTTCCTTCAAAGAGAACTGGGCTTATGAAGTGATCTAATAGACAACCTAGGACACACAATTTTAGGTAGTAAGATTGATGAAGTTATTTAGAAAAACCTATTCAAGGTTAATCATCCCAATGGCTTATACAAGATACTTAAATCTCTGCTCATCAAAAGCTTGTGAACAGATCAGCATATTGTTCATTTGTGTTAACCTTGATTAGTTTTATCAAGCCCTTTTCAAAATTATCCCTAATCAGATGATACCTGATGTTGATGTGTTTGGTCCTTGAGTGCTGCACAGGATTCTCTGTTATAGAGATGGCACTGTTGTTGTCTATATGGATGGGAGTCTCTTTGAAATTGAATCCATAGTCTAGCATCTAATTTTGAATCCAAAGCACTTTAGCACAGCAGCTGGTAGCAGCAATGTATTCAGCTTCAGCAGTTGATACAGACACACAGGATTGCTTCTTGCATTGCCAAGAGACTATCCTTCCACCAAGAAACTGACACCCCCCAGATGTGGACTTTACAGTCATGTTGCAGCCACCATAGTCACTATCTGTATAAGCATACAGATTAAAGTCTGAATTCTTTGGATACCAAAGGCCTAGATTTGGAGCACCTTTGAGATATCTAAGAATCCTTTTGACAGTGATTAGGTGTGACATCTTGGGGTTTGCTTGATATCTTGCACATATGCATGTGGAAAACATGATATCAGGCCTGCTAGCAGTAAGATACATAAGTGACCCAATCATAGCCCTGTAGAGATGTTCATCAGTACACTCCCCCTCAAGGTCAAGACCAAGGGAATGGTTTCTGGCTATGGGTGTCTTAGCAACTTTACAATCAGTCATCTTGAACCTTGCAAGTATGTCCTGTACATACTTTGACTGACTGATGAAGATGCCATCTTCAACCTACTTCACTTGAATTCCTAGAAAGAAATTGAGTTCCCCCATGGCACTCATTTCAAATCTATTCTTCATCAGCATCTCAAAGTCTTTGCAGAGCTTTGGATTAGTTGAACCAAAGATGATGCATATACATATATCTGAACTAGCAATGTGTCATTCCCTGTATCTTTGATGAAGAGAGTCCCATCAATAGTACCTCTTTTATATCCATGATTGCAGAGGTATGTTGATAGTGTCTCATACCACTTTCTTGGAGCTTGATGTTGTCCATAAAGGGCTTTATCAAGCTTGCAGACATAATCAGGATGATCTGGGTCTGCAAAGCTAGGTAGTTGTTTAATATAACCTTCTTCATCAATCACCCCATAAATAAAGGCACCCTTCACATCAAGCTGGTAGACCTTGAAATCCTTGGATGCAGCATAAGCCAGGAATATCCTTACAGCTTCAAGTCTTGCTACAGGAGCAAAGACATCAGTATAATCAATTCCTTCTTCTTGTGTGTATCCTTGGACAACTAGTCTAGCCTTGTTTTTGATGACGATCCCTCTATCATCCTTCTTGTTCCTAAATACCCACTTGGTACCTATGACAGTCTTCCCTTGAGGAAGAGGGCATAAGTTCCACATTTTCTATCTTTTGATTTGAAGCAACTCTTCTTGCATTGCTTCAATCCAGCTTCCATCCTTTAGAGCCTCATCAACTTTCTTAGGCTCAATTTGGGATAAGAAACAATAATGTAGACAAACATGGCTATCATGAGTTTGTCCTCTTGTTCTCACCCCTGAGTCAACATTTCCAATGATGTTTGTGGTGGGATGTGACTTGTGGATCCTGAGTAGAGGAATCATAGCAAGTTGGTTGGACAGATCAATATTAGAGAAATTTTGATCTGGCAAAGAAGAATCCCCCACCACATCAGCACACTTATCAAGAGAAACTTGATCTAATGAGTGTGTGACATCATTGTTGTTGTCTTCAATAGGGTGGTTATCAGTATCAAGAAATTCTTGATCACTGTCACCACCATCCATTCCTCCTGCATTGGAGGTTCCTTTACCTAAATTCTAAGCCTCTGAACTGGACTTTGAGGGTAATTCAGTTGAATCAGCAGTATTTGTCTTGCTTGTGCTGATTGGAGCCTCAATGACAGCGTTAGTCACCATTGGAGCTGAAGTAGTCTTCTTGTTTGGTCTTCTCAGCTCAAATCTTGGGTCAGGATCCTCTGTTGACCTGTTATCCATAGATCCTGAAACATTCTCATAAGATTTGTTAAAACAGTTGGTAAGTAAATCAAGATCAAATAGCCAATCCAAACCAGAACCTTTGACACAGGGTGTGTGTTCATTGAAAGTCACATTGGCTGACTCCTCAATGATTCTAGTTTTGAGATTGTATACTCTATAAGCCTTGGCTTAAGAAGAGTATCCAACAAAATGTCCATCATCTGATTTCTCAGCAAACTTAGCTATTTGATCTTTGGTATTCCAGATAGTGCAAGGACATCCAAATGTTCTGAGAAAACCAATAAATGGTCTCCTTTTGTTCTACAGTTCATAAGGAGGCTTACCATGTGTCTTAACTACTAAAACACTGTTCTACACATAGCAGGCTGTGTTGACAGCCTCTGCCCAGAAGGTGATAGGCAGCTTAGAGTCAGACAACATAGTTCTTGCTGCTTCAATAAGTGTCCTGTTTCTCCTCTCAGCAACACCATTTTGATGAGGAGTCCTGGGAGCACTATATTGTCTTGAAATACCCTTCTCATCACAAAATGTATCAAGGATTTGGTTTTTAAATTTGGTTCCCTGATCACATCTTATGATTTTGACCTTGTGATCAGATTGATTCTCAATTTTTAGAATGAATTCTTCAAGATTTCAGAGGTTTCATCCTTAGTTCTAAGAAAAAACACCCAAGTGAATCTTGTGAAATCATCTGTGATCACTAAACAGTATGAGGTCCTTCCTAGACTCATTACACTGGTGGGGCCAAACATATCCATATGTAACAAGTGTAGGGGAGTAGTGATAGAGTTCATTTCCTATGGCTTGGAAGACACTTTGTGTTCCTTCCCTTTCAGGCATACAACACAGTGGTCATCACTTATCAACTCTTTCTTTGGTATTCCAGTTACCAAATCATTCATAATCAGTTTATTCATGTTTTTAAAGTTTACATGGCACATTCTCTTATGCCAAAGAAGAGACTCATCACTATTTGCTTTAGATAGAAAGCAAGAAACATTTCCAGATGGAGATGCTTCCTGTAAGTTCATCTTGTACATGTTTCCTCTCCTGGGGGCTCTTAGCAAAATATGCTCAGGAGGAATGTCAACCTCAGGCTTAAGAACAATGCACTCATGCTCAGTAAAGAGCATATGATGTTTTTGGTCACAAAATTGGGACACACTCAGAAGATTGTATCCAAGATCTTTGACAAAGTTTACATTCTTAATGCTGAGCTGACCATTTGTAACCTTGCCCCTGCCAGTAATGTACCCTCCTACATCTCCCCCAAAAGCAACTGGTCCTCCATCAATCCTTTCAAAGTTTTAAAGCAAGGACTCATTGCCAGTCATGTGCCTGGAGCGGCCACTATCAACAATCCAGATATTTTTGTTGGTCTTTAGCTGTCCCTGCACAAAAAGAGATGATTTAGTCACATCTGGAAACCCAAGCCTCATTGGTCTTGGGATTATTAGAATGAGTTAAAGGCAATGAAATAGTATTAGATCCTATGTTCAGGTTTTAGGGATCATTTGTTGTTTCTGATGATGAACTTTTAGCCATATGGTCTTCCTTCATCTTCCACACCACCTTTGAAAGATTAGGCTTGACCTTGAATGCTTTGAAAGCTTTTGTGGCTTCGGAAGCTTTGGAGACTGATCCTTCAGAAGATCTTGCTTTCACTGTAGCAGGCCTCAGTACTTCGGAAGCATTCCTTTCTTTCGAGACCAATTTTCCTCCGAAGGCAATGGTTCATTTGCCTTTTTCTTCATTTTGGAGCTTCCGAAGGAAACAGATTTTCCTTCCAAAGCTGTTTGTTTCTTCTTCCTCTCAGAAGTTTTCTTCTTGATCATGTGGATAGTACCCTTTGGATTGTATTAACAATCCTTAGCCAGATGTGAGGTACTACCACACATGACACAATCTATATCTTTTCTTCTGAGAGCCTTCTTTTCCAAAGAAGACTAAGCTTGAACACTTTCCTTTTTCGCTTTCACCTTTTCAGATGATGCAGCAGGCTTCTTAGGGTGAAGCTTCCTTTTAGAAATGGATGGTTCAGGCTGTGTAGCAATGACAAATAGTTGATCAATCTTCTTGTTGTTGTTGGAGTGAGTTGAAGCTAAAGTAGAACTCTTGGTATTAGAATTCTTGGCAGGATCTTCAGCTTTTATCACCTTGAACCCTGCAGAGACAAATACTTGTTTCTATTTGGGATCAAAGGTGGTCTTGACCTCTTGAGCTTTTCTTGATATTCTCTTTGCTCTTCTGATCAAGTTCTTCCTTTCGGTTTTGCTCAAACCAGCTTCTTTTTCCTCCTTAGGAGCATGGTGACCCTTTTTGGATTTACTCTCTTCACTTACCTCAAAGTTATCCCTCACCTTCTCCTTTTCATCCTCTTCATCACTAGGATCTATGGATGGAAGCTCATCTTGACTAGCTCCACACCTTGGAGATCTAACTGATAGTAGAGAGTGTGGAGGAGCTATCTCACTAGATCCCAGTCCTTACTTGTTCTGATAACACACTTTTGCATGCAGAGATGAGGATATCATGTTCTTAAAGGTTTCCTCTTCAAGAACACATTTTTCTGCCCTGGCTTTGCGGATCACAAGCTCAACCTGGCATTCAGTCAACTTGGTAATGAGATCCTTAATTTGAGTCCTGTAATTTGTTTGCTCATGTTTAAGAGTTGAAACTGTTTTTTCTAGATCTTCTATCTTAAGTTTATAGTCATTTTCTGCTCTTTTAAAATCAGCTTTTAGAATATTCAAGGACTCAATGTCAGATCTCATTTCCAAGTTGTAAGACCTGTATCTGTTTACTTTAGCAATACAATCAGGAGAGCAAAGATGTTCAAGTACCTTGGCTTCATTGTGGTCAGCCATGAGTGCTTGGTTTGGAGATGCATCTTCAGCTTGAAAGCTCCAGTCAAAGCCTCCTTCTTCAACAGCAACTGCATCTTGTTGTCTTGGCTTCTCATTCTGGTGCCCTCCTTCAGTGTAGTTTGGCCTGGATGAGGCTCGGCCACTATTTGATTTGGGTGCCTTGCATTCTCAGGCAAAGTGTCCCATCTGGTTACAGTTGTAACACTTGACTTTGCTCTTGTCCAGCCCAAACTTGCCATTGGCAGCATTGCTAAGAAACCTTCTCCCAGTCCACTTGTAGAATTTCTAGGCTCTGTGAGTGAGAAGAGCCATCTGCTAGACTATCTCCATATATTCCAGATCATCTGGATGGATACAGTCCAGGTCTTCAAGAGTAAAGAGAAAGTTGCCTAAACTTTCATCAGTGGAAATAAAGGCTTGAGAGGAGTTTGTCTCTTGGAAGGGACTTCCTTCGATGTAGCTCTCTCTTGGTGTCTCCGGGAATGTGATGAAAGGATCCTTTTGTGAAGTCTCAGGGTAGCAGATGAGATGATGCTGTGGTCTCTGCTATCCCTTTCAACCACATGAAGGGCTGAACTCTGGTGAGTGTTGGAGCTACCAGATGAATTTTGCATATTCATCTCCATCTGGTATCCATTGAGTATCCTATACAACTCAGTGAGAGTAAGGGTCTTGAGGTTTTCAATCCTCTTAATGACCACACAGTAGTGTGTCCATTGTCTTGGAAGAGAGGACATGAACTTCCTAACAATATCCATGTTCTCAATAGTTACCCCAACATCAGCCAAAGTATCCACAATCTCAACATACTTGAAGTATTGTTGAGTCATGGTTTCACCTGTCTTGAAGGTGAAATTTTCAAACTGCTACTTCAGGAGATCCTTCTTGTTCTCCTTGGCTTCATTTGAACCCTCATACATCAGTTTCAGTGCATCCCATAGCTGTTTAGCGGTCTTGCACTTCTTGAAACCTCTGTAGATAGAGTATGGAAGAGCAGTTTGGAGCGCTATCATGGCTTTCTGATCAATGTCAATTCTTTTCTAGTCTTCATCAGAAAAGTCAGCCCTCTCCTTTGGTATCATGCCACCACCAGCAGCAGCTGAAGAAGTGAATGGTACATGAGGTCCATCTACAACAAACTCCCACATCCTGGAATCTTGAGACTTGATAAGGCCTTCCATCTTTGACACCAAGTGTCAAAATCCTCAGGAGTGATTAGTGGGGACTTTGTCATTGTTCCAGTTTCCATATCAACTTTGGAGATAGCTGCCATTTGAAGAGTTAAGTGATGTGTGTTACTAAGAGGTTTTGAAGATGGTGAGATCTTGCAAACAATAGCCTGGAATGCTCTGATACCAGATGTAGGACCGTTAAAAAGGGACTTTGCACTTAGTTAACATGCTTAGGAGGATCTTTAGGATCACTTAACAATTCAAATGGGGAACTTATAACTTTAAACAAATGATATAATGCACAACACAAGTAAAGTAAGAGCAAGAACACAAGAAATAATTTTCAAGAAAGTAGTATATTGCTTCTTAGGTTCTATTACAGGTGTTTGAACTGATGTTTGAAATACAAGAACCTTTGACTCTTTATACTAAACCTACAACCATCAATATGCAAAAAGACAGTTGGATGTGACTAATCTATGACAGGCAATAGCTCACTGACTTTCCTATTACAAAAAGCCAAACAGGAAACAAATACAGAAACTTGTAGACAAAGACCTTATCTACTTTATCATAAAGCATGGAGGTTTCACCAACTTATGATAGTTGGTGAACCACCAGAGCATGCAGCGGACAGGAGGTTGCTTTATGATAAAGTTGACAGAAAAAGGTGTCTTTTCTCTTTCTTCTAAAGTAATCAGTCTTATCTTTATTCAGCTTCGAAAGACTTTGTCTTGAGAGCTTCAGAAGACTTCATCTTTAACCTTCGGAAGAGTTGAGGCTTTGGCTTCGGAAGACTTGACACTTAGTGTAAAGTTTCCCCAGTAGTTTCTTCTGAACATTGGCTTCGGAAGATTTTACACTTAGCATTTTACTTGAGTGTGTAAAACTTCCTAAGCTAGTTCTTCTTTGTTCCTTAGTGCATGTTGGAAGACTTGTTTGTTTTGGTATCTTTTAGTTGCATCAGCCTCATAACCTCAAAGGTTCTTACATATACTCTATAAGCAATAGAGGTGGAGGAATATCTAACAAAGATAGCAGCATCTGACTTTTCAGCAAATTTTGCTAAATTGTCCTTTGTGTTGAGTATGGTACACCTGCTACCAAAGGACCTAAGAAAGGGAATGAACAGTGGCCTCTTATTCCATAGCTCATAAGGGGTCTTCCCATGAGGCTTAACAATAAGAACTCTATTTTGCACATAACATGCAGTGTTGTCTGCCTTTGCCCAAAGAGTTAGAGGCAGCTTTGAATCAGCTAACATTGTTTCTACGGCCTCAATAAGTGTCATGTTCCTCCTCTAAGCAACACCATTCTGTTGATGAGTTCTAGGAACACTATATTATCTGGCAATCCCTTTAGAGTTACAGAATAAGTCAAGAACTTGATTCTTAAACTCAGTCCCTTGATCACTTCTAATGATTTTCATCTTATGATCCTTTTGATTTTCAATTTTAAGAATAAAATATTTTAAATTTTCAGCCGTTTCATCTTTAGTTCTTAAAAAGAATACCCAAGTGAATCTTGTAAAATCATCAACAATTTCAAGGCAGTATGATTTCCTTCCAATGCTCATATACTTATGGGACCAAAAAGATCCATGTGCAATAAGTGTAATGGAGTGGTGATAGAGTTAATTTCTTTGGATTTATGAGTGACCTGGTGTTGTTTCCCTTTTAGGCAAGTAATACAGTTGTCTTTACAGAAAAACTCCTTTTTAGGCACACCATGTACCAAATTATTTTTAATCAAATTGTTCATGGTTTTAAAGTTAACATGGAACATTCTTTTATGCCAAAGAGTTGACTCATCACCATTGGCTTTAGAAAGAAAGCATGATACTTCACCTAGTGGGGAAGCATTGTTCATATCTAGCTTGTACATATCCTCTCTCCTGGGAGATCTAAGAAGCACCAATTCCTAAGGAATTGTCATCCCGGGTTTGAGGATAATGCACTCATGTTCTGTGAAAAACATTTGGTGCTTTTGGTCAAAGAATTGAGAAACACTTAACAGATTGTGTTCAAGCTATTTGACAAAGTTTACTTTGTCAACTTTTAACTTACCATTGGATACACTACCTCTACCAGAAATGTATCCTCTGGCTTCACCTCCAAACTGAACAGGACCTCCATCAAAATTTTCAAATTGTTGAAGAAGAGATTTGTTCCCTGTCATGTGCCTGGAGCATCCACTGTCCTCAATCCATATATTTCCATTCTTGTCATGTGGATGTCCCTGCACATGAAGTGAGATGATTAGTTACTATTGGAAACCCAAGTCTAGTTGGTCTTGGGTTCTTCCAATATAGATGATTTAATTGAACCAAAGTATAAGCAAGTGGGTTCAATTTGTGTTTGTGAGGAAAAGGTACTGGCTGCAGCATATGTTTTGTTCTTCCATACCATCCTATGTTTGACCAGTGTAGATGATCCGGAAGAGGATTGAGCAGCATGACCTTCTTCCGAGACTACATTCTTTTCGGAAGATTTCAAATGATTCCTTTTGTTTCTTTGTTTGTTCTTTGGCTTGTCTTCTGAAGCTATTTTTCTTTCGGAAGAATGATTTTCTTCTGAAAGCAACTTAGCTTCGGAAACAAGCTTTCCTTTCCTTGTCACTTGGACCATGTGATAAGGTCCAAATATGAAACCTTCCTTGACGCCTTCTCTTTTAACATTGGTTGCATAATGTGTGCATGCAGGATTGTAGTAGTAATCTTTAGCCATGTGGTTGTACAGACCACAGATTATGCACTCAATGTTACTCTTGATGGGGCGTGATGGTTGTTGGTCTTTGTACTCCTTTTCTTCAACAACTTTCCCCTTTAACTTCTGATCCTTCAGTTGGACAGGAATGCTGGTACTACATTCCTTTCCTGGGTCAGAGTTTCCAACCACTTGGAATCCGACTGAAATAAATACACCCTTTTATCTGGGATCTATCTTCATCCTAGACTCAGTCACCTTCTTGGCATTTTTCTTTGCTGCCTTGATTTTTTTCTTTCTTTGTTTGGTCATTAGGGGTAGGACATCAGCGGTGGGAATGAGGTTTTCTACCTTATCCATCCCTGTAGTGGTCACCATAGTTGCATCATTATTTTGCTCATTGGGTAGTGGGTCAGCCGTTGGACCTCTTGCTCATGAGTGCTATATCTTAGCTGTCTAACAGACACATAAGAGTGTGGTGGAGCAATTTCATTAGTTCCCAACCCATTTTTGTTTTGATAACACACCTTTGAGTGGGAGGATAATGCAATGATGGTGTTGAAGTTATGCTCTTCAATAGCATACTTCTTTGCTTTAGCCTCAACTATTACTAGCTGGGCTTGAGCCTCAGTCAACTTAGAAATTAAATCCTTTATTTGAGTCCTGTAGTTTGTATGTTCATGTTTTAAAGAAGAAACAGCTTTCTCTAACTCTTCAATTTTGAGTTTATAGTCGGATTCTGCTTTCTTGAAATCAAATTTCAGGATGTTCAAGGATTTAGTATCGGATGTAATTTCCATGTTGTAATCCTGATAAAGTTTAACATTAGCAATACAAGCTGGAGTACAAAGGTTTTCATATACCTTGCTGTCTTCAGTTCCAGCCATGAGTGCTTGAGCAGGAGTGACATCTTGCACCATGAAGCTCCAGTCAACTTCTTCAGCAACAGTCGCAGTTTGCTGCTCTGTAGGTTTTGGTACAACCCTTGAGGTAGTAGGATGTTGGGAGGCTTGAGTTGCTCCAGGATTGGATCTTAGAGCTTTGCATTCCCTAGCAAAGTGACCAAGCTGGTTATAGTTGTAACACTTGGCTTTGCTTTTTTCAAATCCAAATTTGTTGTTGGTTGGATTATGAGGGAACTGCCTTCCTGTTCTTTTGAAGAACTTCTTTGCTCTATAGGTCAGGAGAGCCATCTATTGGGCAATGTCCATGTACTCAATGTCATCTGGGCTAAAGCACTCTAGATCATCAAAGCAGAATTGAAAATCTCCAGAGTGTTCACTTCCTGAGACAAAGGCACAACTATCCTAAAAAGGAGTGTGTTGAGCCTGTTGAGACCTGGGTGTTTCAAGGATAGTAATGTATGGCCTAAAGGAAGATGATGGTTATTGGGGATAGTTCAGGTGCAACTAAGGTTGTCTTGATCCTTCAGCAACATGTACAGCAATGTTGATAGCAGGATTTAAGGGTTGGTTCATCTGTTGACTTTTCTGAGTCTGCATCTCCATACGGTATCCATTAAGGATTCCGTACAGTTCAGTCATGGTAAGAGTGTTAAGATTCTCATTTCTTTTGATAGAAACACAATAGAACGTCCATTCATGAAGAAGTGCACTCATGAATTTCCTTACAATGCCTTTCTTCTGAAGATCCACTCCTATTGATTGAAGAGAGGTGATCAAGTTCATGTACCTGAAGTATTGTTGGCTTAAGGTCTTACCAACGATATATGTGAAGTTTTCAAACTTCTGCTTCAGTACATCCTTCTTGGACTCCTTGGATTAAGTGGAACCAGAGTACATCAGCTTCAAAGCATCAAAGAGTTCTTTGGCTGACTAGCATTGTTAAAAGCCAACCATTATGGAGTTTGGTATGGCTGTAAGCAAAATAGTCATTGCTTTGTAGTCAATGTCTATTTTCTTGAAGTCTTCATTAGAGTAGTCTTCAATAGCCTTCTCTATCATGGCACCATACCAGCTGGGACTGCTACCTTAGGAACGTAAGGACCGTGAGTGATAGATTTCGACATGCGGCTATCTTGGTACTTGATGAACCCTTCAATACGTTTCACCAGGTTCCAAAATCAGAAGGAGTGATGATAGGAGCCTTGGTCATGGTTCCCATTTTGGACTCAGAAAATTTCTGGTTAAGAACTATTAAAGTGAAGGGGGTGAGTGAGTATGAAGAAACAAGGGTGATTTGGGATGGTTAGATATCACAATCAAGAGCCTGAGAGCTCTGATAACAATTGCAAGATCAGTTTTGACTCTAAAAACAGAACTCACTAAGTCTCACTTGAATGATCAAACCCAGAAAATCAAACTAAAGTTGATAATAATATACGAAGTTAATAAACAAGAGAATGGTTTTCAAGATACTTGTATATATTACTTCTCAACTCAGTATTACAAGACACTTAAGCTCATACTGCATAAGTTACAATGAGAAACTATATATACTACTATCTACAGCCAGTTATACTTGGAAAACCAACTGGCATCTACTACTAGGAAAATACTACATTGCTAGAAGTAAAATATCTAAGATAAAACAATATCCTTGATAAGGTAGTCATGACAGGTACATGACTTACCTTTTGGCACCAACTAAGGATGGTATCTGTACTAAGTTGAAAAGGTGAACAGTGGATTAAAGTATGGTCAACTACATGGGTTAGGAAAAGCACCATGCAGTGTATTAGAGTTTGTTAGACAGACCATACTTTTGTCCACTGGTTCATAGTTGATTTTTCTGAAGCTAAATGGCTTTAGAAGACTAAGTTCTTCCGAGGCCATTTATACTTTGGAAGAAACATCTTCTTTCGAATCTTCTACAGGTCTTTATGACTTTATTCATCGAAAGTCTTTGTCTTGGATCTTCTAAGTGTGAATACTTTGGAAGGAGAACTGCTTGGTCTTCAGAAGACTTTGTTCTATCCTTTGAAAGTTCTTCATATACTTCGGAAGGAAAACTACTTAGTCTCATAAGACATAGTTTTCCTCCAGAAGCTCTTCAGACATAATGCTTCGGAAGATCTTTGACATAGCTGAGGAAGAGTAGTTTTGTCTTCGGAAGACTTCTTTAACTTTTACACAAAATTTGTTCCAAGTGTTGTTTTGGTTGCACCAGCCTCATATGATCCAACACACCTTCCGCCAAGTACTTTCATAAGTAAGATACATGGAACATAAGATGAATCCCATGCAGCTCATCGGGAAGTTCCAGCCTATATGCCACTTCACCAACTTTGGCAATGATTTTGAATGGCCTGATATACCTTGGGCTCAACTTCCCTAGCTTTCGAAACCTGATAATCCCTTTCCTAGGAGATACTTTCAACATCACCTTATCTCCGACTTGGAACTCGATTGGCCTCCTTCTCTTATCAGCGTAGGACTTCTGCCGGTCCTTTGCTGTCTTCATAAAAGCCTTGATCTTTTCCAACTTCTCTGATGTGGCCTCAATGATCTCAATACTTCCCAATTCCTTCTGCCTGATATCACCCCAACACACTGGGGTTTCGCATCGTCTCCCGTACAACATCTCAAATGGTGGCATTCCTATGCTGGTATGATAACTATTGTTGTAGGATAACTCTGCCAATGGTGGTGTTCATCCCAGCTTCCACCAAAATCAATGATGCATGCCCTGAGCATGTCCTCCAAGGTTTGAATGGTCTATTTTGATTGACCATCTGCCTGAGGGTGGTATGCTATGCTAATGTGTAACCTCATTCCCATCGCATCATGAAACTTCTTCCAGAACTTGGACGTTAACCGAGTGTCCTTTTGAGAAACAATAGACACCGGCATCCCATGATGAGTTACAATCTCCTTGATGAACAGATCTGCCAACTTTTCTAACGAGTAAGTCTCTCGGATTGGAAAGAAGTGAGCACTCTTCATCAAGCGGTCTACAATCACTCAAATGGTATCACATCCTCTCATCGTGCGAGGCAATTTCATGATGAAGTCCATGGTGATGTGTTCCCATTTCCACTAGGGTATATCCAAGGGTTGGATCTTACCGTATGGTTTCTGATGCTCTTCCTTCACTTGTAAACAAGTCAGGCACTTACTCACGTACTCTACCGCATTACGCTTCATCCCTGGCCAGCAATAATCCTTTTTTAGGTCATGATACATCTTTGTAGAACTAGGATGGATGGAATATCATGTTTTGTGAGCTTCATCCATAATCCTTCCCCTCAGATCCCCATAACGAGGAATCCACATTCACCCGGATCGAGTTCTAACACCAAGGGTGTTCTCCCCTAAATTCATTATTTGCCACTTCATCCGTTCTGAGTTTATCCTATCATCTTTCAGTGCCTCATCTTGGAATTCTTTGATCTGCTTCATCACATCGGAGGTCATAACCAACTAACAAGCCTTCACTCGAATCAGCTCGGGTCTCTCCTTTCGGCTAAGGGCATCAGCCACCACGTTCTCCTTGCCCGGATGATAGTGGATTTCACAATCATAATCCTTGATCAACTCTAACCACCTTCTTTGCCTCAGGTTAAGATCCTTTTGCTCAAAGAAATACTTTACGCTCTTGTGATCTATGAAGATGCTACACTTAGCCCCATACAAGTAGTGCCTCCAAATCTTCAATGCAAAGACCACCGCCGCCAACTCTAAATCATGAGTAGGGTAGTTAACCTCATGGATCTTCAACTGCCAAGACGCATAGGCTACAACATTACCTCGTTCCATGAACACGCAACCTAACCCCAACCTCGATGCATCTGAATATACCACCAAGTCATCATTCCCTTCAGGCAACGTTAAGGCTGGGGCTTGGGCTGACCTCGTCTTTAGCTCTTCGAAAGCATTCTCCTGCTCCAGACCCCATACGAACTTCACATCTTTACGGGTCAACTTGGTCAATGGTGAAGCTATCTTGGAGAAGTCTTGGAAGAATCTTCTGTAATAGCCCGCCAAACCCAAGAAAATACGGATATCAGATGGTGTCTTTAGGGATTCCCATCGCATTACAGCTTCGACTTTCGCCGGGTCTACCATAATCCCTTCAGGATTAACCACATGACCCAAAAACTAATCCTCTCGCAGCCAGAAAGTCCATTTGGAGAATCATCAATAAACCCGATCACTGATTTATCTAGCATAGGTCGACACACCGGATTCATCAAATCTATAAAAGCAGCTGGCACGTAGATTAAACCAAAAAACATCACGAGAAACTCATAGTGCCCAAAACGCATGCTAAAGGCTGTCTTATAGACATCCTGCTCCTTCAACTTCAATTGATGATACACTGATCGAAGGTCTATCTTAGAGAATCAACTAGCACCCTGGAGCTGATCAAACAAGTCATCAATCCTTGGTAACGGATACCGGTTCTTCAAAGTCAACTTGTTCAGCTTACCGTAGTCGATGCACATCCTCATGCTATCGTTCTTCTTCTTCAAGAATAAAATCAGTGCACTCCATGTAGAGATACTCGGCCAAATAAAGCCCTTATCCAGAAGATCTTGCAGTTGCGTCATCAACTCTTCGATTTTAGATGGAGCCAACCGGTATGGTGCATTGGCGACGTGTTGCGCTCCTGGTATCAATCAATCAGAAACTCGATTTCTCTATCGAGTGGGACCCCTGGCAGGTCTTTAGGAAACACATCAGGGAAATCACAATACTACCAGCATGTCTGACAGTTGAGGCACGATAGCATCCACATCCTTCACATAAGCCAGGTAGGCACCACACCCTCGCATCATAAACTTCTCTGCCGTGATCATAGATATCACTACCGGAGTGATGCATTCCTTGTCTCCGTGAACCGTAACCAAACTGCCATCGAGCGCAATCAGACGTATCATCTTCTTTCGACAAACAATATTCGCTTCATAACTCGCCAACCAATCTATTCCTAACACCACATGAAAACCTCCTAGGGCCATCACATACAATCTAGCAGGAAACTAATGATCGTCCAATTCTATGAGGCAATCGTCTATCATATTAGTCACCTTGGTTGATTTTCCTATCGCTGTCTCTACATGGAAAGGCACATCTATCTTCCTACTCTTACCATGCATTACACGACAAAAGGTAGCAGATACAATGCTTCTACGAGCACCTGAATCAAAGAGCACAGAAGCATACAATTGGTTTACCAAAAAGGCACCTGAAACTACTTCAGAATGTTAATTCTCCTATGGAACTCTTTTAGAACTCAGATTTCTTCAAAGATTCAAAGTCTGGACACAATCTTTTATTTGTTGACCCAAAGATGATATCATCCTCATAGATTTGGACAACCAAGAGGTCTTGATGGTCATGTTTGAGGAAGAGAGTCTGATCAAAAGTTCCCTTTTTGTAACCATGCTTGAGCAGGAAAGATGATAATGTTTCATACCACTTTCTTGATGCCTGATGAAGACCATACAAAGCTTTGTCAAGCTTGTATACCATGTGTGGGTAATCAGGATCTTTAAAGCCCTGTGGTTGGGTAACATAGACTTCTTTATCAATTTTACCATATAAGAAGGAACATTTTACATCCATTTGGTAAACTGTGACTTCTTATATGAAGCATAGACTGGGAAGAGTCTAATAGCTTCAATCCTTGCAACTGGGGCAAACACTTCATCATAGTGTATCTCTTCTTCTTGAGTATAGCCTTGTGCTATCAGCCTTTCTTTGCTTTTGATGATGATACCTCTGTTATCTAGTTTGTTCTTGAAAAGCCACCTTGTACCAATAGGATATTGGCCTTCAGGAAGATCAACTAGATTCCAAACTTTCTGCCTTCTAATTACTGAAGCTCTTCTTGCATTTCTTCAATCCAGTTGTTGTCTTTCAATGCAGTAGTTATGCTGGGAGGAACCACTTATGATAGAAAACAGGAGAACAGACAAATATTGGCAGCTCCCCCTTGACTTCTTGTGGTTCTTTCATTAAGATCACCAATAACGTTTTCTATAGGATGATACTTATGCATTCTTGTTGTTGGAATTGATTCAACTGGAATGGATGATTCCAAGTTAGTGATGTTAGTTGATGGAGATGGATCCAGCTGAGATAAGGAATGAACAAAGTGATCAAAATCATCATTTTGGTCTTCTGATGCTGAATGAAATCCATCTTCATGATTTTGTGTTTCCGCAGATGTAGGTATAACTTCAACAGCAGTTACAGGAACAAATATGGATGTTGTAGTTTGTTGATCTGCAGATGTGAATGTTGTTGGAATGTTTTCTGATGGATTTGGAACTTTAGTTGAAGGAAATGAATCATCTCCGAAAGTAGATGGAACATCTACGAATGTATAAGGAACTTCTGTGGATGTATTGTTAACTTTTGCGGATGCAATGTTAACTTCTGCTGATGCATTAGTTACCATTTCTAAAGTTGAATTTCTATTTCCACCAGAATTGTCATTACTTGTTTGAGATGAAGAGCCTGGATCAGTAACACTTGAAGTGTTTGAAAGAAATAATCTTAGAGGATCAGCAGTCAGTGACACTTCACTCAAACATGGAGGTAGATAAGGATAACATGTATCCATCGGACCTGCAACATTCAAATAACAAGAGTTAAATGAATTTTTTAATGCATCGATATCAACAACCAAGATGATCCTTTTACAGATTTTGGAAATAAGCATTCATCACATGATACATTAGGAGTTTCCTCCATAATTTTTTCATATGGAATATAGACTCAATATGATTTAGATGTTGATGAGTAACCAACAAAGAAACCATCATAGGCTTTTTCAACAAACTTTCCTAATTGATCTTTGGTGTTTAAAATAGACACATGACACCCAAATGCTCTAAGATATCCTATAAAAGGTTTTCTTTTAAACAAAAGTTCATAGGGTGTTTGATTATGTTCTTTGACAATTAATGTTTTGTTTTGAACATTGCATTCTGTGTTCACTGCTTTGCCCAAAATGTGATTGGCAAATATGAGTCAGCTAGCATTGTTCTTGCTGCTTCAATTAGAGTTCTATTTCTTCATTCAACAACTCCATTATGTTGTAGAGTTCTTGGTGCACTGAATTTTCTGGCTATACCTTTGTTCCTGCAAAAGGAATCTAAAACATGAATAACAAATTCAGATCCATTATTACTTCTTAAGATTTTGATCTTTAAATCAAGTTTATTTTCAATCATAGAGATAAACTCCATTATTGTTTCTGATGTTTCACTTTTATGTTTTAAGAAAAGGACCCATGTGAATCTACTGAAATCATCAACAATCACCAAATAACTAAAATTGGTGTTGCCTTTTAAAGTGATCAAAGAAGGCTTCATCTTCTTGTAAGACTACCTTCTTGTGAGGAGTCTTACTTTGAGATTGTTGCTTCTCCTTCTTCTTTGATTTATCATCAGCAGATGTTGGTTTCTTTATCTTTATGATCTTCTGCTTTAGTTGCTACTGCTTTTGCTTTGAGACCTTTGATTCATCATTCTCAAAAGATTGGAATATGATTCAACATTCTTAGCTTTTTGCTTCTTTGGAACCTTTGATTTGTTCTTTTTATTGAAGAAGCATTCTTGAGTAGAATGAGTGTTTTTGTTGTAAATTTCACAGTGTTTGTTGAAGTAATAGTCAGAAGTCATATGATTGTTCATATTGCATATGGAGCAATACCTGCTGAAATAACAATCTTCTGTATTGTGGTTTTGCATATCAGACCACTTGTAGTACTTTTCTTCAGCTTCACTGTCAGACTCCACTACTGTCTTTTTCTGTTTCTTCATAATTGCCACCTTCTGCTGCCTCAATTATTTTTAAAACTTTGTAGTTACTGAGTCTTTACCTTTTCCTGACATGATGTCAAATGGTTCTTGTTTCTGAGGATCCACCATTCTCTATTGTTTCTTGACTTTGTTGTCACTGGGAGATTCCGCAGATGATTTCTTCTTTCGTAGATCTTCTACGGAAGTAGATAATTGTTGCTTCTGTAGCTTTTCTATGGAAGTTGAATGTTTTGGAATAGTTTTCTTCCTTTGTTTTTCTACAGATGGTTCTAAATCAACCTTTTTCTTTCGCAGGTGTTCTGCGGAAGTGATTTTCTTTTCTTCTGTAGTTCTTTTTGATGACTGATGTTTTTGCCTTTTGTTGAGCTCCTGAATCCCTTCATTTAGCTGACCAATTCTAGTATAGATGGTCTTCAACAAATTTCTTTGTTTAGGAGGATAAGGCAGCTTGATCTCATCAAGAACTTTAGGAATTATATGTTCAATTAAGAGATTCTTACCCTTACCCAAACCAGCACATTCTTGTTCATTAGGCTCATCAACCTCATCCAGATCATCACAGTCATCAAAGTCAAATTCTAAATTAGTTTGTTTTAAACATTCTGATTCAGATGACCCAATCTCAGTTTCATTCATCTCAGTATCTTCACCATTTACCAAATTATTAGTTTCAATTTTTGGTTCCATTTTGGTACTTGATACAAAATGGTTTGACAGACTCTTGGTCATTAACTCAGGTAAAATGGTGTAGTTATCATTTATAGGAGGTGCAACAGCATGAAATCCCAACCCATACTTGTTCTTTGATTCAATATGAGAATTTAATAGTTTCTCATATTGCTGTGATGATAATTGGAACTTCTAAAGTTTCACTTCAGTAGATGCATGATCAGACATTGATTTTGTTAAAGAGGTGGTCAGATGCTCAACTTGTGTTTTTAAATTATCATTTTTAGACACAAGTTTATCTAAATCCTTTTATAAAGAAGTGAATTTGACCTGATACAGTTTATGTTCTCTTACATGAGATTCATTCAAAATCATTGTTTCTTTGACTTTTTCAGCCAATTATTGAGCATGGACTCTGTATCTTTCAACCTCTTTAACACATACAGGTGAACATAATCTATCCCTTACCTTTATGGCCATGGGTGGAATTTTGTTCTCCATGTTTGCCATTAGTGCTTGATTTTCCTCCTGCAGTTTCTTCTCATACATGCTCCAATCACAAGTACCATCCTGCAAAATAATCAAACCAGTTTCTTTAGTGTTACTGGTACCCGCTGAAGAGCCAATGGCTGGTGAGGATGAGATTGTTAGTTGAGGTTACTTGAAGCTTCTCTGATTTTCTTGTCTTGTGTCTGTTGTTGATTGCTGATTGTTGTTGCATTCCCTTGAAAAGTGACCATACAAATTGCATTTGTAACAACTCACTTTTGATTTGTCAACACTAATTTTAGTTGTTCTTCCTGCAACAGATAGTCCCTTGTTCCTTCTCATATACATCTTGGCTCTGTAAGCAATCATTGTCATTTGCCATTATAAATCCATTTCTTCTACTTAATCAGGATGAAGTTCTTCAAGGTCTTGTTAGCTGATGTGAGCAAGAGTCAGAGTACTACCCAAATAAGCTTGAAAGCTTTCAGGCTGCAAATGTTGCTCTTTGTTCTTCTGATTCTAGAACCACAGTAATTGGTTTAGATTGGGTATTGCTTTTGTTGGTTGAGGATCCCTTTGTTGCTTTAGCATTTAAGCTCTTTGAATCATCGGGTTTCCCTTTCACCTTCTTGTTAGAACTGCTTTGAAAGTTACATTTAGAGGACTTTGCTGGATAGAAACCAGCTTCTTCATCATCATCACTCTCAACACAAGAGCTTTCATCATCATTGGAGATGAATGCACTGCCAGCACCCTTTGTTTCTTTGAATTTATATGGTCCTATTGGTGCTTTTACACTCATGTTTCTTGTTTTCTCATCCAACTCCAATGCTTCTACCTTTGCTTCCAAAGTATCTAGTCCAATTGCCTTTAGATCAAGGGTATTTTTTAACATAGACACAGTTTGAGTCCAACTTTCAGGCAAGGAGTGGAGCATCTTTTTGTTCAACTCCTCATTGCTATACTTCAACTCAAAGATATTTATCTCAGTAATAAGTTGCATAAATCTATGGAGTTGCTGAGGAACAGATTCACCCTGAATATAATGAAATGTCTCATGCTGTGAATGGAGGGTATCCTTCCTAATGCTTTTGATCTCATCACTTCCTTGACACAAAGTGTGAAGAATTTTCCATAATAAGTTGGCTATTTTGTATGATTCACATCTACTTAAGAGGTCTTCAGGCAAAGCCATAACAAGCATACTATAGGCCTTGATATCAATTTTGACCTTCTGAACATCATCAGGAGACAGATCTTTCAAACTTACGGGCTGATTGTTGTCATTGTAATCAGGTCCAAGAGCAGGTGGAATATAAGGACCTTCAGTAATGGACACCCATAAGTCAGAATCAGTATAATTAACGTGGTTCCTGAATCTGATTTTCCATGTTTTAAAATCAGCTTTGTTCTCCAACTTTGGAGGTTGGTAAGCTGAGCCAACAATAGAATTACTCATTTCGATTAACTTGTTAATTATCAAATTATCAACAGATCTAATACTCTATGAATGTGAAAAGTAAATGAAACGCATACACACTCACACAGCAATTACAAATCACTGATAATATTGATATTCAAATCAACTAAGACAAAAATTTTTTAAAATTAATGACTTCTATTATGAATGAGCTAATTAATGACAAACTCTTAACAATTAAGAAGTTATGGTCAAAATTAGTCAAATTGCTCAATATATTCTCAGTTAATTTGAAATTAAGATGTTAGATGATGATGGGTTTTGTTCAAATTTGTTTGAACAGCCTTGGGATATCGCATAATAACACAAATCCACGAATCAAAAGCGATTCTGATGCAAATAGAAATTAATCGAGCAATGGAACAGTGATTAATGATCGATATAACACGGTTTTGATGATTTAATGAACCAAACAACCAATTAAATAATCAAACTGATAGATCAATTGATCTAGATAACTGAGCACAAGGCTCCGATACCACCTGTGAATCCAAGGAACAAAACTGGAATTATCAGTTTTATTTAGCAAATGAAGATTGCGGAAATATCAATACATGTTGTTTAATTATTGTTTATGAAATTGAAATCGACGAAGAACAGATGAAAGAAATTGAAAACAGAATAAAATAATGCATCAAAAAGATTGTTTTAATTGATCTTCATTGATAATGAATCGATTACAATTGATATTGATGCTTGGATGATATGGTAATCCCATATGATGTTCTTGGTGTTCTTGGAATTGTTATCTTCCTATTTTGATTGATTGTTTGATTGATATCATTTCTAAGAATATCTGAATCTCTATTTATGTATCGATATCTCTCAATCTCTCTCTAAATAAGTGAACCCATGTTTTATATTTATAGGCAGAGGGATTCACTTTTTACAATAGTAAATTAACTTTCTTATCGTGGTAAGAAAGTTACAACAGTGAAATTCCTGATGTGAAATCATAAACCACCGATAGAAAGTCAGTCTTCCGTAGATGTTGACTGATGACATCACTTCAGTCAGCTTCACTTGTTGACTTCATGTGTTGTACTTGATGTGTGTTCATGCAAGTTGTTCTTCCAAAGGAAGTTGTTCTTCCGTAGGAATTGGTCTTCCGTAGGAGTTGGTTTGTTCTTGAACATCCTCAGGAGAAAACTTCCTTCTTCTGCTGCAACAACAACTTGATCTTTGGACTTGTTCATCAGTATATGTTGTTGTGCTTCCGCAGAAGATCTACGAATGCATGTTGACTTCTTTCTTTTATGATCCACAGAACATCTACGGAAGAACAAACTTGTTCATCCACAGATAGTTCTTGCACTTGTGTTAATTTTCAAAATTGACCAAGTATGAAGTTTTTCCTGCAATTACATAAAATCAACACAAATAATATTTGGGTTAACATATATATCTTGCATTACATAAGAAAAGAGATTTACAAATGATCATTACAAGAGATGAATAAACATCTAAACCTATACGATAGATCTAGACCTAACAAAATTCCTTCAACAAGGGGATGATGTGACAACTCGAGTTTTCAGGTTAACGTCATTCTCCACAACTTTATAATTAATCAATTTTACTTGTTAAATGAAAATGATTTTTATTATATTTAATCCTAATGATTAACTCTATATTAACAAACACTAATTAAAACCTAAAATGCAATTTAGGAGAACTTGGGGGACTAATGTGCAACTTTTGTACCAATTCTCTTGAATAAACCGTAACCCTCCTCCCTTGGATCACATAACCGACCCGATTCTCTTCTCTATCTTCAAAACCCTATTTCGGCAGCCCCTTCCCCTTGTTCGGCCCCCCCCTCGATAGCTCCAATCCCCTACAACCTGAACCACCGGCAACCCCCCTTCTCGACAGGTTTCTTCCTCTCGCGACACCCCACCTTGATGGCAACTCCAATCCCCTACGACTTGTTTATCATCTTCGGCAAGCCATCACGCAGCTGTTGGTCTCCGACAACGCACCGCTTGTAACCGTAGCCTCTTGTCCACCGTACGGTACATCTTTTGTTAGTTTCCCATGATTGGTTTTGGGTTTAAGGTTATGGTTGTCAACACAAGTTCATTCCCCGTGGTTGTAGCTTTGTTTCGGGTCTCGATCGCGATGGGTTCATTTGGGTTTTGGTTTGATGCTCGATTTGGTGTTTATGCGATGTGCGTGTGCGTGTGTTTTGTGTAATCCGTGTGTTTGTGATTTTGGTGAAGGTGGTTGTGCATGGGTGATGATGGTATGTATTATGATTGTGTATGGCCGGTTCGTGTCATGCGTGTGATCTGTTAAGTGTGTGATATATATATATATATATATATATATATATATATATATATATATATATATGTGGCATATGTCATGTGGCTTTTATTATAAGTAGACTTATACAATTGATATACACATAAAGTGTATGCAAGGATAATTGTGTATTGTGCATGCATGAGGATGTGTATGATAATGTACTCACTAGAGAAATTGGATTTTTTTGGTTTTTCACGCGTGAGTTCGTGTATGTTTTGTTCTGCTTAGGATTGATGAAATATCGACATCATGCACCGTATCTGAGTCGTGAAACGTGAAACGGTATAGATTCTTATGTTATTATTTATTATTTAATGTTAATTATATTCTAAATGAAATTCAGGTTAATCGAAATCCTATCATATGTGATTGCATTTTCTTGTTGTTATGCATTGAATATGAGTTTACAGCCCCAGTTTACTTGTATTCTTTTTGGGGGAGAGAAACATGTTCTCATTAGACGTTCTTTCATTAGATCAGTATTATTGTATTATCACATGTTTAATATTGTTGTACCAATTTAAGTCATCATATTCGAACCGTTAATTTATGTACTTTAGCGAGGTAATTCTTAGTAGTTCTACTGGGTTTGACAAACCCCACCTGGTCTGGTCGAGCTAGCATGACCGCACGTAAAACGGGTGTTTAATTTACCTAATTACTGTTGCTGTGGTCTGGTAACCACAGCCGAGGCATACATACATTTGTCAACTTCGGTTGTGAACTTCATACACTATGTAACTTGTTACTTGTTACGTAGACTATCCTATCTACTTATATTACTTTGTTTACTAGATCTGCTTTTGATTACATTACTATTTATCAAAACCTGTGAACGCACCAACCCTGTTTTGACACTTTAGCATGTTTCTTTCAGGTTCTTAAGGTGTGCATGGCTAGGAGCATCTCATTATTGCATTCATCACTGATTGGTATAAATGATTAAATAATGTGTTGGCAAATTTTATTTGAGTTGTGCGTGTTTTGCTCCATTTAAATTATGAATTATTATGCTTCCACAAATGTTTCTTTTTATGAATTCATTATAAATTACATTTTTGGGATTTCATAATAATATTGAACACTATGTTTTGTGATTATTGTGTCGTTTGGTGTAGCTATCGGCTGAGATCCTGGTAAGTCACGTGCCTAAAGGTATAACCCCATTTGTGGAAATTGAGGGTGTGACAGATGGTGTCATGTTTATGACCTTATCTAAGATTAATAAATGACCTTCCAATTTCATAATGAGATTTAAGATTGTTGTAGCTAGTCAGATAGTTTCTAATGTTTCATTGTATAGTAACTAAAGTATCTCTAGACGCCTTGTGATTGATCTTTGATCCTTGAATACTAATAATTTTTCTTAAATCTCAATACATTGATTTATGGGCTTCCCCTAGTATCATATCTTGTAATTTGTCAAGACTCTAGAACCATTATTGTTGGACTCAACAAGTGCATTGAAGGATAATGCTTAACAGGACAATGCTTGCTATAATCAAACATAATGTGTTTTAACAACCAAAAAATCATTAACTAACATATTAGTATCATTAACTTTCATAACAATTACTAATTACTGATTAAATTTCTTTTTCAGATTTTGTAGATAAAAGAAATTTTGCAAGTGTTGGCAGCAGATTAAGAATCGCCCACAGCGGATGCACAAAGGTCACAGCAGATGAAGTCTGAAGAAGTTCAAGTACACACAGCGGATGAAGAACTTCACAGCTGATGAACAAGTTTCACAGCAGATGAACAAGATCCCACAGCTGATGAACACATCCACAGCGGACACAAACAAGACAAACATTTACCAAGTGTCAACAGCTAATGACTAACATACACAGTGAACGACTCATTCATCATTCACAGCGGACCATTATGAATCCACAACGGATATGTGATCATCCACAGTGGACAACACTTAGACTTAGGATTATATGTAATTTTATTTTACATAAAGGTATTTTAGTAACTGTACATAGCTTTTTGTATAGGCTATAAATAGCAGTATATCCTAATCCTTTGTAGCTTTTGAACAATTAATACAATCAAGCAGTTTATTATCATTCAAAACATTTCAATCACTAGCAATCGCACACACACACATTGATATCATAGCATTAATCATGGGTTTCCATACCATGATTATTGTTTTTTGAATACAATATAACAATATGTTGTTATATTTATTGAGAGATTTGAAAAGATCCTTGGGGGAATCAACCTGATTATGCTCTTATTGTTCTTAAAGTTCGTAATCTGCCTTTGTTGATTTCATCAATTATCCGATTATGGAGGATTAAGATACTATCACTTCTAGAACTTAATAGATTTTATCAACCAATCATCTATTTCTTCTTACTGTGATTTTCCATCAAGGATTTTTATTGTACATTCCAATTTGGTCTAAGAGGTTTATCTTAAAATTAACTCTAGATGTACAAATTCTTAGTGATTGAGTCATTTTCTTTCTATAGAGTGTATTAGCGACTTACTTTTTTTTTTTCTGAATTGTATCATATATCATAATTGTAGTCATTTGATAATTCTTTTCATTTCCATTGATGTTTTGAAAACTTGGATACATCTCCTCTACTAACATTCAAAAACTAGAAATCTTCAAATTCTTTCAGATTCTTTGATGTTTCTCACTTCTTAATTGTTTGTTCTTAGTAATACTACTTGTATGCCTTACTTATTGATCATATGACCTAATAATTAAAATTTTCTTATCCAAAAATATACTTCGAAAACTTTTGCATAAAGTTTATTTCTTAAATAATTTAAGGATTCCTCTAAGACATTCTTTGTGATATTTTCTATCCTTAGATTATAAAAGAGTGTCATTAAAATAAAAGGATCGTGAATTTATCTAGATAAGGTTTATAAACTTTGTTCATGAGATTCATAAATATCTACATGCAATGGTCAATCAAAATAGTATCACTAAGGACTCATAGTGATTATACCATTTTCTAAAACAATCTTTAATATGCCTTTTTTGTTTCTTCGCAATGTTCATGACATATGCTAGAATAACAATGTATCATTTTCTTAAAAACTTATGAACTTAAATCATAAAGATTATGTTTTCTTTTCAGTCATTGGATATTATTGTTTTCTTACCAATAGGCAGTCTAAGTCATATCAAATAGGGTGTGCAAACTAAATAAGTCTATTTATGAACTTAAACAGGCATCTCATAGCTGGAATCTTAATTTTGATCAGAGAATCATGGAATTCAGTTTTGTCAAAAGTGAAGATGAGCCTTGTGTTTACAGAAAGGCTAGTAGGAGCATTATATCATTCCTCATATTGTATGTGGATGATATACTAAACATTGGAAACAACATCCCTATGCTTAACGAAGTTAAATAAAGGTTGGGAGCTTGTTTCGCAATGAAAAATCTTGGAGATGCTACTTACATTCTAGGTATCAAGATCTATAAGGATAGGTCTAAACGACTCCTAGAGCTTAGTCAAAGCACAAACATAGACAAAATGATGACACGCTTTAAGATGGAAAACTCCAAGAAAGGAGGAGTACCTATGACTAAAGGTACTATGTTGAACAAATCGCAATTTCCTTTAACATACATTGATATTAAGTGAATGGAAAAGGTTCCATATGCTTCAGCGATTGGTTCTATCATGTATGCTATGTTGTGCGCTAGACCTTACGTCTCGTATGCTTTAAGCATTATTGGTCGTTATCAGCAGAACACTGGGTTTGCCAATTGGAGTGCAGTTAAGAACATTCTGAAGTACTTGAGAAGAACTAAAGATGTGTTCTTAATATTTGGAGGAGTTTAAGAACATCTCACTGTAAGGTGTTACACAGATGCTAGTTTTCAAACTAACCAAGATGACTCTCGCTCACAATCTGGTTTTGTATTCACACTCAATAGTGGAGCAATCTCTTAGAAGTTCCAAGCAAAGTGTGGTGGAAGATTCCACTACTGAATCTGAATACATTACCGTATCAGATACTGCAAAGGAAGCTTCTTAGATGAAAAAGTTCATAGCCGATCTCGATGTGGTTCCAAGTATTCAGCAACCAATTGAGATATTTTGTGATAACACAAGTGCTATTGCTCAAGCCAAAGAGCCCAGATCTCATCACAATGCCAAGCACATTCAGAGGAAGTTTCACTATATACGGGACATAGTGAAACAAAGAGACATCATGATAAGCAAAATAGACACAGATTAGAACCTAGCAGACCCGCTCATTAAGCCCATAACTCAAGAAAAGCATGATTAGCATAGGGATGCAATCGGGCTTAGATTAGGTAGTGATATGTTTTGATTTAATATTTAGATGTACGAACATTTAGCAGTTATGCTTTTGAATTCATTTTGATTTACTGATTTAAATGCAATTATGAATCTTATAACTGTGTTTGATTTTAATACATTTAATACATGAATATTGTATTCTAAATTATCCATAGTCAGTCAGACTTGTGGGAACAATTTTGAATTAAGACTAGTTTGAATTTAGACTCAAAGAGTTGACTTCTAAATTCACAGACCTCATTATGAATGGCGTTGGATGTAACTCGCCACAAACCATCTTTATTATAAGATGCATTGATATTGGTATACTCATTTAGTATCCTTTGACCTGATATGCATACTAGAACTTCCGTTTACCAAGGGTTATTCTTTGATCACGGTCAACCATTGTTGCGTAACTGCTAGTTATAAAGGCTTTGGTTAGGAGTAATTCTGAAGTTCAATGGGAGTTGTATGTAGTCAATAAGGGATTATGTACTCTTACATTATATATAACAGTTAGATATCATGGCGCCCTCGTTTATTCAAACTGGTAAAGTGTGAGGCCTCACCCAAAATGACAGTGTGTTTGATTAGACCATTTTGAATCTGGTTCGAGAATAATAATGATTGAGCTCCATATGAGAATTAATCTTAATGACTAAATTGATGTCTTTTACAGAAAGGATGAATGACTATGATTACCATAAGTCTATTTTCTTGCTATAGTAAGGTGTTACTAAAACAAGATATTTTGGTTAATGACATTAAAGTGTCATACCTTGTTTGGGGCAGCCATGTACAGCTAGAGCGCCGTTGACTGTCTACGTTAAGATTTAATCGAATTCCATCAAGTGGAAGTTTGTTTGATTATGTACGGGTTCGATAAGTTTGACGTTGCTAATCGAGCTATGGCCCTAAGAGTTACACCTTGGCAACGAATATTAAGTCCACTTAATTTATTTAACTGGCGTTTATGAACTATATTGGGTTTAAATGATTTATAAAGACTATAAATTATTTAATTAAAACGTTTGAGCATTAAACGTTATTATTTCAGGTTTCGGTTATTACGTGGGCTATTATTAATCTAAACGTAACTGAAGCCCGCGAATAGATTAATGTTAATTAAATAGATGATTAGGTTGAAAACCTAATCACTTAAAATTATATATATGGATATCACGGCTCATAAGATGGGATGATTATTCCTTTACCTGCAAAAGAAGAATAATTAATTTTCTTGTTGGCTCAATTCCCAAAACAGCACAAAACCACAAAGTTAATTATTTCAGCCACTTTTATCGCTTGTAACTTCAGCAACCGGCAATAGTGAACCACAAATTACACCGCAGTCTTCCACCATTTGTCATTTACCCATGATTTGCCACAACACAAGACCTTTAAACGCGACCTACTGCCTGCAATCTTTACGTGGGGCCACTCGTGTCCCGTTCAGTTGGTTTAATCTAGCAATTTTATCCGTTGAACCTCGGTGTCTCAAGCGGTTAATTATTAACCACAAAAAGTATAATTATCTCGTCAGTAGGTTATTTATAATCTGTATTTGTATCATTTGTAACCAGATCCTGTTGGCTTCACTCTGGTATTTTGTTATTACTCTGTTGCGTTATATGTTATTAACATGATTAATAAGTTAAAAAAATTGTTTTGTAAAATATACCTAACCAAGATACCAGTGAACCCAACAGTGTGCTCAAGCTTAAGAGTAGAAATTGTTTTCTCTAAATCTTCTATTTTAAGTTTATAGTCATTTTCAGCTCTTTTGAAATCAGCTTTTAAAATATTCAAAGACTCAAGGTCAGATCTCACTTTCAAGTTATAGGACCTATATATGTTTACTGTAGCAAAGCATTTAGCAGTATAGAGATGTTCAAATACATTGGCTTCATCATGGTCAGCCATCAGTGCTTGATTTGGAGAAACATCCTCTACTTGAAAGCTCTAGTCAAAGCCTCCCTCTTCAACAGCAGAAGCAGCTTGTTGTTTTGTTTGGCTTGGCTTTTTAATTCTGGGAGCTGCATCAGTGTAGCTTGGTCTGGATTATGCTTGGCCACCATTTGTCTTTGGTGCCTCACACTCCCTAGCAAAGTGTCCCATTTTGTTATAGTTATAACATTTCATTTTGCTTTTATCTAGTCCAAACTTTCTACTGGTTACATTTCTTGGGAACTTTCTTTCAGTTCTCTTGTAGAACTTCTTGCCTCTTTAGTGAGAAGTGTCATTTGCTGAACTCTCTCCATATACATCAAGTCATCTAGATGGATACAGTCTAAGTCTTCAAGAGTGAAGAGAAAGTTGTCACAACTTTCATCTGAAGACACAAAGGCTTGAGATGAGCCTTTCTCTTGGAATGGACTTCCTTGGATGTAGCTCTCCCTTGGTGTCACTAGGAAGATGATGAAAGGGCCCTTTTGTTAGTTGTTAGGGTAGTAGATGAGATGATGTTATGGTTCTTTGCTATCCCTTTCAACCATATGAAGGGCTGAACCCTGTTGATTGCTGTAAGGACTGTTGGATGGCTTTTGCATGTTCATCTCCATCTAGTAACTGCTCACGATACCATATAGCTTTGTTAGAGTAAGGATGGAGAGGTTTTCAGTTCTCTTAATGGCCATACAGTAGTGTGTCCATTGTCTGGGAAGAAAGAACATGAACTTCCTAACAATGTCCCACTTCTCAAGTTTAACTCCAACATCCATCAGAGTATCTACAATCTCAACATACCTGAAGTATTGTTGAGTCATAGTTTCACCAGTTTGTAGGTGAAATTCTCAAAATGCTGCTTTATGAGATCCTTCTTGTTTTCCTTGATCTTTTTAGACCCTTCATACATAAGCTTCAATGCATCTCAGAGCTGCTTTGCAGTTTTGCACTTATTGAAGCCTCTATAGATAGAGTTGGGAAGAGCAGTTTAAAGAGCGGTCATCGCCTTTTGATCTATATCAATCTTCTTCCAGTCTTCCTTAAAATAGTCAACCACTTCCTTTGAAATCATCCTACCACCAGCAGTTACTAAGGTGGTGCTTAGGGTGTGATGTCTTGAGATAACAATTCTCCACATCCTGCTTTCTTTAGACTTGATGAATCCTTCCATCCTTTGGCACTAAGTATCAAATCCATAGGAGTGATCAGTGGAGATTTAGTCATAGTGTCGGTTTCCATGTATGGCTTAGTAAGAGCTGCCATTTGAGCTGGTAAGTGTTTTGTGAAACTGAAGAGATTTAAGATGGTGTGATCTTACAATCAAGAGCCCAAAGAGCTCTAATACTAATTACAAGAATGGTTAAGGGTTATCCAATAGTTTCACAAGGTGTAGATTGTAACACTTAACAAATCAAATAGGAAACCAGGCAAGTGAAACAAAGAATAAGACTAAAGAACATAAGAAGAACAAAGAAAATGGTTTCAAGGATGATGTGTATTGCTATCAAGTATTTTATAATTGTTATAAGGCTTAGTCCTAAGGACTGGTACATGATACACTTTATACTACATCATACAACCAACAATACTTTGAATGCCAGCTGGAACACTAATCTAGACAACAAGATTAATGTATAGTCAAAAGGCATATTGCCTTTTGACTAGTGACTATAACATGCCATAGCTCACATCCTAATCTATTACAAACAGGATAAAAGTACAAGAGTGGAAAGTTACTGACTCAAAAACCTTAATCTACAGTTAGTAAAAGTATGGAGATATCACCAACTTGTATAAGTTCGTGAGTCTTCAAAGATGGCAGCAGAAAGTAGTTTAACTTTTTTCAAAAGCTTGTCAGAGAAAGCATGTTTTCTTTGTTTTCGGAATAAATCTGTCTTTGGAAAAAATTAGTCTTCTAGCTTTAGAAGACTTTGTCTTGAAGCTTTGGAAGATTTCATCTTTGGCTTTGGAAGATTTGGTCTTTGGTTTCGGAAGATTTGAAACTTAGAGAATTTCTTTGTGTATTTGTCAAATCTTCCAAAGTAACTTCCTTGTACTTCAGAATGCTTGTTGAGAGAACTTTGGTTTGCATCAGCCTCTAAGGTAACTCTTATAGTATTCATTGTTCAATCAGTATAGCTACACACTCAAAAATTTGTGTTGCATTAGGACTCAAGAAACACCTAGAAACATGCAAGAAACACCCTTCAAAGTTGAAGGACAAGACAAATATATTTGTAAAGAAGAATGATAAATGTTGGGGATGAAACTAGTGAAACTAAAACGTGAAAGTTTAGTGCTACAAGAACTAGATATGCCATCTTTGTGATGATCATACTAGATGATCATACTAGGTTTTTGAGTCAGTAAGTTTCTACTTTGTACCTTTTATCCTTTTTGTAATATATTAAGATGTGAGCTATGGCATCTCATAGTCACTAGTTAAAAGGTAATCTGCCTTTTGACTTTATATTGATCTTGTTGTCTAGATTAGTGTTTCCAATGGGCCTTCAAAGTATGGCCGGCTATAGGATGTAGTATAAAGTGTCTCAGGTTCTTGTATTTCTTTTTACACTTTGTAACACTTGTAAAAGAACTTGAGAGAAATATACATCATTCTTGAAAACCATACTTATCTTGTTCTTGTTCTTAGTTCTGTCTCTTTGTTTACTTGTGTTCTTAGTATCATTCATATAAACCCGGTTTCCTATTTGATCTATTAAGTGTTCTAACACTCTCCTCATTGTGAGACTGATTGTATTGACCATCCCATAACCAGTCCTGCAATTGGTATCAGAGCATTTTAGGCTCTTGATTATAAGATCTCACCATATTAAATCCTTTCAGTTTCATAAAACACTTAACAACTCAAATGGTAGCTATCACAATGGTTGACATGGAAACCAGTACCATGACAAAGTCTCCACTAATCACTCCTGATGATTTTGATACTTGATGCCAAAGAATAGAAGGTTTCATCAAGCCTTAAGACTCCATGATGTGGGGATCTGTTGTCTCTAGAACTCATGTACCATACACCTCTTTAGCTGCTGCTGGTGGTGGTCTGTGTGACAACCCTGGTTTTTAGGACTAGAAAAAAAAATTTAGGAACTTTATTGGACCAGCAATAACACCAAACCCTTGCCTAGAGAGCTCATGAATTGGGCCTGATAAGCTTTAGGTTTAGGCCCACACCAATACACACATCTAATTGGGCCATTGGGCCATAAAACTAAATGGGCCTTGAGCCGAACTGTTAATATGGGCCAGTGGGGCAACATATGATTACAGGCTATGCTGAACCGACCAAATGGGCCTTGGGCCCGATAGCTTAGAAGACAAAAGTTATAACAATAAACCCTGGTTAATGGATTAATGAACATTAAAACTTCTAAACCATTTCCATCCGCTCATCCGATAAAAACAACCAAATGAACGCATAACGTATAATAGCAACTTAAGTGTACCAACAAAACGTAATGAACATAACCCTGTAAATTATAAAATAATACTAGATGATATTGATGAACTAATAAGTTTTACGAACATATGGAAATATACACTTTGGACCCCTAACCTTTGCTAACTATGCACATCACGACACTCAAACTAATACTTCCGAGAGTAGACATAAGCTTTGGATGTTTTGGGCACTGATGGATAAACTTCGGAAGATATGGTTAATGTTCAGAAGTTTTGGGCACTGATGGATAAACTTCGGAAGATATGGTTAAGCTTCGGAAGTTTTGGGCACTGATGGATAAGCTTTGAAAGATTTTGGTTTCAATGGCTAAGCTTTGGAAGATATGGTTAAGCTTCAGAAGTTTTGGGCACTGATGGATAAGCTTCAGAAGATATGGTTAAGCTTCAAAAGTTTTAGGCACTAATGGATAAGCTTCGAATTATATGGTTAAGCTTCGGAAGTTTTGGGCACTCATGGATAAGCTTCAGAAGATATGGTTAAGCTTCGGAAGTTTTGGGCACTGATGTATAAGCTTCGGAAGATATGGTTAAGCTTCGAAAGTTTTGGGCACTGATGGAAAAGCTTCGGAAGATTTTGGTTTCAATGGCTAAGCTTCGGAAGATATGGTTAAGCTTCAGAAGTTTTGGGCACTGATGGATAAGTTTCGGAAGATGTGGTTAAGCTTTGGAAGTTTTGGGCACTGATGGATAAGCTTTGGAAGATATGGTTAAGCTTTGGAAGTTTTGGGCACTCATGGATAAGCTTCGAAAGATATGGTTAAGCTTTGGAAGTTTTGGGCAATGATGTATAAGCTTCGGAAGATATGGTTAAGCTTCGAAAGTTTTAGGCACTGATGAATAAGCTTCGGAAGATTTTGGTTTCAATGGCTAAGCTTCGGAAGATATGGTTAAGCTTCAGAAGATATGGTTAAGCTTTAGAAGTTTTGGGCACTGATGGATAAGTTTCGAAAGATATGGTTAACTTTGGAAGTTTTGGGCACTGATGGACAAGCTTTGGAAGATATGGTTAAGCTTCAAAAGTTTTGGGCACTTATGGATAAGCTTCGGAAGATTTTGGTTTCAATGGCTAAGCTTCGGAAGTTTGGGCACTGATGGATAAGCTTCGGAAGATATAGTTAAGCTTCGGAAGTTTTGGGCACTGATGGATAAGCTTCAGAAGATAGGTTAAGCTTCGAAAGTTTTGGGGACTCATGGATAAGCTTCGGAGGATTTTGGTTTCAATGACTAAGCTTCGGAAGATTTTGTTTCAATGCATAAGCTTCGGAAGATTTTTGGTGCCTTGAAAGAAAAGTTACTTCGATATTTATTTTTGACTTTTATACCTCACACATACTTGTATATATACACGTATACCTACAACACACGCCTACGCACATACATATATGCTTACACCCGACGCGCACGCACACCCGTATTTATATATACACACCTATATAGATATATAAACCAACACACACACACACCGAAATATAAATTTATACGCACATATAAATATATAAGTCGACACACACGCACACATACCATCGTACACATGTTTATCTTTATATAATAATAATAATAATAATAATAATAATAATAATAATAATAATAATAATAATAATAATAATAATAATAATAATAATAATAATAATAATAATATATAATAATAATAATAATAATAATAATAATAATAATAATAATAATAATAATAAAAAGATTTTATAGAAATACTAAATCCATGCTTGGTCAAAACACCACCCAAACCACCCAATGTATGGAGGTGTCACCTAAAGAACCCAGTAACTTGTAAAGGTGACCATATCTTCAAAACTCTCAATCATATCTTGAGTAAAGCAAGATTAATAGTCCCAATCTCATTCTCTCTCCTCTATTTTGGCTGAAGTCCCACACTCACACTCCATTCACACTTCAAATACATCCACTCAACTCTCTAAACCCACTCTTGCACATTCAAGAATATTGAAGCTCCAACCTCCTTGAAGCCACAGCGACCCACAAGAGCAACACCATCAACTACACAAAGTCAAGGTAATCACACACACACACCCCTACACCATGTCATACTTTTATCTTATATTTCTCGTATCCTAGAACCTGATCTGATCTGCCATCTTGGGCAGCAAATCCTCATCATTTCAAGATCTTGCGGCAACCTTTGAACTCCACTCACCCATCCTTCACCTCAAGGTAATTCGTTAAAACCCAAAAACTCTCAAAACAACGCGTTTCGTCACGTTAGTGACACAACTAACCCCACGATACCCCCAACTTCTTGTGACACCTTAAAACACTTTATTTTACAGTAATTAAATGATACAAAAGTGTTCTTACAACTCTCCTTGGTCACAAACCCGATATTAATAAAACTAGTCTACCCGAAAAACCTATTTTTTCAAAGTATGCAATTATATAATCTAATGCATAAATTATAATTTAAATACTTTGGAAGATAAACTTAGTCACTATTACCTAAGAATATAAGTTCATAAACTATAGAATGGTCAATTGTATTTTATAAGTAAGGTAAAGTATAAAAATGCACAAATTCTTGTAATAATTCTAGAAATCCAGTTGGGGATTCTAAACTACTGAAATATGAGTTAGATAAATATTATATAACTTTTAAGACTGTTCGGAATGGGAAAAACCGAGTTAAAGGGGCTTAATGTAGAGAAACCGGGACTTAACGGACACTTAATGAAACTAACCGAACTAGGTAATGAAAATAGTGAATCTATGAAATTTTGGTTATATAAAAATTCTAGTAGACTTATTATATTTATAAAAGCCTAGAAACCAAATTTTATAATTTTTAGAATTTATTTCATTAGTAGACAAAATACAAAAGGTTTTCACTATAAAATAAAGGAATATTGTTAAAAACAAGCTCTTGAAACCGTTAATAAATTTCAAAATAACATAAAGACCAACTTATTACAGTAGCCTAATCCACTAGAAACTATAAAAATCATTATATGTAATTATAGTGCAAAAATGCCAAACTTTAGGGTCAAAAATGTAAATCTAGCAAAGTTGAAGGGCCAAACTTACCAGCAATTGAAACCTTACTGTTTTGAAACCATTTCACACTCATATGAACAATTATAATCTGAAACTGTAATGTATTGACTCAAACTTAAGCAAAACACAAGTTATGGACTCAAAAACTCTTGGACCAAAAATTAAGATTACACATATGTAACATAACACCCGCCAAGCTAGGGAATACCAGTACAAAACATGAGGGCTGGGCTTAATTGATTCCTTAAAAATAGTACTAATTCATTTGGAATAAATATTGGAACCTTCATGGCCAGTAGCATCCAAATCTTACAGACAACCACGTGATCAACCACAGGTGAGTCTTATGAACCCCATTCTTCCTTTAAAACTTTTGGAGTGAAATACATACTTGCTGGTTATTGTTTTCATGGTGCAATACCACCTTCTCTTGTCCCCGAATGCAGCACAATCATTAACTCCATTAGGAGCCGCATGATTTGTGGATAGTACTATTTGGGGAATCCCCCGCACACAATGGGCCCTAAGGACAGGCAAACCCCTCATTGAGATTTAATAATCATTGTGTCACAAATTAGTGCAGATTATTTGTGCTTAGCAGGGCACACTTGAGACCATAACAATAAGGGGTATGGGTTAGGGGATGTTCTAGCACTCGGGTGGGTCACCCCGGTCCAGGTTTGATTGTTATACTTTCTTTTGTGCTCCATTACCACTATTACCTTACTTAATGAATTATGATAAGTCTTGTGTCATAAACTTATGAGCTAACCAACATTATGTTGATGTATTTTGGGTGTGAATTTTAGGAAAACAATGAATTTACAAGGTGATCATGGATAGGAGTGACCTAGTCAGACACTTGGAGTTTAGCCACCACTCTTATTAGAAACATTATCATTTGAGACATTTGACTAGTGTTTATGTATTTGGGATTTAGAAAAAATTTAACTAGTATTGGTGTTATTATGGATGATTTGATTGCTAATTAATAAGTTATGTATAACTTCCGTTGCATTGTGTTGATATCAGTCGGTCACGGCCGAACCCGGTCATTGGGGTGTGACAGATTGGTATCAGAGCCAATGGTTTCAGCGAATTAGGATCATACCCATAAGATACCTAGGCTTTAACCGCACATTAGCAAACTAAGAAAACTAAGAAATAGACCCCCCAAGCTATGACCTGAGGACAACCTCCGACACTGCATACATTCATTAAATTTTGTATAATTTTTGTTGTAATTTCTGATTTTGAATATATATATATATACTACTCATGTTGCATTTTACCTTGTTTGCTCATTAGATGGAAGGAAACCAGAACAAGGGAAAGACCATCTACATCAGTGACTCACCCGATGCCCCACCCCCTCATTATCACCAGATCAGCATCCCACCACCCATGTTCGTACCAAGTGTGGGTGCAGAACTTTCAAGACACCCCCAGTCCTATGAGATTGGGGAGTATGCCCCTCTTGGGCTAGAGTATGGGGATCCTAACTGGTACCCTCCAGCCCCCTACGAGCACATGATGCCCAATCCTAGAGTGGATTGGGAGATCGAGTAGTCGGAGCCTACAGAGGATTTGTCGGATTCATCAGTGACTGCCCGAGCCAGTTCACTACGACTTGACGGGAATAAGGACGAGGCACCTCATGCGAGGCAAACCACACGAATGTCCATCCGACCCGTTGTCACACCCTCAAAATCCACGTGCGGGGTTTTTCCGCGAGGCGAGTGAACAAACCAGGATCTCAGTCATTAGTTACTCAGAACGACTCTACATGCAACATTTAAACAAATCAGAGATTAAAACTTTAAAATATTTGCGGAAGCATTTTGTAAATAACCCAAACACAAGGTACTAAAAGTAGAATGCGCAAAACACGCACCCAAACCAAAATACATAAGTAAATGATAAATTAAAAGTAAACAATGTTTGAACAAAGCATGCTTGACACGTGCATGCTCCTAAGGGTAGCTACTAGAGACAACCTGAGAAAAGCATACTCAAAGTGTCAACACGATGGTTGGTGAGTTCAAGAGTTTGTAATCAATCATAAGCAGTAGCGTAAAAATTATATCAGCATTAATGAGATTTCACAGAAATCTTAAGATAGAGCTTATAACTTATAGAACATAGTTTTATGTGTTAAAAAGTGATAAATTGACTCATAAACGGAGGACAAACTCTAATGTGAATTGAATGTGGAGTCCATATTTGTCTATCTTTAATCTATACCAAAACATGATAAACTGACAAGTTGAAACTATATTCTTGCTTGAATTTATGTGGATCATAATACTTGCAAATGTCATAGTATGATCCCATTGTATGATGTAAATGATTGTAAATACATTTAAGTTTCTGCTTGTAAATAGATTTTGTTTTTCTTCTTTTCTTTGATAATAAGTTCGACAGATAATTGCTTTTCATGCTATTCTCTATATAAATTTCTGATAAATGCATAATTTCATGATTAATCAAAAATTTAGGGGGAGTAGTCATCAGCATGAAAACTAAGTTTAACTCTGTTAAATGAAGAAAATTGGATCTTGAGCACTAACTTGGCTGCAAGATATCTGAAATTTTTAACTAAATCAATTTTGCACATTTGCCATGAAGCAGAGTCAACAAGGTCCAACAGCAAACAAGAAATGATCTTGCAACATGATGTTAAGATCATACAGCAAAAACAACAACAATTGACTTTTCGTAGATTGGTACCCTATGGATCATACAGCAACAACATAAGTTCTGCCTTTCGTAGATGTTCCGCGAAAGAATTAACTAAACATCAAAAATAATTTGTCTTCCGTAGATGTTCTGCGGAAGAATAAATTTAAAACAAATCAAAAAGGAAAGTGTTGCCTTCCGTAGATGTTCTGGGGAAGACAACTTATGGATAATCATGGTAAGGTAATTGTAAGGCCCCGTCCCCGGTGACCCCACAGTTGGTCATTTATAGCATCATTCATTATTAAAAACGCCTTAAATCACATTATTGTAAGAAAACAATCGCATCGGAATAATTTAACCAAAAACCATTTCTTGCATTAATGATTGCTTTTGCCAAATAATACATTGTTGTTTAGAGTTACAAAAGAATATTTAGTTGTATTACAAGACAAAAATATCATAATTGCATAAATGGATGCCAGTCTCCATTCACCAAGTAGCTTCAGCCATGCCATCCTCAGCAACATCTGCCAACTGATATACATATTAGAGTGAGTCCTAGTTTAATAATATCGAAAATATACTTTGGTAAACTTCACTTGGTGATCATTCATCATCATACATAATCCATCATTAAGAGATTCTTTATCTTTCTTTCTTTCATTATCTTTCACTTTCATTAACTAGGATCGTACAAAGCAAGAGCCAACATTGTTGGTTGGTAACATATGCCGAACCCCTGTCGGTACACATTAATAAGTGGTAGCTAACCCCCGACAATTGAACCACACTGCTAGGCATGCATCCTGGTCATGAACATGGATCCCATTAGTTTATAATCATAAGGATTAGACCCCGGATGTGCCTTTCTTGGGCTGAAACAGCCACATATAAGTTGAGCTAACGACAACATGGTCGTGAGCCTCCGTTGGAAAAGCTTACAAGGCTTTTCACCTATTGTGAGGGCCCTGGGGTAACATTTATTAAGTTTCACTATCCTTCTTTTATTCCTTTGTGCCCACTTATTATGAATAATACTTTTATAATATTATTACCTTAAAATCACATATCATGAAGCAGTAATAATTATTCATAGCAAGCAGCCCACAAGAAGGTAAATAAAATATTAGAAACATAGAACAAGCATAAACACCCATTAAACATAAGTACTTAACACTTAAACTCTATTCCCAAAATTTCAAAAAAATCCTAAATGTTCACAGCGCATGAGTAACATATACAGCGGATGACTTAAAGTACTAAGTATCTATAGCGGACAACCTAAGTCTACAGCGGTCAGCCAAGGTCCACAGCAGATGAGTAAAACACTAAGTGTTCAAAACGTATGGCCATAGTCCAATGCGGATGGCCATAGTCCAATGCGGATGAATAACATCCACAGCGGATAACTAAAAGTGTACATCGGATGAAATATGTCCACAGCGGATAACCAACATCCACAGCAGACGTACAAATTTTTCTAAGGGTTCACAGCGGACAGTGTCCACAGCGGACATGTATGTCCACAACAGACGTTCTATATTTCTAAGTGTCCATAGCGGACACACAATGTCCATAGCGGATGAAATATGTCCACAGCGGACACTTTGTTCAGTACCTGCGATGCAACATATGAAGTTTTCCAATCCTAAACATCATTCTAATATGAACTTAGCACAGATCTAACATGTTACAAGCTTAAAACATATCAAACATCATCACAACATCGTAGAAATCACTTAAAACAAACATACTTCAAACACAACCGTATACCATGTAAAACTCATAGTTTGGTTAGGAAAAATAGCTGTTATTATGCATATCAGCCCCAAAACAAGTAGAAAACATGTAAAAGAGGGGATCTAGAACTCACCTCTTAGCAGCTTTCGAGTGAAACACCACAAACCCGAGAGCTAACAAGTAACTAACACCTAAATACATAAAACAAGCAACCAACACAAGAAAACACATAAAAATAGGTTCATATGCTCGAACCCAGCAGGAAATCAAGAAGAAATCTTCTAGAAATCTCACCTTTTCGAAGAACTTGAGCTTTGTCTCTCTAAAACCGGATGGGGTTTTCTTTTCTAAGCCTTTAGCCGAATTGTGCATGAGAGAGAGGGTCATGGGCGGCCTTACCACCGTTTTGAAACCCATTATGGGTAAGTTTACCTTTTGAACACCTTCACCCCTTAACCTTTTTGATATTTATCTTTTCTTCTTTACTTTTCTTTTCTTTGAATTTTTCAGGTGTTACAGTAATGAGGGTTAAGGGTCCCACATCATTAAATAAAAGGATTTAAATTTTCTAAGCAAGTATAAATGATAACCTGATCGTTGTCATTTTTATTCACTTTATCAGAACCCTTTTCAAACCTAGAAAAACTCTCACAACATAAACCCCTTCTCCGCCATCATTCAAATCTTTCATTCCACCCAATAATCCTTACCTAAATCACCACTCAAACAACATAATCAATATGGTCAATCGATTCGCAAAAGATCATAATGTTTGTGCCTTTCTTAATCCTGAGGATACAGTAGCCGAGGGATGCAGGGATATTATCAGCTATCTGAGAAGATCAAGATTATTCTATGCTTTATCTGCGGATCCTGTCATCTATTAATCGCACATTGTAGATTTCTGGAATTCAGCCATGATTGAGGAAGAAAATGATGAAAAGGTGATTTTCGCTACAATAAGAAATGAAAAGTTGAGGGTGGATGAACGAACAATCAGGAGGGTGTTGGAGTTTGGAGATCAATAAGAGGGTCACCCTATGTCACACGAACTTAAAATGTATGTCCACCAAAAATTCTGGGTTGGATAGATTCTCAAGGCACATCTCATCAGGAATCATTGGTGTATTTGAAGGGAGGACATATAATTATGCTAAGTACATTCTTGGATGTTTATGTGACCATATAAGGGTGCAGAAGGAAAACAAGATGTACATGTTTCCCAGATTCATTCAGCTAATCCTTAATGAAGTAATGCTCAATATTGAAAGAGAAGGTGAAGTGGTTGTTCAAGCTTACCTTGGAAGATCTGTGCTTAACAAGATAATTAGGCAATACCAAGGTGAAGAAATGGAGATGTTTACACATGTGGTTGATGAGAATGCTAACATTCTTCAAGAGCTGCTATACCTAGAACAACAACGACAACAAACATCATCAGCAGGGTCTTCTGATCAACAATAACAACAAACACCACCAGTTGTATCCCCTGAAGCACAACATCAAGAACCCAATCCTCCTTCACAACCATCCTTTACCAACATACCACATACACCACCTGTCCATCCCATATCTCCACCAAGTGAACACACACAACCCTTATCTCCTCAACTTTCCCAAACATCAATGAACTCTGCTACAACAGAAGTGTTCACATTTGATGACATTCAACAATCACCATCACACTGAATACCACAATAAGAAATTCAGCCTCTTCCACCAACTCCTATGATAGACTTAATAGAATCATCTTCCAGTGAGCATACCTAACCTATCTCACCTGCCCAATCTCAATCATCTTTGCACACGGATGCCACAGAACCTATCTCAACTTTTCTCACTCAAGCACTTTCACATCTAACAACACAACCAACTATACTAAACCAACATCACCTACTAAAAGCTCAACATCGGCTAAAATAGTCAATTTTGATGACGAAGAGCATGAGGTAGTGAAGGATGGCGCTACAGAAGAGATGTGTCTAGAAGTTGAAGGGGAGCATGCATAGAAAGATGAACAACAGCATGAAGTTTTTATGATTGAGCAACAAGATGAGAGTGAAAGTTTTGTTGACATCATTGCTTATGATGAGAATAATCTGAGAGAAGAAGAAATAACTGTGAGCCAAAGCTTTCTGGTTGGAAAATACAATAATCTCATCATCAAAAGTAACAAAAAATTGGAGAAGTTAAGGCAATTGAGAATGGAGATGAAAGAAAAAGATAAAAAAAAATTGCTTCTTTGGAAGAAACAATCAAAAGGTTAAAAGAAGAGATTAAAACAAGCAATGCAGTGATTGATACTATGGATCAGTTTGCAACTGAGTCATGTGAATCTGCAGAGAAGGAGAAACAAGAAAAGGAGAAAGCAATGGCTGAGCTCAACAATGCACTAAAAACTATCTCTGAGTAGTTAGATCTATTGAAATCTAAAGATGATGAGATAGAGGCTTTATAGAAGAAGTTGTTTGGTCAAGAAGTGGGTAGTCATAAAATTCAACTCAAAGAAACTGCTGATATTCCATTGTTGAAAGCAAAAGAACGAACAATTAAATATAATAGGAAAAGGAAATATTTGGGAAGAACTGAAGAAGAAGCCATTGAAATAGAGAAATCCCTAAAGAAAACAAAAGTCATCTCTCCAAAGCACACTCCATAAGCTGATCTTTTAACTCAACAAATTGAACATCCTAAAGAAGAAAGTGATGCTAAATGGGTAGATTTAACAAAAGATGATGAAGAAGCAAGGGATGGTGACTTGTTATCCACTGATGATATTTTTGAGGAAAGAGCATAATATGCAACTATGAAACCTTCTCAAAGTTCAAAGCAATTGAGAAGATTAAGAAAGATTTGGGTCACTATTGACACCAAGAAGCCGACAAAGCATAACATGACTTGTTGGTTGCAAAGTCATAACTATGGGTCTCCTGAGCTTAAGGGAAGATAAGTGGGAGAATAAAGAGCCATGATGGATCATGTGATGCAGGTTGAGATAGAAACTGGTGTAAGATTCAGAACCGGAGCTCCGAATCCTTCTTACAATCAACAATCAAAACAATCTTTTGCAGAGCCAATAGTTGTAGAAAGCAAAGATATGTACAAGGGAAAAGAGAAACTGATCAGGGAGCCAAGGGATGTAATCCCTAACAAAATCTGGCCTCTGGGAAATGTGGTGAGAGAAATAACAGAACAAAAATCTACTCTGATTCAACTATTTAATCACATGACCACCCCAAGATCATCAAAACACAACAAGATTATAGCATGGAAGTTTGATTCAGAATGGGATTATGCTGCGATAAAGAGAGCATCTGGGATGGTGCAATACTTTCATTGGATGGAGACAATCCTATCACTCCTAGATGCAGACCTGAATACTTCGCAAAACATCCCAATCACCAACTACCCAATCAGTCCAAGGGGAAGAGATTTTTCTGTACTTATTGCAAAACTCAGAAACAAGTATAAAGGTGATGTATAGAAGGAAGCAAAGAGAGCAGATGCTAAACACAAACAAAGAAGACAGAGGCAGAAAAGTTCTCATTCCAGTTCTTCTCAAGCTGTTGATGATGAATTTTTTAGGAGAATTGGATATGAAAACAAGGCTAAAACATTAATTAATACAATTGAAGGAAATCAGTTCTCACTCCCTATCACTGAATGGAGATATGTGGAGAGAACAAAAGAGCTTGTGCTACAAAGGAATGATCCTCACAAGAAAGCATCTAGCATAAGATTATTTGAACCAATAGAGATAAAGCTGCTTCAACCAAGCTACACATCCTATCTGCATGATAAATACTTTCCAAAGCTGAATGACAAAGTAGATCAAGATGACTTATGCTTGTATGTGCACATCATTCAAGTGATAGACAAGCTGCATGCCAATGCATACAAAAGAAGAAAATTTGAGGCTGGTTAGCTTATGGGATCTGAAATTCCCATTATTACTGAGCTCAGAATGTCAGAACAAGATGAACTAGAAGTGGTTTCTAACAACAGTGTAGTGGCAACACTGACCACTGAAGAGGACATACTTGGTCTGAATTACAAAACATTGAAGAAAATGGGAAAAATGAAGATTAAGTATCCATATCAAGATCAAAGAGAAGTTGTTGGATACTTCAATACAAAGATTTTAGCCAGAGTTCAAGAACTGAGAGATTTGAACAGATGATTACAAGAGGCCAAACCTAAGGGGGAGTATTGTTAGGACTAGATTCAATGTATAGGTTTAGCTGACATAGTCAACTCTTGTAATAAATCATTGTAAATCTCTTTTTTATAATACAATGCATGATTTATAAGTTAACCCAAATTATTATTTGTGTTGATTTCATGTAATTGTAGGAAAACATCATACTTGGTCAACTTGGAAAATTGACCAAGTGCAAGAACTTCTGCAGATGAACAAGTTTGTTCTTCCATAGTTGTTTCGAGGAAAAAGTACAAGAACAATCTGCGGATGAACAAGTTTGTTCTTCCATAGATGTTCTACGGAACACAAAAGAACCAAGTCAACATACATCCATAGATCTCCTGATGAAGCACAACAACATTTGCTGAACAAGTGCAAAGATCAAGTGCTGCTGCTGACGAAGAGCTTGCTCCAGAGGATAAAGTTCAAGATGATCAGAGATTCCTACAGAAGACCAACTTCCTACGGAAGACCAACTTCCTACGGAAGACCAACTTCCTACGGAAGACCAACTTCCTACGGAAGACCAACTTCCTACGGAAGAACAACTTCCTACGGAAGAAAAACTTCCTACGGAAGAAAAACTTGCATGAGCACTCATCAAGTAGAACACATATAGTCAACAAGTCAAGTTGACTGAAGTGATGTCATCTATTAACATCTACCGAAGACTGACTCTGTCAGAGGACTTAGGATGTCACATTAGGGATGTTACAGCTGTAACTTTCTTACCACAATAAGGAAAGTTATAGGTTCCATTGTAAAAAGGTGAATCCCTCTTCCTATAAATATAAGGCATGGATGCACTCAATTAAAAAAAATAAGGTGATTGAGTAGGCGATTGAGCGATATCGATACAAAAATAAAGTTTCTCATATTCATAGAAACGATATCAATCAATCAATCACTCAAAATAGCAAAACATAGCAAAACATCAAGAACACCAAGAACATCATTGGAGATCACCAGATCATCCAAGTGTTAATAGCCATTGTAATCGATTTATTATCAATGAAAACAAATTGAAACAATCTTTCTGTTGCATTATATTATTCTGTTTTCAGTTTGCTTCATCTGTTCTTAGTCGATTTCAATTTCATAAACAATTAATTAGAAAAACAAATATTGATAATTCCATGATCTTTATTTGCTAAATCAAACTGATAATTCCTGTTTCGATCCTTGGATTCACAACCTGCCCTAAGGTTAAAGTAGAAAATCAAAAACCTTCAGGGTTGCTTCAATAACCCAAGATACCCGAATGGAAATGGGAGCACATCACCATGGATTTTATGATAAAACTTCCTCCAACTCAAAAAGGGCATGATGCTATATGGGTAGTTGTAGATCGGTTGACTAAGTCGGCATATTTCTTAGCAATAAGGGAGGATTATAATATGGAAAAGCTAGCCAAATTATACGTCGATGAAATCATATCCAGGCACGGGGTACCACTATCAATAATCTTTGATCGTGACAACTGCCTCACTTCCAGATTTTGGCAATCCCTTCAACAAGCATTGGGCACACGATTAGACCTATGCACTGCATACCACCCCTAGACAGATAGTCAAAGTGAGAGAATGATTCAGATGGTTAAAGACATGTTAAGGCCTTGTGTGATCGACTTTGGTGGAAGTTGGGACACTCACTTGCCACTAGCCAAATTTTCATACAACAACAGTTACCACACAAGCATTAAGGCCACACAGTTCGAAGCACTCTATGGGCTTAAATATTGATCTCAAGTTTGCTGTGAAAAAATTGGAGACAGTCAGCTGACTGGACCAGAGATAGTTTCGGAGACGCCCGACAAAATCCATCGAATTCGAGAACATCTCGCCGCTGCGAGAAACTGCCAAAAGAGTTACGCTGATAACCGAAGGAAGCCATTAGAGTTCTAAGTGGGGGACCGTGTAATGTTGAAAGTGTCCCATTGGAGGGGACTAATCCGATTCGAGAAGTGAGGAAAGTTGAGTCCGAGGCATATAGGACCATTCAAGATAACCGTGTAATGACCAAAAATTTCAAGAAGTAGTACCCGAGAAAGTTTTCACGCGATAGAAGGTTCTCGCGTGACAACCTCATGCGAAAGGTTTGAGCTGGGTATAAATAGTTGAGAACACCCAGTCTGATCGCATTTTCTTGCGAGAAGTGTTGCTGTTAGAGAGAGAAAGCGGTTGTGTAGAGAGAGAAAATGAAGAATCCAAGTGTTTGAGGTATATGACTCGTGTAGTAACTCGTGTTATGTACTAAGAATAGATTACTAATGATTATAATGCATGGTTATCTAGTTTATTTTGGAAAAAGCTTCGGGAAGGTTGTGTTGTGCTAGAACTTCAAGAGGTGAGTTTCTAGTCCCTGTTTTACGCAAGTTTTACGTTATGGGGCTATTGTGCATACTAAATGTGTGTTTATGCTTGTGATGATGTTGTTTATGATGTTAAGTATGTTAGAACAGCTTTAGACGTGATAAGTTATGACTAGGTGGTAAAAACCCGTAGTTTTCGCGTAAACAGTTAGGTTGTACTTTATGTAATTTGAATCTACAAGGTTCTCACGCGAAAGGGGATAGTTCTCTCACGACAGGTAATTCTCGCGTGATAGGAGGTTCTCGAGCGATGTTTATGTTTTCGCGCAACATGATGTTTTTGCATGACTTGCAGTTTTGGCACAACAGAGATTACTGGATGTGTAGGACTTGAATCTAGTGAGGTTCTCACGTGAAAGGCTAGTTCTCGCGTAAGATGGTGCTCATGTATGGCTAAGTTTTCGCATGTTATGTTGTGATGTATGATGTGTTATCTTTTCACATTAAGACGACTTTAAAACATTATGTTTATGATGTGACTTTACTTGATGTATACGTATACGTAAGTAAAGTACTGTTGATGAAAAAGTGAAACGTTAAAGAACTTGAATAATAATTCAAGATCAGTTACCCGATAAAGCACTGTTTTAAAAATGTTAAAGCGCGCTAAAGAAGTCTTGCAAGCAATATTAAAGGGGAATTTTATTCGTTGCATTCTCACATAGGAGCTACACGTCGGTGTGCTCAAACCTCTAAAGGAGATATGCTTGGTGCATTCTCACATAGGAGCTACACATCGGTGTGCTCTAACCGCTAAAAGAGATTTGCCTGGTGCATTCTCACATAGGTGCTACACATCGGTGTGCTTAAACCGGTAAAGGAGATATGCTTGGTGAATTTTCACATAGGAGCTACACATCGGTGTGTTCAAACCGCTAAAGGAGATATGCTTGGTGCATTCTCACATAGGAGCTACACATCGGTGTGCTGACATAGGGGCTATACTTTGGGTATACCCACCAGCTAAAGGAGTTATGCCTCGTGCATTCTCACATAAGAGCTACACATCGGTGTGCTTGAACCAGCTAAAGGAGTTATGGCTCATTCATTCTCACATAGGACCTACACATTGGTCTGCTCAAACCTACTAAAGAAGTTATGCTTGGTGCATTCTCACATAGGAGCTACACATGGGTGTGCTCACATAGGGGCTATAGTTTGGGTATGCCTGCCGGCTATAGGAGAATGGAATTTGTTGCGTTCTCATCTGATAAAGGAGCTAAGCTTTGTGCTAAGTTGAAAGAAAAGTAAAAGAATAAAGCTAAAGTACAGATAAAGTAAACATAAAGTATAGGTAGCGTGACGATAAAGTAAAAGCTAAAGTATAGTTATCGAATGAGTTCAATAAAGATAATGGATAGAGTTAAAGTTTATAAGATGTTAAAGTATGAAAAAGTGTATTTTCATGATAAACTTTCGTTAAAGTAAAACTAGAACTCACTCAGCGTCGCTGACTTTTGTATGCATAATAGTTGGCAAGTAATCGTTGATGATGAGGTGGTGCAGGCATGGATTCATAAGCTACTGGGGGTGATTTGAGTCTGGCATCTATATTTTTGAGAATGTTTTTGTATTAATACAATTTATGAGGTTTAAACGAAATGATGTGATGATTGACATAATTTAATTTATTAATAAAAATTTATATTTCCGCTGCAAAATGATGTGTTTTAAATGTTTTATGCGATGATTGACCAATTGTAAGCGTCTCAGGAACGGGGCCTTACAAGTTGGTATCAGAGCCAAAGTTTAAGAGAATTGGGTAAAATACTTTCAAAACCTAAAACTGAAACTGAGAATAGGACGAAGGGGAAAGGGATGCTAGTCCTAGTAGCTACATGCCTGCAGGTAAACGTTTTATGTAAATTAATGGAAGAGGAATTATGTGCGCGTGATGTGTGAATCATGTGCTCTTTGTAGATTTGAATACGGATGTAGTCATGATAGGAAACGCTTGGGGAATGAAGAGTAAAGTAAGTGGCTAATCACAACTGGCCTTTGTAATTAGGGACTTACTATACTTGACATAATTTGAGCTATTACCTTGAATGATCGCATTGGTGTCTAAATCTTACGATGCTTAGAGGATGGTGTGATAGAATTGGAAGGTCATAGGTTTCCTGCTAGACTATTTGTGTTGCCTTTAGGCGGATTTGATGTAGTCCTAGGGATGGATTGGCTGGCAGTCTTTGAGGCAAACATGGTGTTTCGCAAGAAGATGATTCAATTGACCACGTTCGATGGGTGTTCGGTGACGATTTATGGTGATAGAGTTAGTACGGTCCCGAAAGTGATTTCGATGGTTGTGCCAGAGAAGTGTGTGAGGCGTGGATGAGGTGCTACCTAGAATATGTGATGGATGTGAATATGACAGTACCACGATTGTTGGACGCACCGATCGTGTGTGATTTCCCAGACGTGTTCCCGGAGGATCTATCAGGTGTGCCACCTGACCTCGAGATTGAGTTCCAGATTGACCTAACCTATTGCTATGGCGTCGTATCGCTTAGCTCCATCTAAGATGAAGGAATTGAGACTCAGCTACAAGAGTTGCTGGACAAGGGGTTCATTCGATCGAGTATCTCTCCATGAGGTGTTCCGGTCTTATTTGTAAAGAAGAAGGACGGTAGTATAAGGATGTGAATCGATTACCATGAGCTGAACAAGTAACAGTGAAGAACTGGTATCTGTTACCAAGGATTGATGACTTGTTTGATCAGCTCTAGGGTTCCAATTGGTTCTTAAGGATAGACCTCTGATCTGGTTACCATCAACTGAAGGCGAAGGAGCTGGATGTTCCTAAAACAGCTCTTCGTACGTGTTATGGACACTATGAGTTTCTCGTGATGTCTTTTGATTTAACCAACATGCCAACTGCTTTTATGAATCTGATGAATTGGGTATGTTGGCCTACGCTAGAGAAATCAGTGATTGTGTTTATTGATGATATCCTGGTTTATTCGAAGAGCAAAGAAGAGCATGTCGGTCATATTCGGGAGGTGCTGGAGAGGCTTAGAAGGGAGAAGCTGTATGCCAACTTCTCCAAGTGTGCTTTCTGGTTGCACGAGGTTCAGTTGTTGGGTCATTTGGTTAACCCTGAAGGGATCATGGTAGACCCAGAAAATATTGAGGCGGTGATGCAATGGAAGTCTCCAAAGACACCATCTGAGATTTAGAGTTTCTTAGGTTTGGCAGGCTACTGCAGGAGATTCATCAAATACTTCTCTAAGATGGCTTAACCATTGACTAAGTTGACCCATAAGGACATGAAGTTTATATGGGGCCTAGAGCAGGAGAATGCTATTGAAGAGCTAAAGACAGGATTGACTCAAGCTCCTATTTTTACATTGCCCGAAGGGAGCGAAGACTTGATGGTCTATTTGGATGCTTCTTATTCAGGATTGGATTGCGTGTTGATGCAACGGGGGAGGGTTATAGCCTATGCACCTCGACAGTTGGAAATCCATGAGGCTAACTACGCTACACATAAGTTGGGGTTGGCGGCTATGGTCTTTGCATTGAAGATTTAGAGGCACAATTTGTACGGGACAAAGTGCACTATCTTCACTGACCATAAGAGTTTGAAGTACTTCTTTAAGCAAAAGGATCTCAATATGAGGCAAAGAAGATGGTTAGAGCTTATCAAGGACTATGATTGCAAGATCCACTACCATCCGGGCAAGGCCAACGTGGTGGCAGATGTCCTTAGCTGAAAAGAAAGACCCAAGCCGATTTGGGTGAAGGCTTATCAGTTGGTTATGACCTTCGATGTGATGAACAGGTCAAAGAATTTCAGGGTGATGCGCTGAAAGAAGATCAGATTAACTCTGAGCGGATGAGGGGTCTAGTCATGGAGTTGTGTGAGAACAATCTCGGTGTTAGAACCAGATTCGGGAGGATGTGCATTCCTCGTTATGGAGACCTACGAGGAAAGATCATGGATAAGGCTCACAGGACTCGATAGTCAATTCATTCCGGTGCTACAAAGATGTATCAAGATATGAAGAAAGACTACTGCTGGTAAGGGATGAAGCGCGATGTAGCGGAGTATGTGAGTAAGTGCCTTACTTGCCTGCAAGTGAAGGCGGAACATCAAAAACCATACGAGAAGATCAAACCTTTGGATATACCCAAGTGGAAATGGGAGCACATCACCATGGACTTCATCACAAAGTTGCCATATACGGCAAGGGGATACGATGCACTATGGGTGATCGTCGACTGTTTGACGAAGAGTGCTCACTTTCTGCTGATCCGTGAAACGTATTCATCTGAGAGGTTTGTGGATCTATTCATCAGGGAGATTATGACTCGTCATGGTGTGCCAGTGTCTATCGTTTCTAACCGTGACACTCGGTTTACATCGAAGTTTTGGAATAGATTTCATGTTGCGATGGCGATGAGGTTACACATTATATGACTTACCATCCTCAGGCAGATGTTCGGTTAGAAAGAACCATTCAGATGCTTGAGAATATGCTCAGGGCATGCGTCATTGATTTCGAAGGAAGTTGGGATGAACACTTACCGTTAGCCGAGTTCTCATATAACCTCACTTTTCATGCCAGCATTGGTATGCCTCCTTATGAGATGCTATACGGTAGGAAGTGTAGAACGCCCGTATGTTGGGGTGACATCGGACAGTAGGAACTAGGGAGCATTGAGGTGATCGAGGCTACGACTGAAAAGTTGGAGAAGATCAAGGCCTTTATAAAAGAAGCAAAGGATAGACAGAAGTCGTATGCCGACAAGAGACGTAGATCGATCGAATTCAAGGTGGGACGATAGAGCTATGTTGAAAGTCTTGCCTTGGAAAGGGATCAACCAGTTCAGAAAGCGAGGAAAGCTAAGCCCGATGTATATAGGGCCTTTCCGAATCATTGCTCGAGTAGGAGAGGTGAATTCATCCAACGTTCCATGTATCTCATCTAAGAAAGTGCTTAGCCGATAAAGATATGATCGTGCCAGTTGAGGATATCGAGGTGGATGAACGGCTTGATTACGTGGAGCAACCAGTGTCCATAATTGATAGAAAGGAGAAAAGGTTAAGGAATAAAGTGGTTCCACTTATGCGAGTACAGTGGAGACACAGAAAGGGGTTCGAGCCTACATGGGAGGCCGAGGAAGAGATGAAGCAGCATTACCCATAACTATTCAGGGACTGATAGGTTGCGAGGACGAAACCTAAATAAGAGGGTTGGACTTGTAATGACCGAAAATTTCAAGAAGTAGTACCCAAGAAATTTTTCACGTGAAAGGAGGTTCTCGAATGAGAACCTCATGCGAAAGGTTTTAGCTGGGTATAAATAGCTGAGAACACCCAGTCTGACCCCATTTCACGCGAGAAGTGCTGCTGTTAGAGAGAGAAAGCGACTGCTTAGAGAGAGAAAGTGAAGAATCCAAGTGTTTGAGGTATGTGACTCATGTAGTAACTCGTGTTATGTACTAAGAATGGATTATTGATGATTATAACGGATTGTTATGTTGTTTTCGTTCCGCAAAAGCTTTAGGAAGGTTGTGTTATGCTAGAACTTCAAGAGGTGAGTTTCTAGTCCCCTTTTTAAGCAAGTTTTATGTTTTAGGGCTATTATGCATACTCAATGTGTGTTTATGCTTGTGATGATGTTGTTTATGATGTTAAGCATGTTAGAACAGCCTTAGACGCGATAACTTATGACTGGGTGGGAAAAATCCATAGTTTTCACGTAAGAAGTTAAGTTGAACTTTATGAAATTTGAATCTGCAAGGTTCACGCGTGAAAGGGGAAAGTTCTCTCGCGACAGGTAATTATCACTCGATAGGAGGTTCTCGAGCGATATGTATGTTTTCATGCGACATGATATTTTCACGCCATAGTGATGACTGGATGTGTAGGATTTGAATGTGGTGAGGTTCTAGCGTGAAAGGCTAGTTCACGCGCGAGATGGTGCTGATGTATGGGTAAGTTTTCGCATGGTATGCTGTGATGCGTGATGTGTTATATTTTCACGTTAGAACGACTTTAAAACGTTATATTTATGATATGACTTTACTTGATGTGTACGTATACATAAGTAGATTATTATGTAATGAAATTGAAAGATAAAGATGATGAAAAAGTGAAATGTTAAAGAACTTCAATAATAATTCAAGATCAGTTACCCTATAAAGCACAACTGTGAAAACGTTAAAGCGCGCTAAAGAAGTCTTGCAAGCACTGCTAAAGGGGAATTGTATTCGTTGCATTCTCACATAGGAGCTACACAATGGTGTGCTCAAATCGCTAAAGGAGATATGCTTGGTGTATTCTCACATAGGGGCTACACATCGGTGTGCTCAAACCGCTAAAGGAGATATGCTTGGTGCATTCTCACATAGGAGCTACACATCGGTGTGCTTAAACTGCTAAAAGAGATATGCTTGGTGCATTCTCACATAGGAGCTACACAATGGTGTGCTCAAACCACTAAAGGAGATATGCTTGGTGCATTCTCATATAGGAGCTACATATCGGTGTGCTAATATAGGGGCTATACTTTGGGTATGCCCACCAGCTAAAGGAGTTATGCCTCGTGCATTCTCACATTGGAACTACACATCGGTGTGCTCAAACCGGCTAAAGGAGTTATGCTTCATGCATTCTCACATAGGAGCTACACATTGGTGTGCTCAAACCTGCTAAAGGAGTTATGCTTGGTGAATTCTCACATAGGAGCTACACATCGATGTGCTCACATAGGAGCTATACTTTGGGTATGCATGTCTGCTAAAGGAGTATTGCATTTTTTGCGTTTTCACCTGATAAAGGATCTAAGCTTTATGCTAAGTTCAAAGACAAAGTAAACGAATAAAGCTAAAGTATAGATAAAGTAAAGATAAAGTATGGGTAACATGACGATAATGTAAATGATAAAGTAAAAGCTAAAGTATAGTTATCGAACGAGTTCAATAAAGATAATGGATAAAGTTAAAGTTTATGTGATGTTAAAGTATGATAAAGTGTATGTTCATGATAAAGTTTCATTAAAGTAAAACTAGAACTCACTCAACGTCACTGACTTTTGTATGCATAATAGTTGGCAGGTAATCGTTGATGCTAAGGTGGGCAGGCATGGATGCAAAAGCTAATGGGGATGATTTGAGTCTGGCATCCATATTTTTAAGAATGTTATTATATTAATACAATTTTTAAGGAGTAAACGAAACAATGTGATGATTTGATGTGATTTACTTTATTAATGAAAAGTTATATTTCGGCTGCAAAATGATGTGTTTTAAATGTTTTATGCAATGATTAACCAATTGTAATAGTCTTGGGAACGCGGCCTTACATTCGGAAGATATGGTTAAGCTTCAGAAGTTTTGGGCACTGATGGATAAGCTTCGGAAGATTTTGGTTTCAATGGCTAAGCTTTGGAAGATATGGTTAAGATTCGAAAGTTTTGGGCACTGATGGATAAGCTTTGGAAGATGTGGCTAAGCTTCGGAAGTTTTGGGCACTGATGGATAAGCTTTGGAAGATATGGTTAAGCTTTGGAAGTTTTGGGCATTGATGGATAAGGTTCAGAAGATGTTAGGTTCGGAAGTTTTGGGCACTGATGTATAAGCTTCGGAAGATATGGTTAAGCTTCAGAAGTTTTGGGCACTGATGAATAAGCTTCGGAAGATTTTGGTTTCAATGGCTAAGCTTCGGAAGATATGGTTAAGCTTCTTTGGGCACTGATGGATAAGCTTCGGAAGATGTGGTTAAGCTTCGGTTGTTTTGGGTACTGATGTATAAGCTTCAAAAGATATTGTTAAGCTTTAGAAGTTTTGGGCACTGATGGATAAGCTTAAGAAGATTTTGGTTTCAATGGCTAAGCTTCGGAAGTTTGGGCACTGATGGATAAGCTTCGGTAGATATGGTTATGCTTCTGAAGTTTTGGGCACTGATGGGTAAGCTTTGGAAGATTTTTGTTTCAATGACTAAGCTTCGAAAGATTTTGTTTCAATGGATAAGTTTAGGAAGATTTTTGGTGCCTCGGAAAAAAACTTACTTCGATATTTATTTTTGAATTTTATACCTCACACATACACACATACTTGTATATATACATGTATACCTACAACACACGCCTGCGCACATACATATATGCATACACTCGACGCACATGCACACCCGTATATATATATATATATATATATATATATATATATATATATATATATATATAGACCTATATAGATATATAAACCAACACACACATCGGAATATAAATTTATACGCACATATAAATATAATAGTCGAAACACACGCACAAATACCAGCCTACACATGGTTATCTTTATATAATAATAATAATAATAATAGTAATAATAATAATAATAACAATAATAATAAAATAATTTTATTTATAGAAATACTAAATCCATGCTTGGTCAAATCATCACCCAAACCACCCAATGCATGGAGGTGTTAGTTAAAGAACCTAGTAACTTGTAAAGGTGACCATTTCTCCAAAAATCTTAGCCATATCTTGAGTAAACCAAGATTTGATAGTCCCAATCTCACTCCCTCTCCTCTATTTCAGCTGAAGTCCCACACCCACACTCCATTCACACTTCAAATACATCCACTCAACTCTCTAAACCCTCTCTTCACACTTCAAATACATCCACTCAACTCTCTACACCATGTCATACTTTTATCTTATATTTCTCGTATCCTAGAACCTGATCTGATCTGCCATCTTGGTTAGCTAATCCTCATCATTTCAAGATCTTGCAGCAACCTTTGAACTCCACTCACCCATCCTTCACCTCATGGTAATTCGTGAAAACCCAAAAACTCTCAAAACAACCCATTTCATCACATTAGTGACACAACTAACCCCACGATACCCCCAACTTCTTGTGACACCTTAAAACACTTTATTTTATAGTAATTAAATGATACAAATGCATTATTACAACTCTCCTTGGTCACAAACCCTATTTTAGTAAAACTAGTCTACCCGAAAGACCCGTTTTTCACAAAGTACACAATTATATAATCTAATGCATAAATTATAATTTAAATACTTCTGGAAGATAAGCTTACTCACTGTAACCTAAGAATAAAAGTTCATAAACTATAGAATGGTCAATTGTATTTTATATATAAGGTAAAGTATAAAAATGCACAAATTCTTGTAATAATTCTAGAAATCTAGTTGGGGATTCTAAACTACTGAAATATGGGGTTAGATACATATTATATGAATTGTAAGACTATTTGGAATGGGAAAAACCGAGTTAAAGGGGCTTATTGTAGAGAAACATGGACTTAACGGACACTTAACATAACTAACTGAACTAGGTAACGAAAATGGTGAATTTGTGAAATTTTGGTTATATAAAAATTCTAGTAGACTTATTATATTTACAAAAGCCTAGAAACCAAATTTATAATTTTTAGAATTTATTTCATTAGTAGACAAAATACAAAAGGTTTTCAGTATAAAATAAAGGAATATTGTTAAAAACAAGCTCTCGAAACCGTTAAGAAAGATCAAAATAATATAAAGACCAACTTATTATAGCCTAATCCACTAGAAACTATAAAAACCAATATATGTAATTATAGTGCAAAAATCTCAAACTTTAAGGTAAAAAATGTAAATCTAGCAAAGTTGAAGGGCTGAACTTACCAGTTATTGAAACCTTACTGTGTTGAAACCATTTCACACTCATATGAACAATTGTAATCTGAAACTATAATGTATTGACCTAAACTTAAGCCAAACACAAGTTATGGACTCAAAAACTCTTGGACCAAAAATTAAGATTACACATATGTAACATAACACCCGCCAAGCTAGGGAATACAAGTACAAAACATGAGGGTTGGTCTTAATTTATTCCTTACAAATAGTACTAATTCATTTGTAATAAATATAGGAACCCTCACGGTCAGTAGCATCCAAACCTTACAGACAACAACATGATCAACCACGGGTGAGTCTCATGAACCCCCTTTTTACTTTAAAACTTTTGGGGTGAAATACATACTCATTAGTTATTGTTTTCATGGTCCAATACCACCTACTCTTGTCCCTAATTGGAGCACAATCATTAACTCGATTAGGAGCCGCGTGATTTGTGGATAGTACTATTTGGGGAATCCCCCGCATATAATGGGCCCTAAGGACAGGGAACACCTGAGCCCATAACAATAAGGGGTATGGGTTAGGGGATGTTCTAGCACTCTGGAGGGTCACCCAGGTCCAGGTTTGATTTTGATACTTTCTTTTGTGCACCATTACCATTGTTACCTTACTTAATGAATTACGATAAGTCTTGTGTCATAAACTTATAAGCTCACCAACATTATGTAGACGTATTTTTGGTGTGTATTTCAGGAGAAGAATGAATTTACCAAGTGATCATGGATAGGAGTGACCTAGTCGGACACTTGGAGTTTACCCACACTCATTTTTGAAATATTATCATTTGAGACATTTGACTAAAGATTATGTATTTGTGATTTAGAAAACATTTTACTAGTATTGGTGTTATTATGGATGATTTGATTGCAAATTAATTAAGTTATGTATAACTTCCGCTGCATTGTGTTGATATCAGTCGGTCATGGCCGGACCCGGTCATCGGGGTGTGATAGTATGATACCAAAGAAAGTGGCTGACTATTCTAAAGAAGACTGGAAAAAGATAGATATAGATCAGAAAGCCATGACTGCTCTCCAAACTGCTCTTCAAACTCCATCTACAAAGGCTTCTAGAAATGCAAGACTGCTAAGCAACTATGGGATGCATTAAAGCTTATGTATGAGGGGTCCACTAAAGTAAAAGAGAACAAGAAGGATCTCTTGAAGTAGCAGTTTGAGAACTTCACCATCAAAACAGGTGAAACCATGACTCAATAATACTTCAGGAATGTTGAGATTGTGGACACTCTAATGGATGTTATAGTAACTCTTGAGAATAGGGACATTATGAGAAAGTTCATGTCCTCTCTTCCCAGACAATGGGCACATTATTGGGTGGTCATCAAGAGGACTGAAAACCTCAAGACCCTTACTTTCATTGAGTTATATGGTATCCTCAGTGGCTACCAAATGGAGATGAACATGCAAAATGTATCTGGTAACTCCAACAATCAGCAAAGTTCAGCCCTGCATGTGGTTTAAAGGGATTGTAGAGAACCATAGCATCATCTCATCTGCTACCCTAACAACTCACAAAAGGGTCATTTCATCACCTTCCTGGAGACACCAAGAGAGAGCTATATCAAAGGAAGCCCATTCCAAGAGACAAGATCTTCACAAGCCTTTATGTCTACTGATGAAAGAAGAGGCAACCTTCTCTTTACCCTTGAAGACCTAGACTGTATCAATCTAGATGATCTGGAGTACATGGAAATAGTATAGCAAATGGCTCTTCTTACTCATAGAGCTAAGAAGTTTTACAAAAGGACAGGGAGGAAGTTTCCTAGCAATGCAACTAGTGGAAAGTTTGGGCTGGACAAAAGCAAAGTAAACTCTTACAACTGTAACCAAATGGGATACTTTTCTAGAGAATGGAAGGCACCAAAGGCAAATGGTGGACAAGCACAAACCAGACTAAACTACACTAATGGAGCTCCCAAGAATAAGAAGCCCAAGCATCAAGCTACAGTTGCTGTTAAAGAAGGAGGCATTGGCTGGAGTTTTCAGGTATAGGTTGCATCTCCAAACCAAGCACTGATGACAGATCATGAAGAAGCCAAGGTATTTGAACTTCTTTGTACACCTAAATGTAATGCTAAAGTTAACAGATATAGGTCCTATAACTTAGAGATAAGGTCTGATCTTGAGTCCTTAAACATTTTAAAAACTGATTTCAAAAGAGCTAAAAATGATTACAAACTTAAAATAGAAGATCTATAGAAAACCATTTAAACTCTTAAGCATGAACATACCAATTACAGGACTCTGATGAAATATCTCATCACTAAGTTAACTAAATGTCAAGCTGAGCTTATGAACAGCAAAGCCAGGACAGAAAAATGTGTTCTTAAAGAAGATACCTTCAAGAACATGATATCCTCATCTCTGTAAAAGTTTGTTATCAGAATAAGCAGGGATTGGGATCTACTAAGATAGCTCCTCCATACACTCTTTTGTATTTAAGATCTCCAAGGTGTGGAACTTGTGAAGATGAGCTTCCCCTCATAGACCCTATTGCAGGAGTAGTTAAGGGATGGTTAATACAATCAGTCTCACAATGAGGAGAGTGTTAGAACACTTAATAGATTAAATGGGGAACTAGGTTTATGTAAACGATACTAAGAACACAAGTAAACAATGAGACAGAACTAAGAACAAAAACAGGATAAGTATGGTTTTCAAGAATGTAGTATATTGCTCTCAAGTTCTTTTAAAAGTGTTACTAAGAATAAAAAGAAATACAAGGACCAGAGATACTTTATACTACATCCTACAGCTGGCCATACTTTGAAGGCCAGCTGGAAACACTAATCTAGACAACAATATCAATGTATAGTCAAAAGGTAGATTGCCTTTTGACTAGTGACTATGACATGCCATAGCTCACATCCTTTTGTATTATAAAATGGATAACAAGCACAATGTAGGAAGTTATAGACTCAGGACCATAATCTACAGTTTACTAAAGCATGGACATTTTCACCAACTCATGCAAGTTGGTGAGTCTTGAGAGTTGCAGCGGAAAGTAAGTCAGATTTATGAAAAAGTAGATCAGAGATAGCATGTTCTCTCTGTCTTCAGAAGAAATTAGTCTTCACTTTATTTGGCTTGGAAGAATTTGTCTTTGGAGCTTCAGAAGATTTCATCTTTGGCTTTGAAAGATTTGGACTTTGGGTTCAAATGATTTTACATTTAGAATATTTTCTTATGATGAGTGTAAAACTTCCGAAGCAACTTCTACCTTGTACATCTGTGCATGCTTGCAGGAAGCTCCTTGGTTGTTTTGGATTCTTTGGTTGCATCAGCCTTCTAATAAAACCATACAAACTCCCTCCAGGCTGATGCTACCAAAACAGAGAAGTTATTAAGATGTTGACAGTCCTCATTAGGATCAAGACCATACCTTTTTTCATCATCTAGTTAGGATCCCTCATACTCTTATAATATCTTCTCATGTCATGGAGATCATGTAGAGGAAGATCAAGCATGTCTTGCCAAAAATAGACATCTTGACCTCCTTAATCTCTGATGACATTCTACCTATCTGGATAAGCAGCAGAAGTCCAGGACAAGATGGGTCTTCCAGTTGCAAGGGGCTCTACTTGAGTTGGAGTTGGTTGAGTAGCCTCTTTATGAACTACCTCAAGATGATCTGACTCACCCTGAGATGTAGAGGTGGATGCCTTTGTCTTCTTCTTGGAAACACTCTTCATGGCCATCCTTTTCCTCCTCTTTGAAGTCTTTAACTGAGAGGACTGGTCTTTAGCACCAGGTTGTTCTGTTGTGTCTCTCTCAGTTGGGTTCTCTTCTCTTATAAGTTCAGAAGGACAATGAAGAGGACCCTGCTATGGATCAAAGATGAAGTTGGCTGAGATTCAGCTTTAGGTCCAGGTTGTGTTGTCTCAGGGGGTTTAACCGTGACCTCAACCTCAGGTTGTGCAGGACTTGGTGGAGAATGCAAGTCAACAAGCTCTCCCTTCTTAATCTTTTGCTTGATCATGCTAATATGCTCATCTATAGTGGATAGAGACATGGACCAGGCCTCCTTCCGAAGAATCCATATAGCTTCAAGAAGCTCATCATCCTTTGTCTGTCATCAGGCTTCTTTTGGCTCTTTTGGATGATGGCTCTTGAATTTGCAGCTTCTTCCCTTAGTTTTCTCTTAGCAGCCTTTTGTTTCTTGATGACTTGTTGCTCCAGCTGCTTGAGATACTCAAATTCAACATACTCATATGATAATGGAAGAAGTGCAGATGCCTGATTGAGTCCTGTGGCACTCAGGTAGTTGATCATGTTCAGTCTATCATGTTCCTTGTCTACCTAAGGTTGTGCAGTTGCCACAGCCTCTGTCTTAGGACTTTCTTGAACTGGGGAGAGGTAGGAGCATGCTTGTAGAGCCTTTTCTGTCTCCTTTCTTCCTTGTTCTTGAGGAGCAATACTACATTCTCTGCTTCCTTTCTCTCCTTGGACAACAACTTGTCAGCCAGATCATTCAGTTCATCTAAGGGGAGAGAGAGTAGTTCATCCACATTATAGTTTTTAGTCCCCAAGTAGTTTATCTTGGCTTCTCTCAACTCATCATCTTGAGTGATTGGCCTCGAGGCAGCCCTGATGGCAGCTTCCATGAAGCCTGGAGACCCTCTTGTACTTTCTCCCCTTAGCTTCCTCTTCCTCTCTCTTTCCTCCTCCTCAATCTCCTTTTCCTTTGTCACTCACAGACCTTGGTGACTCGGGGTGAAGAGTGTTTTGGCTTTCATTGCTTGATTTTGCAATCAAGCTCTAGCCAGAGAGAGGTTGTGAAGCACCTTCACCAGCTGGTGCCTCACTTGGGGTAATGGGTGTTGAAAAAGTTCATGTCTCAAGGTTCACAGGTTCAACTTCTAGGCCTTCAGTCAAGGCTTCCCCTTTGAAGCTAATGTTAGGGTCCACCTCAACATTCAGTTGACCAAAAGTCTTACCTTTTAGCCTCTGTCTATATAGTTTTGACCTCAGCTTGTATTCTTCAAACACCTTTTCTTGAATCCTATATGCTAATCTTGCAGCTTGTCTGTTTTGACTTGGGTTGACAAGTAGAAGATCAATCAGATGGATGCTCTCATAGAAGCTTAGGTTGAGTAAGTTGAAAATTTCCTGTAGACCCAGTGATCTAGAGATGACAAGAGCTTTTTTATTAGTGTCATACCTTCATCCCATGATTGGATTCTCATAGTGTGAGATGGGGTAGGCATAGCTCTAGGAATACCCTCCCCAAACAAACTTTGTATGAGTGAGTCTACATCTATGTATGCTTGGGCAACTAAGTCAACATTCATGTAGACTTGAGGAGGTTGCTGAGTATGGACCATTGCAAGTGAGGGTGGTGAATCCTCAAAGTTCATACTCTGTGAAGAACTCCCAGGTTTTGTGATTGTTTGGACTTTCTCCCCCTTTTTGGTAGCATCACCTTCTTGCATAAGTGAGATTAGGGTTAGGTCTGTCACATCCATAGGTTCTTGTGGACCTGGTTGAGTTCTCCTGAGTGGTCTTTCAGCTAACTTGCCCTTGAGATCGGTGATCTCAAGTTGCTGGTCATTGACCCTCCTTTGTAAGACAGACACCTGAGATTCTAGCTGACTTATCTTTAAGACTAAATAGGTGCATGTTTTTGTTAGTTTTTGCACCTTTAGTTTCAGACTCCCCTCATCTTTATCAAAAGAAACATAGGAGTGTGAGAGAATAGGACCAAGGTCTTCTTTCTCATCACCAGCATTTTGTTCTTGGCTGCTGGATTTCCCGTGGACCATGATAGCTTCAAGTGAAGTGTCAATGGGTTGGGTTGCCATGGTTGAGGTCTTAATGATGTAGTCACTTGCTGAAGTGAGAGCCTCTTGCATATGGACCTCCTGAACAGGTTCAGGGAGATCCACCTCAGTAGTAGGTGGATGATGTGGGCTAGACATGGGAGAAACAGGAGTACTCATCTCTCCATGTCTTCATCATCATAGAATTCAAGGTTTGGGATTGGTTGGTTTAGATCAAGAGGCTGGGGATGGTAATTGTCCTATGAAGGTTGTTCCCTAAAGTTTTGAGACTCCGAGTGAAGGCTTAAGGCTGTGGGGGTTATGAGCTCCTCAGGCTAAGCATGAGGAACCTCAATTCTGATCATTGGTAAGATGGGAGTGGTTTCCTCCTCAGGAGAAGTAGGAGCTCCAATGTCCACTTCCTCCTGTATGGGTGATGATATAGGGGCCTGCATAAACTGAGTGGCATGTGCAGGGGTTCCTTTGGATTTTCTTTGGTAGTTGATGGTTATTTTTGGCTGTATTAGTGGTTGAGAAGTAGAAGGTGTGGGTTCAACACTACCTGGTGCTGCTAGGTTGTCACCTTGAGCAATGAGCTCTAACATTTTTGGGTCAAGGGCTGTTTCTACCCCTGAGAAGCCAGCAGTTGGCTTCCTTATAGTCTTGAAGATGTCGAGCTTCATCTATCCCAATTTTAGAACATTACCTGTTTCCCTTAACTGTGAGCCCAGTTCACAGTTGAGAATGTGTTGGACATATCTAGGGAACATGTAATATTCTAAGGAGTCTAAGTTTGTAAGTAAATTAGTATAGACAAATTGTGAATACCTGAACTTGACCCCTTGAACCATCCCATGGTCTATAAAGGAAATATCTTTAGGAATCTGGTCCCAACCTCAAGTTTGTTAGATAAACTGTGGATAAACACATGGAGGAGGTACTTCCACTGAAAGGAGACCTTCCCCTTTCTGAAGGTTCTGATTGAAAAGTCACCTTCATAGCCTATCAGCTCAAAGGATTGGTTAACAGCAGATTTTGGAAAGGACAAATCACCTTCTATATCATCCAACTAAAGGTGAGTGTTTATCAAAGCTGGAGTGATGAAGATTGTCCTCGCCTGCACTGTGGCTGATAGTGCTTCTCCCCATCCATAGTGACCTCTTTACAGGTCCTCTAAAATTCCAAAATCTGATCCTTATAGAGTGGAGGATCAATGGTATGAGAGGTGAAGTAGTTGGACAAAGAAAGAAAACGGCAAACCTCTGAGTAACCAGGATCTTTCTCAGAGTCTAAAGAGCAACTTGATTATGTTGCCTATGAAGATGCGTGGAGAAATCGGGTAGGTTTCTGCGATGAAGGTTGGCCATTTGAAGTAGCTTTATTGTGAAGGAAGATAAGAACAAGGGCGGTTTGTGGGTGAATTTAGGTTAGAGAATTTGCGGATGAAGAAGATAGTGAAAAGCGGGGGAACCTTTGAGAGAATATATATGAAATGGATTTGAGACAAAGTTAATGCAAAAGAATAAACTTTAAAATCTGAATATCGGTCCCACCTCTAAAAAGTGCCCAAAAAGGTAATTATCTTGGAAGTTTTGAAAATCTTCCGAAGGTAATTTTGCTTCGGAAGCTTTTAAGAAAAAGCTTTCGAAGCCAATTTGGCTTTGGAAGATATTCCTAAGGTTTGTGAAAAATCTTCCGAAGGTTATTTTGTCTTTGAAAGTTTTAAGAAAAAGCTTCTGAAGCCAATTTGGCTTCGGAAGATATTCCTAAGGTTTGTGAAAAATCTTCCGAAGGTAATTTTATCTTCGGAAGTTTTAAGAAAAAGCTTTCGAAGCCAAAAGGTAATTTTTCCTTCGAAAGTTTTTAAGAGAAAGCTTCCGAAGCCAATTTTGGCTTTGGAAGATATTACACTTAGAAAATTTTCACTTCTGAGACATGTTTGGTTTCGAAAGAGATTAAGACTTGGGAGTTTTTTTCTAAAGAGAATAAATCTTCCGAGACTTAATTGCTTATGGAATAAAATTGTCCTTCAAATACATGTAAGTACTTAGAAGCATATTTAAACTTCAGAAGATATCTTAGAATTTCTTTCGAAGGTAAATTTCTTATAAGTAGCTATTTGACTTGAAGACATAATTTTCTTCCGAAGACAACATGAAATCTTCCGAAAGAAAATATGTTTGGAAAAATTTTCAAAACTCTAAGGAATATCATTTTAAAGATTTTCTTCCAAAATAAACTGGGCTTATGAAAGTGATAAAATAGAAAATCTACTCAAAGTTAATCATCCCAATAGCTGATACAAGATATTTGAATCTCTGTTCATCAAAAGCTTTAGTGAATAGATCAGCATATTGTTCATTTGTGTTAACTTTGACTAGTTTGATTAATTCATTTTCAAAATTATCTCTAATCAAATGATACTTGATGTTGATGTGTTTTGTCCTTGAATGCTGCACAGGATTCTCTGTAATAGAGATAGCACTGTTGTTGTCTATGTGGTCACCCCATATAGAAAGCACACTTGACATCAAGTTGGTAGACCTTGAAATCCTTGGATGCAGCAAAAGCCAGGAATATTCTTACGGCTTCAAGTATTGTCACATGAGCAAAAACATATGTGTAGTCAATTCCCTCTTCTTGTGTGTATCCTTGAACAACAAGTCTAGCCTTATTCTTGATGACAAGTCCTCTATCATCCTTCTTATTTCTAAAAACCCACTTGGTTCCTATAATAGTCTTCCCTTGAGGAAGAGGACATAGGTTATGTGAATCAAAGGATCAAAGCAGGAATTATCAGTTTGATTTAGCAAATAAAGATCGCAGAATTATCAATACTTGTTTTTTAATTAATTGTTTATGAAATTGAAATAGACGAAGAATAGATGAAACAAATTGAAAACAAAATAAAATAATGCAACAAAAAGATTGTTTTAATTGATTTTCATTGGTAATGAATCGATTACAATTAATATTGATGCTTGGATGATATGGTAATCCCCTATGATGTTCTTCGTGTTCTTCTGATTGCTATCTTGCTATTTTGATTGATTGATTGATTGATATCGTTTCTATGAATATGTGAATCTCTATTTGTGTATCGATATCTCTCAATCACCTTCTAAATGAGTGCACCCATGCCTTATATTTATAGGCAGAGGGATTCACTTTTTACTATAGTAAATGTAACTTTCTTACCGAGGTAAGAAAGTTACACCAGTGAAATTCCTGATGTGACATCATAAATCCTCTGACAGAAAATCACTCTTCCGTAGATGTTGACTGATGGTATCACTTCAGTCAGCTTGACTTATTGGCTTCATGTGTTGTACTTGATGCATGTTTATACAAGTTGTTCTTCCGTAGGAAGTTGTTCTTCTGTAGGAATTGGTCTTCCGTAGGAGTCTTTCTGATCATCATCTTGAACTTCATCCTCAGGAGCAAACTTCCTTCTTCAGCAGCAATAGCAACTTGATCTGTGGACGTTCTTCAGTAGATGTTGTGCTTCCGCAAGATATCTACGGATGCATGTTGACTTGTTTCTTTTATGATCCATAGAACATCTACGGAATAACAAACTTGTTCATCCGCAGATAGTTCTTGCATTCCAAATTGACCAAGTATGATGTTTCCTACAATTACACATACAATCAACACATATAATAATATGGGTTAACACACACACATATATATATATATATATATATATATATATATATATATATATATATATATATATATTGCATTAAAAAAGAATAAAGAATTACAGATGTTTATTACAAGAGATTACAAATCATCTAAACCTATACAAAAGATCTAGACCTAACAATACTCCCCTTTAGGTTTAGATTCTTGTAATCATCTGTTCAAATCTCTCAATTCTTGAACTCTTTCCAAAATCTTTGTGTTGAAATATCCAACAACATCCTTTTGGTCTTGGTATGGATACTTGATCTTCATTTTTCCCATTTTCTTCAATGTTTTAAAATTCAGCCCAATAATGTCATCTTCTATGGTCAGTGTTACCACTACACTGTTTTGAGACACCACTTCCAATTCATCTTGTTCTAACATTTTGAGCTCAATGATTGATGGAATTTCATATCCCATGAGCTGACTAGCTTCAAATCTTCTTCTCTTGTAAGCTTTAGAATGCAGCTTGTCAATGACTCGAATGATGTGCACATATAAGCTTGAGCAACTTTGTCATTTAGCTTGGGGAAATACTTGTCATGCAGATAAGATGTGTAGCTTGGATGTAGCAATTTAATCTTCATTGGATCAAATAATCTTATGCTTGATGCTCTCTTGTGAGGATCATTCCTTTGTAGCACCAGTTCTTTTGTTCTTTCTACATATCCCCATTCAGTGATAGGGAATGAATACTGATTTCCTTCAATGGTTTTGATTGATGCTTCAGCCTTGTCTTCATATCCAAATCTCCTTAGAATTTCATCATCAACAACTTCAGAAGAACCGGAATGAGATCTTTTCTATTTTTGTTTTCTTCTTTTATGTTCTGCATCATCCCTTTTTGCTTCTTTTATACAACTCCTTTGAACTTGTGTCTTAATTTTGCAATAATCCCTGAGAAGTCTCTCCCTCTTAGGTTGATTGGATAGTTTGTGATAGGGATGTTTTATAGACTGGAAAGGTCTGCATCTGGAAGTGTGAGAAGTCTCTCCATCAACAGAAAGTATTGTACCATCTCGGATGCTCTTTTTATAGAAGCATAGTCCCACTCTGGCTCATACCTCCAGGCTATAATTCTATTATCTTCTGCTGATCTTGGAGTTTTCATATGCTCAAACAGTTGGATCAGAGTAGATTTTTCTTCTGTTATCTCTCTCACTACTGTTCCCAGTAGCCAAATTTTATTGGGGATTATATCCCTTGGCTCCCTGATCTGTTTTTCTTTACCTTTGTGCATGTCTTTGCTTTTAACTACTATTGGCTCAGCAGGTGATTGTTTTGATTGTTGTTTGTAAGAAGGATTAGGTGCCCCAGTCCTGAATCTTACTCCAGTCTCTAGTTCAACCTTCATCATATAATCCATCATGTTTCTCAGCTCACCCACTGTTCTTCCCTTCAACTCATGTGAACCATAATTATGAGTTTGCAGCCTACAAATCATGTTATACTTGGTAAGTTGTTTGGTGTCATAGTGACCCAGCTCATGCTTTAACTTCTTAGTTGATTGGTACTTTATGAAGGTCTCATAATTGCATAGAGGTAGCACAAATCTTGTAGCATCAAATTCCTTCAGTACTTGAATCATTTCATTCATGTTCATCTTTTCCACCATGTCATATGGAAATCCATTATTAATCAGATCCATGAACATGGAGGATTGAGCTCTTTCCTCAAAAATATCATCAGTAGACAGCAAGTTATCATTCCTTGCTTCTTCAGCATATTTAGGAGCTTGATCTTTTGTTAACTCTTCCCACTCAGCTTCACTCTCTTCTTCAATGTCTTTTATTGATTTGAGAGTTGAAAGATCAACTGATAGAGTGTGCTCAGGACACAAGCTTTTTGTTTTCTTTGGGGTATCCTCAATTTCAATAGCTTCATCTTAAGTTCTTCCCAAATACTTTCTTTTCGTGTTGTATTTGATGGTTGGTTCTTTTGCTTTCATCATAGGAATGTCAGCAGCTTCTTTGCCTTGTTCTTGATGACTACCCACTTCCTGTTCAGTCACCTTCTTCTTTAAGACTTCTATCTCATCATCTTTAGCTTTTAGCAGATCTAATTGCTTAGAGATAGTTTTCATTACATTGTTTAGCTCAGCCATGACTTTTTCCTTTTCTTGTTTTTCTTTCTCAGCAGATTCACATGACTTAATTACAAGTTGATCCATAGTATCAATCACTTCATTTCTTGTTTCAATCTCTTCTCTCAGCTTCTTGATTGTTCCTTCCAGATGCAATTGTTTCATCTTTCTTCTTCATCTCCCTTTTTAGTTTTCTCAACTTCTCTAATTTTTGATTAGTTTTGATGATGAGATTGTTGTATTTAGCAACAAGAAAACTTTTGCTCACATTTATCTCCTCCTCTCTTAAATCATTTTCATCAAAAGCAGTGATGTCAACAAAGTGACTATCACTCTCATCTTGTTGTTCAACTTCTTGTTCATTCTCCCTCAACTTCTAGACATATTTCTTATGTGGCACCATCCATAACTTCATCAAGCTCATCATCATCAATATTCACTTTTTCAGTGAGAGTTAGGCTTTTAGTAGGTGAGGTTCGTTCAGTAGATAGGGGTGAGGAAGTTGGTTGTGTTTTTGGATAAGATGGTGTTTGATTGAGAATGGGTGAGATAGGTTCTGTGGCAGTAGTGTTTAATGATGATTGAGATTTGGAAGCTGAGAAAGGTTGTGTATGCTCACTGGATGGTGAATTCAGTTGACCTGGTGGAGATTTTGTTAAGTCTATCACCGGAGTTGGTGGTAGAGACTGTGGTTGTTGTTGTGGTGATGGGTGTGATGGTGATTGTTAAATGTCATCAAGTGTGAATACTTCTGTTTCAACAGTATTCTGAGATGTTTAGGAATGGGAAGTAGATAAGGGTTGTTGCTGTGGTGGTTAAGGGGATTCAACTGGAGGTGTTTGTTGTTGTTGTTGTTCAAGGTGTAGGAGTTCTTGAGGAATATCAGCATTCTCATCAACCACATGTGCGAACATCTCCATTTCTTCACCTTGGTATTGCCCACTTAACCTATTAAGCACAGATCTTCCAAGGTGAGCTTGAATAAATACATCACCTTCTTTTTCATTATTGGGCATTGACTCATTTATGATCAGCTAAATAAACCTGGGAAACATGTACATCTTGTTTTCCTTCTTCACCCTTATGTGGTCACACAGGCATCCAAGAATGTATTTAGAATAATTGTATTTCCTCCCTTCAAATACACCAATGATTCCAGAATAAATGTGTTTTGAAAATCTATCCAACCCAAACTTTCTGTTGGACATACACTTTAAGTACGTGTGACAGGAATCTATAGGGCTTGCACAACCTCCCCCTTTTGATTTCACAATTTTAGTAATCTCCATCATAAACCATTAAATGAAAAAATCTTTGGATGTACTCATGGTCGAACACATCTGGGTGACGCTCTTTCTCTTCTTCAAACTCTAGCACCCTCTTGATAGTTCGTTCATCCTCCCTCAACTCTTCATTTCTTATTGTTGTGAAAATCACCCTTTCATCATTCTCCTCTTCAATCTTGGCTGTGTGCCAAAAATCTATCATATGAGATTGATAGATGATTAGGTCCGCAGATAATGCATAGAAAATCTTTGATCTTCTCAGATAGTTAATAAATTCCCTGCATCCCTTTGTTGCTGGATCGTTTGGATTAAGAAAGGCAAAAATGTTATGATCTTTTACAAATCTGTTCGCCATATTGATGATTTTGTTTGAGTGGTGATTTAGGTGTGGATTGTTGCGTGGAATTAAAAATTTGAATGTTTATGGATAAAGGGGTTTATGATATGAGCGTTTTTCTAGATCTGAAAAAGGTTTCTGAAAAAGTGAATACAAATGACAACGGTCAGGTTATCATTTATACTTTCTTAGAAAATTTAAATCCTTTTATTTAATGATGTGGGACCCTTAACCCTCATTACCCTTCTGTGGTTATCCACAAGTTAAGTCTTCCGCTGAACATCTACGAAAGGCAAAACTTTTCTTTTTATCAGCAACAGGTTAAGTCTTCCGCAGAACATCTCCGGAAGGCAAAACTTATGATTTTGTTGTTATCCTTATCAAATTAATTCTTTCGCAGAACATCTATGGAAGGCAAAATTTGTTTTGCTGTTTTATCCTTAAATTAATTCTTCTGCAGAACATCTACGGAAGGCAAAAATTGTTAATGTTTTGTTGTTTTATCCGTAGGGTACCAATCTACGGAAAGTCAATTTTGTTCTTTTTGTTGTATGATCTTAACATCATGTTGTTAGATCATTTGTTGTTTGCTGTTGGACCTTGTTGACTCTGCTTCATGGCAAATGTGCAAAATTGATTTAGTTAAAAACATCAGATATCCTGCAGCCAAGATAGTGCTCAAGTTCCAATTTTCTTCATGTAAAAATGTTAAACTCAGTTTTCATACTGATGACTACTCCCCCTAAATTTGTGATTAATCATGAAATTATGCATTTATCAAAAATTTATAAAGAGAATAGCATGAAAAGAAATTATCTGCCAATCTTCTTAGCAAAGAAATGAACAAAAACAAAATCTTTTTGTATTTTTGTTTATAGGCAGAAACTTTAATATATTTACAAGCATTTACATTATACAATGGGATCAGACTATGACACTAAGCAACTTCCTGAAATAGTTTTGTTTGATGATAGAAGACAAAGATCTAATGCTAATTGCAAGTATTATGATCCACATGAATTCAAGCAAGAGTTTAGTTTCAACTTGTCATTCTATTTATCATGTTTTGGTATTGATTAAAGATAGACAAATATGGACTCCACGTTCAATTCACATTAGAGTTTGTCCTCCGTTTATGAGTCAATTTATCACTTTTTCACACATAAAACTATGTTTCTTAAGTTATAAGCTCTATCTTAAGATTTCTTTGAAATATTATTAATGCAGATATGATTTTTGATGCTCTTGAATTAATATACAATTGATCACATTGGATTCTTTTAGAGCTGTTCCTTTTTGGAACTTTTTGATGATCAGTATCAGGACACCAAGTCTTTACTTACGTAAAACAAAGGTATCTATGAAACCAACTCTTTGTTTACACAAAAGAAAGGGTTCATGATACGCAAAGATAGAGGTTATAAAATTTCATAACATAGTGTGCTTAGGTGAGTAAGTTGATCATAGCAGGATAAGACTTACTTGCTTGTTCCTCAAAATGGAATTGTCCACAATTAGTCACCTTGGCATTATGTTATGCATGAACTTGTGTATTTTCCACTCAATTTGAACCTACTCACATATCAAAACACATCTGATAAGTCTTTATTGTGAGATACAATTCAGGAAAGTAAGCAAACGTATAGTGTACTATCATTTCCCATAATATGAACTGCTTTTACAAGAAAGCATATTAACAAGATAATATTTTTGGATTTTTTGTATGTTTTATATATGTTTTTGGCTTTTTCATATAATGAATTTGACAGACAAAACATACTTTTCTTTGTGATGAAGACTAATCTAAGTTGATCATGCCTAAAGACTCAATCAAGAAATTAAATCTAACTGAATCAAAGGCTTTAATGAATAAATCAGCAAGCTGATTTGTTGCATCCACTTTGATCAACTTGATTAAACCTTTTTCTGAGTAGTCTCTCAGAAAATGGTATTTGATTTCAATATGTTTCGTTTTACTATGTTGCACTGGATTAGCAGTGATGAGCATAGCAGCTGTGTTATCTATGGCTTGAAGAAAATTGTAACCATAATCAAGTAATTGGTTTTGCAACCATAAAACTTGAGAGCAACCAGCTAAAGCAGCTATGTACTCAGCCTTAGCTATGGATACTAAAACATTTGTTTGCTTTTTGCACTACCAAGAAACTAGTCTTGGTCCTATGAATTGACAACCTCTAGTGGTTGATTTTCTATTGTTGTTGCAACCTCCAAAGTCACTATCAGAATATGAATAGAGTTTGAAATCTCCTTCTTTGGGATACCAAAGCCCAAGAGCTAGCTTCCCTTTGAGGTATCTAAATATCCTCTTAATTGCATTCAGATATGACTCCTTTAGATCTGATTGGTACCTAGCACAAACACATACGGCAAACATTATGTCAGGTCTGCTGGCAGTTAAGTACATTAATGATCCTATCATAGATCTATACAATCTTTGATCAGCTGACTTCCCTTTAGGATCAGGTACAATCTTATCTATTGTTGATGCTGGTGTTTTGCATGAAGAAGACTCAGCATGGTTGTACTTCTTCAAGATTTGGTGCACATACTTTTCCTGATTGATGAATATTCCATCTGATTTCTGATGAACTTATAAACCAAGGAAGAATGTTAATTCTCCCATGGAACTCATTTGAAACTCAGATTTCATCAAAGATTCAAAGTCTTGACACAAACTTTTGTTTGTTGACCCAAAGATGATATCATCCATATAGATTTAGACAACCAAGAGGTCTTGATGGTCATGTTTGAGGAAGAGAGTCTAATCAATAGTTCCCCTTTTGTAACCATGCTTGAGTAGGAAAGATGATAATGTTTCTACCACTTTCTTGATGCCTGATAAAGACCATACAAAGCTTTATCAAGCTTGTTTACCATGTATGGGTAATCAGGATCTTCAAAGCCTGTTGGTTGGGCAACATGGTCTTCTTCAACAATTTTACCATATAAGAAGGCACATTTTACATCCATTTGGTAAACTATGAACCTCTTATATGAAGCATAGGCTAGAAAGACTCTAATGGTTTCAATCCTTGCAACTGGGGCAAAGACTTCATCATAGTATATCCCTTCTTCTTGATTATAGCCTTGTGCTATCAGCCTTGCTTTGTTTCTGATGATGATATCTCTGTCATCTAGTTTGTTCTTGAAAAGCCACCTTGTACCAATAGGATACTAGCCTTCAGGAAGATCAACTAGATTCCAAACTTTCTGCTTTCTAAATTGCTGAAGCTCTACTTGCATTGCTTCAATCCAATTGTTGTCTTTCAATGCAGCAGTTATGTTGGGAGTAACAACTTATTATAAAAAATAGGAGAATAGACAAATATTGGCAGCTCCCCCTTGACTTCTTGTGGTTCTTTCATTAAGATCACCAATAATGTTTTCTATAGGATGGTACTTATGAATTCTTGTTGTTGGAATTGATTCAACTGGAATGGATGATTCCAAGTTAGTGATGTTGGTTGATGGAGATGGATCCAGCTGAGATGGGACTCAATAAAGTGATCAAAATCCTTATCATTTTGGTCTTTTGATGCTGAATGAAATCCATCTTCATGATTTTGTGTTTCTGCAGATGTAGGTATAACTTTCACAGCAATTACAGGAACAACTATGGATGTTGTAGTTTGTTGATCTGCAGATGTGAATGCTGTTGGAATGTTTTCTGATGGATTGGGAACTTCAGATGAAGGAAAAGAATCATCTTTGGAAGTAGGAACATCTACGGATGTAGAAGGAACTTCTATGGAAGAATTGTTAACTTCTGCTGTAGTTGAATTTCCATTTCCATTAGAATTGTCATTGCTTGTTTGAGATGAAGGGGCTGGATTAGCAACATTTGAAGTATGTGTCTGGGGTAATCTTGGAGGATCATCTATTAATGGCACTTCACCCATGCTTGGAGGGACATAAGGATAGCATGTGTCCGTAGGACCAGCAACATTCAAATAACCAGCCTTAAATGAATTTGTTAATGAATCTATATCAAACAACCAAGATGATCTTTTTATAGATTTTGGAAATAAGGATTCATCAAAAGATACATTAGGTGTTTCCTCCATAATGTTGTAATATGGAATGTAGACTCTATATGATTTAGATGTTGATGAGTAATCAACAAAGAAACCATCATAAGCTTTTTCATCAAACTTTCCTAATTGATCTTTGGTGTTTAAAATAGACACATAACACCCAAAAGCTCTAAGATAGCCTATAAAAGGTTTTATTTTAAACAAAAGTCCATAAGGTGTATTATTATGTTCTTTGACAATTAATGTTCTGTTTTAAACATTGCATACTATGTTCACTGCTTCTGCCCAAAATGTGATTGGCAAATATGAGTCAGCTAGCATTGTTCTTGCTGCTTCAATGAGAGTTCTGTTTCTTTTTCAGTAACTCCATTTTGTTGTGGAGTTCTTGGTAAACTGAAATGTCTGGCAATGCCTTTGTTCCTACAAAAGGAATCTAAAACATGATTAACAAATTCATATCCATAATCACTTCTTAAGATTTTGATCTTTAAATCAAGTTGATTTTCAATCTTAGTGATAAACTCCATTACTGTTTCTGATGTTTCATTTTTATGTTTTAAGAAAAAAATCAATGTGAATCTAGTGAAATCATCAACAATCACCAAACAATATTGCCTTTTTGCATTGCTCAGCACATTAGTTGGACCAAAAAGATCCATGTGCAACAGTTTAAATGGTGTTGTGTTTGTGTTGATTGTTTTGGATTTATATGACACCCTATGTTGTTTTCCTTTATAACATGATAAATAATGATTAGAACAGTTTGAATGAACCATCCTTCTATGCCATAGTTGAGCTTCATCTTCTGATGACTTAGAAATCAGGCAGGTTTCATTACTTGTAAGAGAGGTGTTGTTCATGTCCAAAACATATGTGTTTCCTTTTCTTGGTGGTTTAAGAAGGATTCAATCTGCTGGAATTTGGAAACCTGGCTTAAGAATGTAATAGAAAGTGTTATCAAATAAAGTGGTATAATTTTGATCACAAATTTGAGATACACTGAGTAAGTTGTACTGTAAATTTTCACAAAAATTTACTTTCTCAAATTTGAGTACACCATTTGTTACTATACCATCACTAACAATTTTATCTCCCTTCTTATCCTGACCAAATGCCACATATGAGGCATTTTTATGTTTGAAATAATGGAGGAGAGAATAATTTCCTGTCATATGCTTGGAACAACCACTGTCAACATACCACTTGTTGTCAGTCCTCCATGGATGTTCCTGCACAAATAATGAAATCAATTAGAAAGTGGAGCCCAAGCCTTAATGGTCTTGGGCTTGCCATTGTTATCTAGGATTGTTACTCTATCATGAATGAGCCTAGATGTCTCAAGATTGCTTTTACACTCAAATGATTCATTATGTTTTGTTTGGGGTGAGGATGATTCTGTTGAAGATGAACATGAAGCACTTTGATCTTGATTCACGATCACTTCCTCTGTCACCTCTTCTTTCAGTGTCTTTTTCTTTAAACTTGATCCTGATACTTGACTTGAAAAGGTTTTTGCATCTTTTGTCTTTGATTGAGGTACATGATTACCCTTTTCAAAGTGATCAAAGAAGGCTTCATCTTCTTGCAACACTACCTTCTTGTTAGGAGTCTTCCTTTGAGATTGTTGCTTCTCTTTCTTCTTCTTTGATTTATTATCAGCAAATGTTGGTTTCTTTGTCTTTAAGATCTTCTGGTTTAGTTGCTGCTACTTTTGATTTGAGACCTTTGATTCATCACTCGTAGAAGATTGTGAATCTGATTCAACATTCTCAGCTTTTTGCTTCTTTGGAACCTTTGATTGTTCTTTTTGTTGAAGAAGCATTCTTGAGTAGAATGATTGTTTTTGTTGCAGATGGCACAGTGCTTGTTGAAGTAATAGTCAGAAGTCATATGATTGTTCATATTACATATGGAGCAATAGCTGTTGAAATAACAATCTTTTGTATTATGGTTGTGCATATCACACCACTTGTAGTACTTTTCTTCAGCTTCACTATCAGACTCCACTACTATCTTTTTTTGCTTCTTCATAATTGCCACCTTCTACTGCCTCAATTCTTTTTCAAACTTTGCAGCTGCTGAGTCTTTACATTTTTCTGACATGATGTCAAATGGTTCTTGTTTCTGAGGATTCACTATTCTCTGTTGTTTCTTGACTTTGTTGTCACTGGGTGATTCCACAGATGATTTCTTCTTCCGTAGATCTTCTACGGAAGTAGATGATTGTTGCTTCTGTAGTTTTTCTACAGAAGTTGAATGTTTTGGAAGAATAGTTTTCTTCCTTTGCTTTTCTACCGATGGTTCGAAATCAACCTTTTTCTTCTGCAGGTGTTCTGCTGAAGTGATTTTCTTTTCTTTTGTTGTTCTTTTTGATGATTGATGTTTTTGCCTTTTGTTGAGCTCCTGAATCCCTTCATTCAACTGACCAATTCTTGTATAGATGGTCTTCAACAAATTTCTTTGTTTTGGCGGCTAAGGCAGCTTGATCTCATCAAGAACTTTGGGGATTAAAGGTTCAATTACCCCATTCTTTCCCTTACCCAACCCAGTATTAGGCTCATCAAATTCATTCAAGTCATCACACTCATCAAAGTTAAATTCTAAATCAGTTTGTTTTAAACATTCTGATTCAGGTGACCCAATCTCGGTTTCACTCATCTCAGTATCTTCACCATTTACCAAATTATTAGTATTTCAATTTCTGGTTCAATTTTGGTACTTGATTCAAAATGGTTTGACAAACTGTTGGTCATTGAATCAGGTAAAGTGGTGTAGTTATCATTTATAGGAGGTGCAACAGCATTAAAACCCAACCCATACCTGTTCTTTGATTCAATATGAGAGTTCAAGAGTTTTTCATATTGCTGAGATGATAATTGAAACTTCTAAAGTTTCACTTTAGTAGATGCATGATCAGAAATTGATTTTGTTAAAAAGGTTGTCAGATGCTCAACTTGTACTTTCAAATTATAATTTTCAGATACAAGTTTATCCAAATCCTTTTGTAAGGAGGTGATTTTGACCTGATATAATTTATGTTCTCTCAAATGAGATTCATTTAAAATCATTGTTTCTTTGACTTTATCAGCCAATTGTTGTCATGGACTCTGTATCTTTCAACCTCTTCAACATAAACATGTGAACATAATCTATCCCTTACCTCTGTGGCCATGGATGGAATTTTGTTCTCCATGTTTGCCATCAGTGCTTGATTTTCCTCCTGCACTTCTTTCTGATACATGCTCCAGTCACAAGTACCATCCTACAAAATAATCAAACCAGTTTCTTTAGTGTTACTGGTACCTCCTGAAGAGCTTGTGGCTGGTGGGGATGAGATTGTTAGTTGAGGTTGCGTGAAGCTTCTTTGATTTGCTTGTCTTGTGTCTGTTGTTGATTGTTGATTACTGTTGCATTCCCTTGAAAAGTGACCATACAAATTGCATTTGTAACACCTCACTTATGATTTGTCAACACCAATTTTAGTTGTTCTTCCTGCGACAAACAATCCCTTGTTTCTTTTCATATACATTTTGGCTCTGTATGCAATCATGGCTATTTGCCATTACAGATCCATTTCCTCTACTTCATCAAAGTGAAGTTCTTCAAGGTCTTGTTGACATATGTGGGCAGGAGTCAAGGTACTACCCAAGTAAGCTTGAAAGCTTGAACTGAAGGCTGCAAATGTTGCTTTCTGTTCTTCTGATTCTAGAACCACAGTAATTGGTTCAGATTTGGTGTTGCTTTTGTTGGTTGAGGATCCCTTTGCTGCTTTAGCATTTGAGCTCTTTAAATCATTAGGTTTCCCTTTCACCTTCTTGTTAGAACTGCTTTGAAAGTTAGATTTATAGGACTTTGCTGCATAGAAACTAGCTTCTTCTTCAACATCACTCTTAACACAAGAGCTTTCATCATCATTGGATATGAATGCACTTCCAGCACCCTTTGTTTCTTTGAATTGATATGGTGCTATTGGTGCTTTTACACTGTTGTTTCTTGTTTTCTCATCCAACTCCAATGCTTCTACCTTTGCTACCAAAGTATCTAGTCCAATTGCCTTTAGATCAAGGGTATTTTTGAACATAAACACAGTTTGAGTCCAACTTTCAGGCAAGGATTGGAGCATTTTTTTGTTCAACTTCTTATTTCTATACTTCAACTCAAAGATATTCATCTCAGTAATAAGTTGCATGTATCTGTGGAGTTATTAAGGAACAGATTCACCGTGAATATGATGAAATGTCTCATACTATGAATGGAGGGTATCCTTCTTGATGCTTCTGATTTCATCACTTCCCTCACACAAAGTGTGAAGAATTTTTTATAATGAGTTGGCTGATTTGTATGATTCACATCTGATTAAGAGGTGTTCAGGTGAAGCCCTAGTAAGCATACTATAGGCATTGATATCAATTTTGACCTTCTTAACACCCATTAAGAGACAGATCTTTCAAACTTACAGGTTGATTGTTGTCATTGTAATCAGGTCCAAGAGCAGGTGGAATATAAGGACCTTTACTAATGGACACCCATAAGTCAGAATCAGTATAATTAATGTCGTTCCTGAATCTGATTTTCCAAGTTTTAAAATCAACTTTGTTCTCCAACTTTGGAGGTTGGTAAGCTGAGCCAACAATAGAATTACTCATTTCAATTAACTTGTTAATTATCAAATTATCAACAAATCTAATACTCTATGAATGTGAAAAGTAAATTAAACGCAGACACACTCACACAGCAATAACAAATCACTGATAATATTGATATTCAAATCAACTAAGATAAAAATTCCTCAGAATTAATGACTTCTGTTGTGAATGAGCAAATTAATGACAAACTCTTAACAATTTAGAAGTTATGGTCAAAATTAGTCAAATCGCTCAATAAATTCTCAGATGATTTGAAATTTGAAATGTTAGATGATGAGATTTTGTTCAATTTTGTTTAAACAACCTAGAAATATCAAATCAACAACACAAATCCATGAATCAAAATGATTCTAATGCAGATCGAGGTTAATCGACCAATGGAACAATAGTCGCTAATTGATATAACAGGGTTTTGATGATTTTCACCAGTTACACCAAATTTTTGAGTAAAATACCTTCGTTAGCTATTGATTAGCTAAAACCAGCTGATGTTTTGATTAATTTGTTCACCAACATGCTTAAATCTGAGTTATGAACTCTTAAGCCGTGACAAACACCCAAAAGCAATTTGAATCAACCATAATCATATCTAATCTGAAACTGATAGATCTAATGAAATAAACAATCAGTTTGACTAATCAAAACTGATAGATCAATTGATCTAAATCAATGAGCACGAGGCTCTGATACCACCTGTGAATCCAAGGATCGAAGCAGGAATTATCTGTTTGATTTAGCAAATAAAGATCGTGGAATTATCAATACTTGTTGTTTAATTAATTATTTATGAAATTTAAATTGACAAAGAACTGATGAAACAAATTGAAAACGGAATAAAATAGTGCAACCAAAAGATAGTTTCAATTGATTTTCAATGATAATGAATCGATTAAAATTGATATTGATGCTTGGATGATATGGTAATCCCCTATGATGTTCTTCGTGTTCTTGTGATTGCTATGTTGCTATTTTGATGGATTGATTGATTGATATCGTTTCTATGAATATGTGAATCTCTATTTGTGTATCGATATCTCTTAATCACCTTCTAAATGAGTGCACCCATGTCTTATATGTATAGGCAGAGGGATTCACTTTTTACAATATTAAATGTAACTTTCTTATCGTGGTAAGAAAGTTACAGTAGTGAAATTCCTGATGTGACATCATAAATCCTCTGACAAAAAGTCAGTCTTCCGTATATCTTGACTAATGACATCACTTCAGTCAGCTTGACTTGTTGACTTCATGTGTTATACTTGATGCGTGTTCATGAAAGTTGTTCTTCTGTAGGAATTGGTCTTTCGTAGGAGTGTTTCTGATCATCATCTTGAACTTCATCCTTAGGAGCAAACTTCCTTCTTTCGCACCAGCAACAACTTGATCTTTAGACGTTCTTTGGTAGATGTTGTGCTTCCACAGGAGATCTACGGATGCTTGTTGACTTGTTTCTTTTAAGATCCGCAGAACATCTATGGAAGAACAAACTTGTTCATCTGCAGATAGTTCTTGCACTTGGTCAATTTTCCAAATTGACCAAGTATGATGTTTCCTGCAATTACATATAATAATATGGGTTAACGTATATATATATATATATATATATATATATATATATATATATATCTTGCATTACAAAAGAATAAAGAATTACAAAAGTTCATTACAAGAGATTACAAATCATCTAAACCTATACAAAAGATCTAGACCTAAGACGTTCCAAACCTTTTGTCTTTTGAATTTGAAGCAGCTCATCTTGCATTGCTTCAACCCAGCTTCCATCTTTCAAAGCCTCATCAACTTTCTTTGGCTCTACCTGGGACAAGAAGCATGAGTATAGACAAATATTTTTGTCATGGGTTTGTCCTCTTGTTCTCACCTGTTGAAGTAATGTAACCTCCAGCATTTCATCCAAAAGCAACTGACTCAAAATTTTGAAGCAAGGAGTCATTGCCTGTCATGTGCCTGGAACAGCCACTATCAATGATCCATACATTACTATTGGTCTTTAGCTATTCCTGCACAAAAAAGGAAATGTTTAGTTACATTTGGAAGCCCAAGCCTCATTGGTCTCGGGCTTATCGAAGTGATTTGAAGAGAATGTAACAGTAATTGATCCTATGTTCAAGCTTTGAGGATCGTTAGCTGTTTTTGATGAAGAACTTTTAGTCACTTGGTCTTCCTTCATCTTCCACACCATCTTTAAAAGATTAGACTTGACCTTCAACACCTTGGATGTTTTGACAACTTCAGAAGTTTTGGATACTAGACCTTCAGAAGATCTTGCTTTCACTGTAGCACGCTTCAGTACTTCTGAAGCATTTGTTTCTTCTGAGACCAAAATTTCTTCCGAAGGCAAGTTTTCACTTGTCTTCTTTTTCCCCTTGGAGCTTCTAAAGGGAAAAGATTTTCCTTCCGAAGATAGTTTTTCTTTCTTCTTCTCAGAAGTTTTCTCTTTGATCAAGTGAGTAGTACTTTTATGATTGTAGATGCAATCCTTAGCAAGATGAGAAGTACTACCACACATGATGCAATCCATTTGCTTCCTTCTGAGAGACTTCTTTTGAGAGAAAAGACTAAACTTGATCACTTTCCACCTCCATCTTCATCTTCACAGATGATGCAGCAAGCTTCTTAGGGTGAGGCTTGCTCTTGGAAATGGATAGTTTAGGCTGTGTAGCAGTGGTACACAGCTAATCAACCTTCTTCTCTTTGCTGGAATGAGTTGGACATGAACTAGAAATCCTGGTACTAGAGTTCATAGTTGAGTCTTCAGCCTTCACCACTTCAAATCCTGCAGAGATAAACACTTGTATCTGCTTAGAGTTAAAAGTGGCCTTGATATCTTGAGCCTTCTTTGATTTCCTCTTGGCTTTCCTAATCAAGTTCTTCCTCTTAGACTTGGTCATCCCAGATTCTTTCCTCTACTCAGGAGAATAGTGACCCTTCTTAGGATGATCTTTTTGCACTCTTCCCAGAATCATCCTTCACTATCTCCTCTTCATCAATGGGGTCTATGAGGGGAAGCTCATCTTCATAAGTTCCACACCTTGGAGATCTTACAGACAATAAAGTGTGTGGAGGAGCTATCTCAGTAGATCCCCATCCTTGCTTATTTTGATAACATACTTTTGCATTCAAGGAGGAGGATATCATGTTCTTAAAGGTCTCTTCTTCAAGAACACATATTTATGCCCTGGCTTTGCAGATCACAAGCTCAGCCTGGCATTCAGTTAACTTAGTGATGAGATCTTTTATCTGAGTCCTGTAGTTGGTATGTTCATGCTTAAGAGTTGAAATGGTTTTCTCTAAATCTTCTATTTTAAGTTTGTAATCATTTTTAGCTCTTTTGAAATCAGCTTTTAAAATATTTAAGGATTCAATATCAGATCTCATCTCTAAGTTATAGGACCTATATTTGTTAACTTTAGTAATACATTTAGGTGTACAAAGATGTTCCAATACCTTGGCTTCTTCATGATCTTCCATCAGCGCTTGGTTTGGAGATGCATCCCCAACCTGAAAGCTCCAGTCAAAGCCTCCTTCTTCAATAGCAACTACAGCTTGCTGCTTGGGCTTCTTATTCATGGGAGCTCCATCAGTGTAGTTTGGTCTGGTTTGTGCTTGGCCACCACTTGTTCTTGGTGCCTTGCACTCTCTAGCAAAGTGTCCCATTTGGCTACAGTTGTAACACTTCACTTTGCTTTTGTCCAGCTAGGAAACTTCCTCCCCGTCCTCTTGTAAAACTTCTTGGCTCTGTGAGTGAGAAGAGCCATCTGTTGGACTATTTCCATGTACTCCAGATCATCTGGATGGATACAGTCTAGGTCATCAAGGATAAAGAGAAAGTTGTCTTTGCTTTATCAAGAGACACAAAGGCTTGTCAAGAGCTTGTCTCTTGGATTGGGCTTCCTTGGATGTAGCTCTCTCTTGGTGTCTCCGGGAAGGTGATGAAAGGTTCCTTTTGTGAGTTGTCAGGGTTGCAGATGAGATGATGCTGTGGTTCCCTACAATCCTTGTCAACCACAGGAAGGGCTGAACTCTGCTGATTATTGGAGTTACCAGATGGATTTTGCATGTTCATCTCCATCTGGTAGCCACTGAGGATACCATACAACTCATTGAGAGTAAGGGTATTGAGGTTCTCAGTCTTCTTAATGACCATACAATAGTGTGTCCATTGTCTAGGAATTGCGGACATGAACTTCCTCACATTGTCCTTGTTCTCAAGAGTTACTCCCACATCCATTAGAGTATCCACAATCTCAACATACCTAAAGTATTATTGAGTCATGGTTTCACCTGCCTTAAAGGTGAAGTTCTCAAACTGCTACTTCAAGAGGTCCTTGTTTTTGTTTGCTTCACTTGACCCCTCATACATCAGCTTTAGTGCATCCTATAGTTGCTTGGTAGTCTTGCACTTCTTGAAGCCTCTGTAGATAGAGTTTGGAAGAGCATTTTGGAGGCCGGTTATGGCCTACTGATCTATGTCTATCTTCTTCCAGTCTTCTTCAGAATAGTCAGCCACTTCCTTTGGTATCATACCACCACCAGCAGCAGTTGAAGAGGTGGATGGTACACGAGGTCCATAGACAATAGATCCCCACATCCTGGAGTCTTAAGACTTGATGAAGCCTTCCATTCTTTAGCATCGAGTATCAAGTCATCAGGAGTGATCGGTGGAGACTTTGTCATAGTATCAGTTTCCATATCAGCCTTTGTGATAGCTGCCATTTGAGATGTTAAGTGTTTTATGAAACTAAAGGGATTTAAGATGGTGAGATCTTACAATCAAGATCCTAAAAAGCTCTGATACCAATTGCAGGACCGGTTAAGGGATGGTCAATACAGTCAGTCTTATAATGAGAAGAGTGTTAGAACACTTAACAGATCAAATGGGGAATCGGGTTTATATAAATGATGCTAAGAACACAAGTAAACAATGAGATAGAAGTAAGAACAAGAACATGATAAGTTTGGTTTTCAAGAATGCTATATATTGCTCTCAAGTTCTTATACAAGTGTTACTAAGCATAAAAAGAAATACAAGGACCAGAGATACTTTATAGTACATCCTACAGCCGGCCATACTTTGAAGGCTAGCTGGAAACACTAATCTAGACAACAAGATCAATGTAAAGTCAAAAGGCAGATTGCATTTTGACTAGTGATAATGACATGCCATAGCTCACATCTTTTTGTATTATAAAAATGATAACAGGTTGGTGAGTCTTCAGTTTACTAAAGCATGGAACTTTTCACCAACTCATGTAGGTTGGTGAGTCTTCAGAGTTGCAGCGGAAAGTAAGTCAGCTTTGTGAAAAAGTAGATCAGAGAAAGCATGTCCTCTCTGTCTTTGGAAGAAATCAGTCTTCACTTCATTTGGCTTCAGAAGACTTTGTCTTTAAAGCTTCGAAAGACTTCATCTTTGGCTTCGGAAGATTTGGACATTGGCTTCGGAAGATTTTACACTTAGAATAATTTCTTGTGATGAGTGTAAAACTTCCAAAGCAACTTTTACCTTGTACATCGTGCATGCATGCAGGAAGCTCCTTGGTTGTTTTGGCTTCTTTGGTTGCATCAGCCTTCTAATATAACAATACACACATTAATGAAGAGGATAAAGAGGAGATGTTGAAGGATGATTCTGAGAAGAGTGAAGAAGATCATCCTAAGAAGGAACACTATTCTCCCGAGGAGAGAAAAGAACCTGGAATAACCAAATCCAAGAGGAATAACTTGATCAGAAAAGCCAAAAGGAAATCAAAGAAGGCTCAAGAGATCAAGGCCACTTTCAACTCTAAGCAGAAACAAGTGTTTATCTCTGCAGGATTTGAAGTTGTGAAGGCTGAAGACTCAACTATAAACTTTAGTACTAGAAGTTCTAGTTCATGTCCAACTCATTCCAGCAAAGAGAAGAAGGCTGATCAGCTATGTACCACTGCTACAGAGCCTGAACCATCCAGTTCCAAAAGCAAGCCTCACCCTAAGAAGCTTGTTGCATCATCTATGAAGATGAAGCTGGAGGTGGAAAGTGATCAAGTTCAGTCTTTCTCTTAAAAGAAGGATCTTAGAAGGAAGCAAATGGATTGCATCATGTGTGGTAGTACTTTCCATCTTGCTAAGGATTGCATCTACAATCCTAAAAGTACTATCCACATGACTAAAAAGAAAAAGTCTGAGAAGAATAAAGAAAAACTAGCTTCGGAATGAAAATCTTTTCCTTTCGGAAGCTCTGAAGTGAAGAAGAAGACAAGTGAAAACTTTCCTTTGGAAGAAAAGTTGGTCTCGGAAGAAAGAATGCTTTCGAAGTACTAAAGCTTGCTGTAGTGAAAGCAAGATCTTCCAAAGGTCCAATCTCCAAAACTTTCAAAGTTGTCAAAACATCCAAAGTATTGAAGGTCAAGCCTTATCTTCCAAAGATGGCGTGGAAGATGAAGGAAGACAAAGTGACTGAAAGTTCTTCATCAACAACAGCTGATGATTCTCAAAACTTGAACATAGGATCAATCACTGTTACATTGTCTTCAAATCACTTTAATAAGCCCAAGACCAATAAGGCTTGGGTTTCCAAATATAACTAAACACTTCTTTCTTATGTAGGAACAACTAAAGACCAAAAAGAATGTATGGATCATTGATAGTGGCTATTCCAGGCACATGACAGGCAATGGTTCTCTACTTCAAAATTTTGAGAAATTGATAGAGGGCTAGTTGCTTTTGGAGGAGATGCTGGAGGTTACATTACTGGAAGGCGCATGGTCACAAATGGTAAGCTCGGTATTGAAAAGGTAAACTTTGTCAAAGAGATTGGGAACAATCTACTAAGTGTATCCCAATTTTCTGATCAGAGACACAACATGCTTTTCACTGAGCATGATTGCATTGTTCTCAAGCCCGAGGTGGTCAATCCTCAAGAGCATATCCTGCTCAGAGCCCCGGAAAGGGAACATGTACAAGATGGACCTGCAGGAAACATCTCTGATAGGATCAAAATGGATCGATCTGTGATGATATTGTGATGCAATTGAATCAAAACAAACACAAGTAATCAAATCAATGCAAACATATCACAAAAATTCATAGTGTTTCCTTGATAGAAAGTATAGAAATACATGTGTAGAGAAAACAGTTACAATTCGTTCAACTAATTCTAAGGTGCACTAGTCTAGTCTTTGTGCTTTTTTGCACAATACATAATCTATGCTATTTATACTATCAAATAAACCAAAAAGGAATATATATTTACAAATAAGTCCCTAAACTATGACAAAACTATTAATAAACTTCGAGAGGCTTCTACAATACTCCCCCTAAGATTGACACTGTCTTCGGTCTTTAAAATCTTCACTCTTTGGTCTTCGTTCTTCAATCTTCATTCTTCATTCTTAATTCTCCATACATCAAACAAATCTTCTAGTACTTCTTTTACTTTGAACATAGGCTTCTCCTTGTATAGCTCTTGTTCTCTTAATGCTTTTGTAATTGCTGACTTGAATTTTTCTGCCAGAATAGCTTGCTCAGGCTTTTATTCATTTGTCTTTATCTCCATCTTTTCCATTCTTTCCAATGTCTCCTTGGACAAACCTGTAATGTCAATGTTAGAATAAAATTCCAGAGGTTTAGAGAACTCTTGCGAGTGAATTTCTACCACCCCTTTGCTCGAAATCCTCATAAAGTCAATCGACTTAATATCCTTCTTCATAATATTTGCATATGCTAAGGATTTGTGTAATGCAATCCTTTCCACTGCAGCATTCATGACTTTAATGATTGTGATGAAGTACTTGTCATTTTTAGAAACTTCAGAAGACACCCGTTCAAACTTTTGAATTGATAAGAAAGAAATGTAACTTGGATGAAACAATTTTAGATCAAATACTCCAAATAAAGAAATCATATCTTTATCCCAATCATCCAGATTTCTAACAAGCTTCAACTCAAATGTATCAACATTATAAAACCATCGTAGAGTTGGTTTTGTCGTTTGAGAGCCATCAATCACTTTCAGACTAGGATTTGATACTTTATCAAAGTATTTATCACTAAAAGCATCCAAAAATACGTCTTCTTCTACACCTTTTTCTCCAAGTTTTCTTTTGCTTTTCAATGATTGAAAGTATTCTTTATCTTCCTGATCACATCTCGTTTTAAGAAATGAACTCATCCTTGATATTCCCCGGTTTAGCAATTGAACAAAATTTTCACCGCGACCAGCTTTTGTTGGGTTAATCAAAGGAAGTCTGTTCAACTCTTTCAAGTCTTGCACAGGTTGTTCAATGACGCTTAAGTAAAAGTGATAAACATCACATATAGCATTTACTCTCTTGATCAAAAAGGCATCAAATACTTCATCATATTTCCAAGCTACTATTGTAACTTCTTTTGACTTATCAGGAACAATCATTGCATAAGTAGTTCTAAAATTGATTGTCCTTTTTGTAAAACATTTCATACCAAATCTCCTATTATTCGAGCTTTGTTCCATAGTTGCTTTTGCTCAATGGACACTTGGTATGCTTGTTTTTCATTTTCTGGAAACAACTTCATTAGCTCCTTTCATGTCCACTTCTTATCAACTCCATGTTTTTGACTTCTTGAGGCTTTAGAATTCTTGTTCTCTTTATGATCTTGAGATACTGTGGGTTGTCCATGTCGAGGACTATCATTCTGTTTGTTTGTTTCTTGGTTTCTTGGAAACTTCTCACCAAGTTCCTCAAAGATTCTGCTTGAAGTCTGTTTAATTTCTTCCTAGGATAGTTACATGATTGGAACCATATCCTTAAAGCAGTTACATTCATATCATCTGGATCAGGATGGTGTAACTCAGAAGTTGAAAGTTCTTCAACATTGATACTTTCTTGAAGCGGATTCCATTCTCCATGCTCTACTACTATCTCATCCGGATCAACAGGTGCAACAGACTCAGCAGTTATACATTTTTCATACTCTTTATTTATTTGTGAGACAATTAATCCATCCAAAAATACTCTGTTGTATTTCATTCTAATCAAGTAATTGTACTTATCTTTAATATTAACAGGTATGACTTCAGTTGTTTCCTGATTGGTGAGTAGTTGGCTTTAACTATGTCTTCATCTTCAAGAACTTCATTATACCAATCGTCAGCAAATTTAGTTTCCAAATCATCAAGAGCTTCAGTTTTTTCATATACATCTGTTTCCTCTCCTTCTTTACTTTCACCTTCAGTCATAATTTTTTGTATTTTTGTTGATGGTTCAGCTAGAACTGAAATGTCTACATCATCAATTTTTCTTTTTCCTTTATCTACCTCAGATATCTTCTCAATATCAATTAGAGTAACTTCAGAAACTATCATAACTTCAGGAGACGGAGATTTTAGACTATCTTTCATTCTTTCGAATTCTTCTTTTAAAACCTCATTGTTTTCTTTCAACTCTTTGAACTTTTCTTCCATTAGGTCATAATCTTTCATCATGACTTCAAAATTTTTCAAATTTGTTTCTTTATCTTTCTCCAAATCAGCAATCACTTTATCTTTCTTTTGTAATTCCTCCTTCAATTTCTCATTTTCTTCTCTTAACTTTTCAATGAGATTCACTTGCTTAGCATTTTCTTCTTTTAATTCATCAATAATCAACAGAAAGTTTGTTTCTTCCACCACATGTGTATCCTATTGATTCAAACTTACAGGATCATCATGTATCACATCTTCAAATACTTCAAAGTTTTGAACATCTTTATTAACTTTAGTTTGTTCTTCTTTTTCAACTGCTTCTTCAATCATGTTAACTATCTCTTCAATAGTTTGACTTTCTTCATTTCTATCTTCAACTTGATGAACTTCCTGAACATCTTCAACTTGTTCAGTTTCATGAACATCTTCATTTAATTGTTCCATGTCATTGCTATCATTACCATCATCAGATGTGGAACTAGAACTATCATTATCAACATTGTCATCATTATCATCATCTTCATCATCATCTTCATCATCATCTTCATCTTCATCAACTAACTCTAGAGGATCTACTTCAATCAGGTCGTTTGGATCAACCGGTTCATCCTCAAGTAAATGAAAATGATCTTCATTTATGTTCACCTCATCTTGAGCCACAACCCTCATATAGTCAAACATTGGTACATTAGGAGCACTAGAAATCATTAATAGTCTTTTGTATGAAGTTTCTATCATATGCTCAAGAATCAATCTTTCACCACCAACTCCATAAGCATGATAATTAGGATTGGCTTCATTTATGATCATCTATAGGAATCTAGGATACATCAGATACTTATTTCTGATTCCTTTCTCCAAGTTAAAGATAAATCCATTCATAATCCAATGAGCCATGTTAAATCTTCTGTTTGTGGCTAATGCAACAATTGGTGATGCAATGTCTACTGGAAATGAATTCCATCTAGCACTTCTCTTTGACATACAATGTTGGATGATATAACATAAAAGCTTCCAATGATTAAACACTCTAGCTCTGAAAAATTGCTTCTTTAGAAAGTGGTCTAGATGACCCATAGCAATAAAAGTTTCTCTGCATTCATTAAATGAGAGTTTTGCTAAGTCTTCAGGGTCATTGTTTCCAAGCTTTAATGCTTCTCTACTGGATTTTTCTGACACTTCAATCATTCTTTCATTGGTTATGCATCCTCTCAAAACTTTTCTCCCTTCTTCATTGATTTCAACAGTTGTAGTAGTCCAAAACTTCTTGATCAGTCTGGAATAAATCACAGGCTGATAGCACATAGCATAGACATACTTAGTCCTTAACAGGAATCTAATCATCTCTTCATAGCCTGTAGCATCACGAACATCTTCGTTTAGAAATGCTGCTACATTGTGTTTAGGCTTAAACTTAAATTCAGCCATCTGAAAGGATAAGACAAAAAGAATTAGACACTTAAGAATTTGCAATATTGAATCAACTTGATATTTATAGAAATTTAAATGAATTATTATGTTTTAATTCTGTTAACCTAACTTGCACTTTGAAAATTTTCTAAGTGTTCAAGTATTCTGTCAAAAAACAAAATACATTCAAGTTAGAGTGTAAATGATTTCAAACATATCAATTCATTAAATTTTCTCAAAAAACTGATTAAAGAATGAATTTGTGATTAATCTTCCATTTTTATTAAAAGTTCATGAATGTGACTGTTCATATTCAAGAACTTCGACCAATGAACATGAACATCATCATCAAGAACAAATTTAATGAAAATTATATTTGATTATCACAATATGTTTGAAATCAAGTGTATATCATCAATCAATGTTCAATTTCAGTTAAACATTTACATTAAGGTCATAGATTTCAAAATTTCAGTCGAACTAGGGTTCATACGCCCATATAGCTATGAAACGCCCAATCAAATTCAAACTATAAACTTGATATTGTATGAATTTGTTCATGAACTTATGTTTAGAATCTGAAAAACAAACTATCAATCCCAAGTATTGAACAAATAACAATCATAAAGATGAACTGGTGAATCAAGGGTGTTCGATAGTCGGGTGCAGGATCAGGGGATTTGAGAGTGAATGAGAGACCTGAAATCACAAGTGTTGTATTTATACTAAGTGTAAATTTTTAGGCGCATGAGCACTGTTTGTGCGCATGAGTCTCAATTTTACACAAAGAATTTAGGCGCATGAGCACTGTTTGTACGCATAGGTTGATTTTTACACTAAGTATTTAGGCGCATGAGCACTGTTTGTGCGCATGAGGTTTAGACGCATGGGCACTGTTCAGACGCATAAGCACTGTTTATGCACTTTTGCACTGTTCAGGCGTATGGGACAAACTGAAACGCCCAACACTTGGTAATTTTTCACTTGAAACGCCCAACTCTTGAAAGCCTGGTACTGTGTAGGCGCATGAGTATGGATGAAACACCCAACACTTAACTACAAATTTCAGACATATCACAACTATTTAGGTGTATGAGGTTGTCTGAAACGCCCAACATTTGTATAAATTTCTAAAAAAACATCATGCTCCTATTTTGGACTTTTGAACACTATTTAGGCGCATGAGATTACTTCCAAGAGTCTAACACTTTTAATTTTCAAATCTTTCACCTGAACACTGTTTAAACGCATTAGTACTGTTCATATACTAATTTTTAAAACAATTTGTCAAATTTTGTCTTTCACCAAAAATTTACATAATTGACCCTCAATTTTGTACTTTTGACATTTAAATTTTTTTTTATTTTTAATTTAAAATTATATATATATATATATATATATATATATATATATATATATATATATATATATATATATATATATATATATATTATGTTTTGACCATTTTATTTTTGTTTTAAATTTTTTTTGAAAAACAATTTCCCGTCATTTTAGTCTTTAATTTTAACAAAAAGTCTCATATTAAAATGTTGTAAGAAGCTTTTCCACTTTAAAATGTTTTCTTCATGTTTATTTTTCAAACACACAAATACTTGAACTTTTTAGCTTTATCCTATCCATCCAAAACATTTAATTTTTGATTTTTCATATCTTGTAATTTGAAAATTTTTTCTTTGACACTTTTCCTTTTTACTCACCCTAAAATTTTAAGTTTAATAAAACTTAGAAGTTTCTTGAAAGTCACAGGAAGAGCACACTAATCATTGTTAATATGCCTGCACACAGAAAAACATGCAAAAATCAAAATTAAAGTAGAATAAAAATCTATTATGTACAATTGAATCATATGTCTGCAGTGAGATTGTATCAGTTAAGATTAGCACATTGAAATAAAAGAAATTGGTGGATAGTCATTGACAGTGAATAAATCCTGATCAAGTCTGTTCCAGGTCAGCATTTTTGCAGCAAAGGAGACACGAGATCTAAGGACAGAAAATGAGTGCTTTTGGCAAGGTACTCAGCACACTTACTTTTTCAACTCTTGGATTGCTTAAGGTATGATTAGATATGACATTATGTAAGTCACACATAGACTTAGAGAGCTCAACCCTCATCAAGATATACAAGAAATCACTTTTCTCAACTTGATAACCTGACATATACTTATAAACAGATCTCATGTTTAGTTTGTGCACATTGGCATCTTTTTGTATCAGATGAGAATATCCAGGTCGGTAATGACTTACAACAAAGGATATCTCGTCACTTCAGGTCTATGATGACTCATAACAGAGAAGTGAATCGATGTTTTAAATTAATGATATAAACAGATCTCATGGTTATTTATATCACCATCAGGTGTGAGTTTGTAACTTTACAAGCAATCAATTTGAGAAGTCAACACTACTCATGGGTACTAAAATGGACAAACACGAATGCTTGATTGATTTAGTTTGATCACAAGAGTTTACTTTTTTAGTATAATTACATGAGCTTACCTACACATCATATCTGATCACGTCAGACTTTAGTCGTAAGCGAAGTATGCAACTGATTAAACTAATGTATCTATCATTTCTCACATATTGCAAAGACAGATTCATTCCTAAAAAATGAATTAAGAAAGAAAAACTCTATTTTTGTAGTTTTTGTTTTATATTTTTATCTTTTAATTTTTCAATTTTCTATATTTGTATTTTGGTTTGTCATTTACTATTGAACATACACACACAATATATACAATCAGGAAATAACTCTGACAGTTTCTCTTGTTGTTTCCTATTCAGTTAAGGGAGGGTTTTGATCATTTTAAGCCTCAAGTAACTGAAATGCTCAAAATCTAGTTTTTACATATGATTAATAAGACCAATTGATTCTACCAAATACTCAAACCTCCCTGGTAAAAAGGTTTTTGTAAATAGGTCCGTCAACTGTTTTTCAGTTGCAATTTTGATTAAAATGATTAAACCTTTTTCAGAGTTATCTCTGAGAAAATGATATCGAATCTCGATATGTTTTGTTTTTGAATGTTGGACAGGATTAGCTGTAATGAAAATAGCAGCAGTGTTATCAATGTAAATTGGAGTTTTAAGAAAATTAAACCCGTAATACAGCAGTTGGTTTTGTAATCAAAGGATTTGAGAACATCCTGCTGAAGCAGCAATGTACTCAGCTTCTACGGTTGAAACGGAGATATTTGTTTGTTTCTTACATTGCCATGAGACTAATCTGGGTCCTAAAAATTGACACCCACCCGTAGTAGATTTACGATCTTGACAACATCCTCCATAATCACTATCTGTATATCCATGTAACTCAAAGTTGCCTTCATAAGGATACCATAGCCCTAAAGCCGGTTGTCCTTTGAGATATCTGAATATTCGTTTAATAGCAATTAAGTAGGATTCCTTCAGGTCTGATTGATACCTGGCATAGACACAAACAGCATACATTATGTCAGGTCTAGATGCAGTAAGATACATCAAAGATCCAATCATAGTTTTGTATAAAGTTTGGTCTACGGATTTTCCTCTCGGATCAGGCTCAAAATGTCGATAAGCTCAAATCACTGAACCAACAGCTCTGATACCATTTGATAGGATCAAAATAGATCGATCTGTGATGATATTGTGATGCAATTGAATCAAAACAAACACAAGTAATCAAATCAATGCAAACATATCATAAAAAATCATAGTTTTTCATTGATAGAAAGCATACAAATACAAGTGTAGAGAAAACAGTTACAATTCGTTCAACTGATTCTAAGGTACACTAGTCTAGTCTTTTTGCTTTTTTGCACAATACATAATCTATGCTATTTATACTATCAAAGAAAACAAAAAGAAAAATATATTTATAAATAAGTCCCTAAACTATGACAAAACTATTAATAAAGACAAAAAAGACTAAATGTTAATCTTCGAGAGGCTTCTACAATCTCCCTCAGGAGAAGTTCTTGCTTTCTATCTAAAGCAAATAGTGATGAGTCTTTCCTCTGGCATAAAACAATGTGCCATGTAAACTTTAAAAACATGAATAAATTAATTAAGAATAAATTGGTAACTGGAGTACCAAAGAAAGAGTTTACAAGTGATGACCACTGTGTAACATGCCTGAAAGGGAAGCAACACAAAGTGTCTCATAAGCCAAATGAAATAAACTCTATCACTACTCCCCTACACTTACTACATATGGATCTCTTTGGCCCCAAGTGTAATAAGCATAGGAAGGACCTCATATTGTTTGGTGATCATAGATGACTTCACAAGATTCACTTGGTTCTTTTTCCTTAATACTAAGAATGAGACTCCTGAGATCTTGAAGAACTTCATTCTGAAAATTGAGAATCAATGTCATCACAAGGTCAAAACATAAGATGTGATCAAGGAACAAAATTTAAAAACCAAATCCTTGACACATTTTATGATGAAAAAGGTATTAGAAGACAATATAGTGCTCCCAGGACTCTTCAGCAAAATGGTGTTGCTGAGAGGAGAAACAGGACACTCATTGATTCTGCAAGAACCATGTTGTCTGATTCTAAACTGCCCATCACCTTCTGGGCAGAGGTAGTCAACACAGCCTGCTATGTGCAGAATAGAGTTTTAGTGGTTAAGACTCATGGTAAGACACCTTATGAGTTGTGGCACAAAAGGAGACCATTTGTTGGTTTCCTTAGGTCATTTGGATGTCCTTGCACCATCTTGAATACCAAAGATCAGATAGCCAAATTTACTAAGAAATCAGATGATGGACACTTTATTGGATACTCTTCTCAAGCCAGGGCTTATAGAGTATACAATCTCAGAACTAAAGTAGTTAAGGAGTCAGCTAAGGTGACCTTCAATGAGCACACTCCTAGTGTGAAAGGTTCTGGTCCTGATTGGCTGTTTGATCTTGATTTAGTTACAAACTATTTTAACGAATCTTGTGAGAATGTTTCAGGATATATAGGTAACTTATCAACAGTAGATCCTGACCCAAGATTTGAGCTGAGAAGACCAAGCAAGTATACTACTTCAGCTCCAGTGGTAACTTACCCTGCAAGTGAAGATCTTATCAGCACAAATATGACAAATTCAGCTGATACATCTGAGGCGCTACAAATTCTAGCTTAGAGGCTTAAAACTCAAAAGAAGGAACATCAAATGTAGGAGGAAATGGAGGTGGTGACAGTGATCAAGAATTTGATCTTTCCAATCAACTTGTTATGATCTCTTAACTCAATATCCACAAGTCACAACCCACCACAAACATCATTGGAAATGTTGATACAGGGGTGAGAACAAGAGGACAAACCCATGACAAAAATGTTTATCTATACTCTTGTTTCTTGTCCCAGATAGAGCCAAAGAAAGTTGATAAGGCTTTGAAGGATGGAACTTGGGTTGAAGTAATGCAAGAGGAGTTGCTTTAATTCAAAAGAAAAAATGTTTGGAACCTATGTCCTCTTCCTCAAGGGAAGACCACCATAGGAACCAAGTGGGTTTTTAGAAACAAAAAGGATGATAGAGTACTTGTCATCAAGAATAAGGCTAGACTAGTTGTTCAAGGATACACACAAGAGGGAATCGACTACACAGATGTTTTTGCTCCTATAGCAAGACTTGAAGCTGTTAGAATATTCCTGGCTTTTGCTACATCAAAGGATTTCAAGGTCTACCAACTTGATGTCAAGTGTGCTTTCTTATATGCAGTGATTGATGAAGAAGTGTATGTCAAACAACCACCTGGCATTGCAGACCCAGATCATCCTGATTATGCCTGCAAGTTTGATAAAGCTCTCTATGGGTTGCATCAACTGCTGAAGCTGAATACATTATTACTGCAAGCTGCTGTGCTCAAGTGCTTTGTATTTAGAATCAAATGTTGGACTATGGATTCAACTTCAAAGAGACTCCCATCAACATAGACAAAAATAGTGCTATCTCTATTACAGAGAATCCTATGCAGCACTCAAGGACAAAACACATCAACATCAGGTATCATTTGATTAGAGATAATTTTGAAAAAAGATTAATCAAACTAGTCAAAGTTAACACAAATGAACAATATGCTAATCTGTTCACTAAAGCTTTTGATGAACAAAGATTTAAATATCTTGTATGAGCTATTGGGATGATTAACTTTGAGAAGATTTTTTGTTAAACTTAATTCAATTCTATTTCTAAAACCTGTGTGTTTTAAGTTGTCTATTATATCATCCTCATAAGCCCAGTTTCCTTTTGAAGAAAATTTGTCAAAAGATATTCGTTAGATTTTTGAAAATTTTAAACATATTTTCTTTCAGAAGACATCAAGTTGTCTTCGGAAGAACATTATGTTTTCAAATCAAATAACTACTTATAAGACAGTTACATTCGAAAGAAATTCTGATATATCTTTCAAACCCTAAATATAAGTACTTACATATATTTGAAAGACAATTTTCTTCCTAAAGCAATTAAGTCTCGAAAGATTTATTCTCATTAGAATAAAACTTCCAAGTCCTGATTTCTTTCAAAACCAACCATGTCTCTGATGCAAAATTCTCTAAGTATTTTCCTTCTGAAGCAAAATATTCACAAATCTTACGAATATCTTCCGAAACCAAATTGGCTTTGGAAGCTTTTCTTAAATAAACTTCTGAAGACAAAATACCTTCGGAAGATTTTCGACTTCCAAGAAAACTACCTTTTTGGGCACTTTTTAAAAGGTGGGACCGACATTCGGATTTCAAAGTTTATCCTTTTGCATTAACTTTGTCTTAAATCCATTTCCTATATATTCTCTCAATGGTTCACCTTCTTTCACTATCTTCTTCATCTGAAAAATTCTCTAACCTAAATTCACCCATAAACTACTGTTGTTCTTATCTTCCTTCACAACAAAGCTACCTCAAAATGGCCAACCTTCATCGCAGAAACCAACCCGATTTCTCAATGCAACTTCACAGGCAACATAATCAAGTTGCTCTGTTGAACTCTGAGAAAGATCCTGGTTTCTCAAAGATTTGTCGCTTTCTCACTCTATCGAACTACTTCACCTCCCTCACCATTGATCCTCCACTCTATAAGGCTCAACTGTTGGAATTTTGGAGAACCTGTCAAGAGGTCACTATGGATGGAGAGAAGGCACTGTCTGCCAAAGTGCAGGAGAGGACAATCTTTATCACTCCAGCATCCATAAACACACATCTAAGGCTGGATGATGTCGAAGGTGTTTTGTCTTTCCCCAAGTCTGCTGTTAGCCATTCTTTTGGTCAAATGGGCTATGAAGGGATTTCTCTGTCAAGACCTTCAGGAAAGGGAAGGTTTCCTCTCAATGGAAATACCTCCTCCATGTCGTCATCCACAGTCTATCTAACAAGCATGGAGGATGGGACCAAGTTCCAGAGGACCTTTCCTACATAGTCCATGGGATGGTTCAGGGAGTCAAGTTTAGGTATTCATATTTTGTGTATATTAATTTACTTGCAAACTTGGACTCCTTAGAATATTACATGTTCCCTAGATATGTCCAGCACATTCTCAAGTGTAAACTAGGCTCATAGTTGAGGGGAACAGGTAATGTTCTAAAATTAGGACAGATGAAGCCTGGCATCTTCAAGACTATGAGGAAGCCAACTGCTAGGTTCTCAGGGGTAGCAACAGCCCTTGTCCTAAAAATGCTAGAGCTCATTACTCAAGGTGACAACCTAGCAGGGACAGCTAGTGTTGAACCCACACCTTCTACTTCTCAACCCCCTATACATCCACAAATAACCATCACCTACCAAAGAAAATCCAAACAAACCCCTGCACATGCTACTCAGTTTGTGCAGCCCCTTATATTACCACCCACACAGGAGGAAGTGGACATTGGAGCTCCCACTTCTCCTGAGTATCAAACCACGCTACCAATGATCAATGCTGAGGTTCCTCATGCTTAGCCTGATGAGTTCACAACACCCCAAGGCTTAAATAGTCTCAACACTCTAGTGAACAACTTTCAGGGGACAGTTACCATCCCCGGCCTCTTGATCTAAACCAACCCATTCCAAACCTAGAATTCTATGATGATGAAGACATGGGATTCAATGAGTATCATGAGTCTCTCTTCTCCCCCCTACTCATGGAGAGATGAGTACTCTTGTTTCTCCCATGTCTAGCCCACATCATCCACCTACTACTGAGACGAATCTACCTGAACCTGTTCAGGAGGTCCATATAGAAGAGGCTCTCAGTTCAACAAATGACTACATCATTAAGACCTTGACCATGGCAACCAACCCATTGACACTTCACTTGAAGCTGTCATAGTGTAGGGGAAATCCAACGACCAAGAACTAAGTGCTGGTGATGAGGAACAAGACTTAGGTCCTATTCTTTCATCCCCCCGTGATTCTTCTGTTGAGGATGACAGGAATATGAGACTTAAGGTGCAAAAGCTAACTCAAACCTGCAACTATTTAGTCTCCAAGGTTAGTCACTTGGAATCTCAGGTGACTACCTTGCTAAGAAAGATCAATGATCAGCAACTTGATATTTCTGATCTCAAGGAACAACTAGCTGGGAGACCTTGTTGGATCATATGAGGCTGGTGCAACCAAAACAACACTTAGAAGATTTTGATGTATAATTCAAGTGGTCTTCTAAAGACAAAGTTGCTCTTCCGAATACAAGTCAAAGATCTTTCAAAGCTCAAGGTTGAAGAACTTCCGAAGTGAAAACTCAATCTTCAGAGACTAAGTAGTTCTCCTTCCGAAGTATACAACTTAAAAGATCCTAGAATAAAGTCCTGAAGACTTGCAAAAGACTCGAAAGAAGTTGATTCTTCCAAAGTATAAATGGCATCCCAAGAACTTATTCTTCCGAAGCCATTTAGCTTCGAAAGAACCAACTATGAACCAATGGACATAGTATGGCCTGTCTGACATCCGCTGCAACCTCTGATATACTGCATGGCACTTACCCACGCCCATTTAGTTGACCATACTTTAATCTAGTGTTCACCCATTATCAGTTAGTATAGTTACCACTTTTAGTTAGTGACAAAAGATAAGTCATGGACCTGTCATGACTACCTAATCTAGGATAGTATTATCTTAGATACTTTACTTCTAGCAATATAGTATTTGTCTAGTTGTAGATTCTGGCTGGTTATCCAAGTATAACCGGCTGTAGATAATAGTATATATAGTTTCTCATTGTAACTTTGTAATCATGCTTATAAGAGTCTTGTAATACTAAGTTGAGAAGTAATATATACAAGTATCTTGAAAATTATTCTTGTGTTCATATTATTTTTATTAACTTATTATATTACTTGTGAACTTAGTTAGAGATTCTGCTTCATCAAACTGAGTGAGATTAAGTGAGATTGAAAGATAAACCTGTGTTTTGAACCAAAACCGATCCTGCAATTGGTATCAGAGTTTTTTAGGTGCTTGATTGTGAGATCTAACCATCCCAAATCACCCTTGTTTCTTCATACTTACAAACTTCACTGAAATGGCTCTTAACCAGAATTTTTTTAAGTTTGAAATGGGAACCATAACCAAGGCTACTATCATCACCCCTAATGATTTTGGAACCTGGTGCAAACGTATTGAAGGCTTTATCAAATATCAAGACAACAGCATGTGGAGATCAGTCACTCATGGCCCTTACCAACCAAAGGTGAAATCCCCAGCTAGTAATGGTGCCATGATTGAGAAAGCTATTGAGGACTACTTTGATGAAGACTTTAAGAAGATGGACATTGACTACAAAGCCATGACTGTATTTCTTACAGCTATACCAAACTCCATAATGGTAGGCTTGAAGCAATACGAGACTGCCATAGAACAATTTGGTGCTTTGAAGCTTATGTACTCTGGTTCTACTGAATCCAATGAGACCAAGAAACATGTGCTGAAGCAAAAGTTTGAGAACTTCACAAACATTGTTGGTGAGACCTTGAGCCAACAATACTTTAGGTATATGGACTTGATCACCTCTCTTCAGTCTATGGGAGTAGTTCTTGAGAAGAGAGACATAGTGAGAAAATTCATGAGTGCACTTCCTCATGAGTGGAATTTCTACTATGTCTTAATCAAGAGAACTGAGAATCTCAACACTCTCACCATGACTGAACTATATGGAATCCTTGATGGATACCGTATGGAGATGGAAACTCAGAAAGGCCATCAGATGAATAGACCCTCAAACCTTCCTATTAGTAATGCTTTACATGCTGCTGAAGGTTCAAGAACTCCCCAACCCTAGTTGTACCTGAACAACCCCCAACAGCCATCATCCTCTTCTAGGCCATACATCACATTCCCTGAGACACCCAAGTCTCAACAGGCTCAACAAAATCATTTTCATGATAGTTCTGCTTTTGTTTCAGGGAGTGAGCACTTTGGAGATTTTCAATTCTACTTTGATGATCTAGAGTGTTTTAGCCCAGATGATGTTGAGTATATGGACATTATCCAGCAGATGGCTCTTTTGACCTACAGAGAAAAGAAGTTCTTTGAAAGAACTGGAAGGCAATTCCCTCAAAACCCAATCAGCAGCAAATTTGGGTTTGACAAGTCAAAGACCAAATGCTACAACTACAACCAGCTTGGTCACTTTGCTAGGGAATACAAGGCTCCTAGATCTAATCCTTAAGCAGTTCAAGCCTCCCAACATCATGCTACCCCAAAAGCTACAGTCAAACCTACTAAACAACAGACTGTAGATATTGCTCAAGAAATTGACTAGAGCTTCATGGTGCAAGATGTCACTCCTACTCAAGCTCTCATGGCTGGAATTGAAGACAGCAAGGTATATGAACATCTCTATACTCCAGCCTGTATTGCTAAGGTTAAGTTGTATCAGGACTACAACATGGAGACTAAATTTGATATTGAGTCCTTAAACATATTAAAATCTGATTTTAAGGAGAAGAATCTGACTACAAACTCAAAATTGAAGACTTAGAGAAAACAATGTCCTTTTTAAAACATGAACATTCCAACTACATGGCTCAAATAAAAGATTTAATATCCATGTTGACTGAGGCTCAAGCCCAGCTAGTAATAGCTAAGGCTAAAGCAAAGAAGTATGCCATTCAAGAGCATAACTTCAATACCATCATTGCATCATCCTCCCACACAAAGGTATGTTATCAAAACAAAAGTGGGTTGGGAACCAATGAAATTGCTCCACCACACTCTTATGTGTCTGTTAGATACCCAAGATGTAGTACTGATGAGCAAGAGTTTCCAACTGCTGACTCACAACCCAATGAGTAGAAGAATGATGCAATAATGGTGACCACCACAAGGAAGGATAGGTAGAAAACCTCATCCCCATAGCTGTTGATCAACCCTTAACCACCAATGCCGAAAAGAACAAAATCAGGGTAGCAAGAAAAACTGCCAAGAAGGTGGCTGAGACAAAGTTGAAAATAGACCCAAGGCAGAAGGGTGTATTCATCTCAGCTAGATTCCAAGTGGTTGGAAGTTCTGATTCAGGAAAAGAGTGTATTACCAGCATTCCTATCCAACTAAAGGATCAAAAATTGAAAGGGAAGGCTGTTGAATAAGAAAATAAGTGCAAGAAATAATAGCCCTCATGCTTCATCAAGAATACCATTGAGTGCATAATCTATGGTCTGCATAACCACATGGCTAAAGATTGTTACTAGAATCCAGCAAGCATACATTATGCAACCAATGTTAAGAAAGAAGGAGTGAAGGATGGTTTCATATTTGGACCTTACCATATGGTCTAACTGTTAAGGAAAGGAAAGCTTGTTTCCGAAGCCAAGTTGCTTTCGGATGAAACTCATTCTTCCGAAAGGAAAATAGCTTAGGAAGACAAGCTAAAGAACAAACAAAGGAACAAAAGGAATCCTTTAAAACCTTTTAAGAAGAAAACTGCTTCAGAAGAAAAGCTGGTGAAAACTTCTACGAGAAGAAAGAAGCCTCAAAAGCAAGTCATGTTGCTCAAGCCTCTTCAGGCTCATCTACATTGATCAACTAGAGGATGGAATGGAAGATTAGAAAAGATGTTGTAGGCCAAGCCTCTTCTTCACAAACCATAATTGAACCCCCATGCATACATTTTGGTTCAATTATATCATCTACATTGGAAGAGCCCAAGACCAACAACGCTTGGGTTTCCAATAGTAACTAATCTTTCACCTTATATGCAGGGACATCCATATGACAAGAATGGAAATATATGGATTGTGGACAGTGGATGCTCCAGGCACATGACAGGAACAAATCTATCCTACAACAATTTGAACATTTTGATGGAGGTCCTGTTCAATTTGGAGGTGAAGCCAGAGGATACGTTTCTGGTAGAGGTAGTGTATCCAATGGTAAGTTAATGTTTCTTTTAGAGGTAGTGTATCCAATGGTAAGTTAAAAGTTGACAAAGTTAATTTTGTCAAACAGTTTGAACACAATCTCTTAAGTGTTTCTCAATTCTGTGATCAAAAGCACCAAATGCTTTTCACAGAAATAAGTGTATTATCCTCAAACCCAGGATGAAAATTACTCAGGAATTGGTGCTTCTTAAATTTCCCAAAATAGGGGATATGTACAAGCTGGATATGAAAAATGCTTCCCCACTGGGTGAAGTATCATGCTTTCTTTCCAAAGCTAATGGTGATAAGTCAACTCTTTGGCATAAAATAATATGCCATGTTAAGTTTAAAACCATGAATAAAATGGATAAAAATAATTTGGTACATGGTGTGCCTAAAAAGGAATTTATCTATAAAGATAATTATGTTGCTTGTCTGAAAGGGAAGCAACATAAGATCTATAAGGCCCCGTTCCCGGGACGCTTACAGTTGGTCAATCATCACATAAAACATATAAAACATATCATTTTAAAGTGGAAATATAACTTTTCATACATATTTGTAAATATATGACATTATTCTTATAGTTGCATCATAAAAACTTGACATTTACAAGCATTTCTCAAATCTAGAATGCCAAACTCGAATCGTCCCAGTAGCTATCTCATCCATGCCTGCACTCCTCAGCTGCGTCATTTACCTGCCAACTGACATGCATATAAAAAGTCAGCGTTGCTAAGTGAGTTCTAGTTTATATAATAAACTACTTTACTTTTGATAAAACATTTCCTTTACTTTCGTACGTGATCATACATCATTCATACATCTAGATAATATCATTATTATCTTTCATCATCGTTCTTAATCGTTTGCTTTCGTACTTTCTTTCATTAACATCTTTCACTTTTATCTAGATCCTGCCATATGCTATGTCCTATCATTATGCACGAAGCAACTACCGTCTTGGGTTCAAGCGACAAGGATCCCGTTTTCGTATGTCTTGATCAATCATGAAGATTGACTCCCCTGTGTGCATCCTCGTGGGTTAGCTAAACCGCACACAGTTGAGCTAACAACCCCTCAATGAGTTGTGAACCTCCATTTAACTTGCTTGCAAAAATTTTATTCATTCATTATGTTCCACTTTTCATCATCTTTATCTTTCACTTTCATTACAATAATACTTTACGTACGTATGCATATCACACCACGTAAAGTCATATCATAATACATAATATGGAACATAATCAACATGACAGCAACCCACAAGCATACAACATCAACAAGCATATACCCCATAAAACATCAGTACTTAGCACTAAATTCTACTTCCTAAAGTTCAGAATAAGCCTAAGGATTCACAACGTCTAAACACGTCACCAGATACAATCATGAAGCTAAGGAAGACCTCATTACACCTTCTGAAGATTTCACCTTGGCTTTGGAAGAATTCTTCTTGGCTTTGGAAGATTTCTTCTTGGCTTCGGAAGATTTCTTCCTTGGCTTCAGAAGATTTCATCCTTTGCTTTAGAAGATTTCCCATACTTGGCCAAAGTCCACGGCGCAGGAATGAAACAGTAAGTGTGCCCACAGCGGATGACTAAAATATTCTCAAGTGTCCACAGTGGACAGCCAAGTCCAACACCTACGATTCAATTGATGCAGTTTCTAGTTCAATCATTTAAAACATGCATCTTTCATAAATAGTTGTACTTTCATGGAAAAACCATAGTATGTTTTATAAAATAATAGGTTGATATGCATATCAGCCCCAAACAGGTAGAAAACATGTAAAAGAGGGGATCTAGAACTCATCTTTAACGGATTTCAAGTAAAACACCACCAACCCGAGAGCAACCTGGAGTTCTAGCACCTAAACACACGAAAACAGGAAACCAAACACACAGCAACACATAAAGATCCATCCAGAAGCTTAAACCCAACTGAAACCGAGAAGAAACATAATTAAATCTTACCTTTTGAAGATTTATTCTACTTTCTCCCTCTAGAACCGGTAGGAGTCCTTTTTCTGTCTCTAAAGTCATACGTTGAGTGTGTGGGGAGGGAGCATGGGCGACCTTACCTCCTTTTTAAACCCATTATGGGCAAGTTTGACATTTGCACACCTTTAACCCCTTGCTTTGAAATAATTCCCTTTTCTCCCTTATATTTTCTTTTCTTTTACTGTAATTTTTATTCCCAGGTGTTACAAGTCCACCCCCCCCCCTTATATAGGTTTCATCCCCGAAACCTTTCACTCCTTAAAGATATTTGGGTAATGCCATCTCATTTCTTTCTCTGACTCCCAAGTGGCCTTCGATCCCTTGCGATGTTTCCATTGCACTTTTACTTGGCTAATCACTTTATTCTTCAACCTTTTCTCCTTCCGGTCCAAAATAGCCACTGGTCGCTGCATCTAATTCAACCTTTCATCAACTTCAATGTCCTTTAGAGGAATTACAACGTCACCTTCCGCCAAGCACTTTCATAAGTGAGATACATGGAACATATGATGAATCCCCTGCAGCTCATCAGGAAGTTCCAGCCTATATGCCACTTCACTAACTCTGGCAATGATTTTGAATGGCCTGATATACCTTGGGCTCAACTTCCCTCACTTTCGAAACCTGATAATCCCTTTCTAAGGAGATACTTTCAACATCACCATATCTCCCACTTGGAACTCAATTGGCCTCCTTCTCTTATCAGCATAGGACTTATGTCGGTCCTTTGCTGCCTTCATAAAAACCTTGATCTTCTCCAACTTTTTGGCCATAGCCTTGACCACCTTAATGCTCCCCAACTCCTTTTACCTGATGTCACCCCAACATACAGGCATTCTACACTTCCTATTGTATAGCATCTCATATGGTGGCATACCAATGCTGGCATGATAACTGTTGTTGTATGAGAACACGGCTAGCGGTAAGTGTTCGTCCCAACTTCCACCAAAATCAATGACGCATGCTCGTAGCATATCCTCAAGCATCTTAATGGTTCTTTCTGACTGACCATCTATCTGAGGATTGTAAGTCGTACTGATATGTAACCTTGTTCCCATCGCATCATGAAATCTCTTCCAAAACTTAGATGTAAACCGAGTGTCACGATCAGACACCATAGACACCTGTACACCATGACGAGTCATAATCTCTTTGATGAACAGATCCGCCAACCTCTCAGATGAGTAGGTCTCACGGATCGGCAGAAAGTGAGCACTCTTCGTCAGACGGTCGACGATCACCCATATGGCATCATATCCCCTTGCTGTACGCGGCGACTTCGTGATGAAGTCCATGGTGATGTGCTCCTATTTCCACTCGGGTATATCCAGAGGTTGGATCTTCCCCTATGGTTTCTAATGCTTCGCCTTCACTTGCAAAAAAGTAAGGCACTTACTCACATACTCCACTACGTCGCGCTTCTTTCCCGGCTACCAGTAATCTTTCTTCATGTCCTGATACATCTTTGTAGCACTAGGATGAATTGAGTATCGAGTCTTATGAGCCTCATCCATGATCTTCCCTCATAGATCTCCATAATGAGGAATCCACATCCGCCCAAAGAGGGTTTAACACCAAGAGTGTTCTCACCCAACTTCGAGACTAGGCCCTTCATCCGCTCAGAGTTAATTCAATCCTCCTTCAGAGCTTCGTCCTGAAATTCCTTAACCTATTTCATCACATCAGAGGTCATGTTCATCTGATAAGCCTTTACCCGAATTGGCTCGGACCCCTCCTTTCGGTTAAGGGCATCTGCCACCACGTTGGCCTTGCCTGGATGGTAGTGGATCTTATAGTCATAATCCTGATCAACTCTGACCACCTCCTTTGCCTCATATTCAGATCCTTTTGCTTAAAGAAGTATTTCAAGCTCTTGTTGTCAGTGAAGATAGTGCACTTCGTCCAGTACAAGTAGTGCCTTCAAATCTTCAATGCAAATACCACAACCGCCAACTCCAAGTCATAAGTAGGGTAGTTAGCCTTATGGATCTTTAACTGTCGGGATGCGTAGGCTATAACTTTCCCCCTATGCATCAGCACACAACCCAATCTCAAATAAAAAGCATCCGAATAGACCACCAAGTCTTCATTCCCTTCGGGCAGTGTCAAGGTAGGAGCTTGAGTCAACCTCGTCTTTAGCTCTTAGAAAGCATTCTCCTGCTCTAGACCCCATACAAACTTCTTATCCTTACGAGTCAACTTAGTCAATAGTGAAGCTATCTTGGAGAAGTCTTGGATGAATCTCCTATTGTAGCCCGCCAAACCCAAGAAACTATTAATCTCAGATGGCGTCTTTGGAGACTTCCATTGCATCACCGCCTCAACCTTCGCCGGGTCTACCATGATCCTTTCCGAGTTGACCAAATGACCCAAAAACTTTACTTCGCATAACCAGAACACACACTTGGAGAATTTGGCATATAACTTCTCCCTTATGAGCGTCTCCAGCACCTCTCGAATGTGTCCAGCATGCTCCTCTTCATTCTTCGAATAAATTAGAATGTCATCGATAAACACAATCACTGATTTATCTAGCATAGGCTGACACACCCAATTCTTAAATCCATAAAAGCGTCCGGTGCGTTGGTTAAGCCAAAAGACATCACGAGAAACTCGTAGTGTCCATAACGCGTGCGAAAAGCTGTTTTAGGAATATCTTGCTCATTCACCTTCAGTTGATGGTAACCAGATCGAAGATCTATCCTCGAGAACCAACTGGCATCTTGGAGCTGATCAATCAAGTCATTAATCCTCGATAACAGATACCGATTCTTCATAGTCAACTTGTTCAACTCACGGTAGTCGATGCACATCCACATGCTACAGTCCTTTTTCTTCACAAATAAGACCGGAGCACCCCATGGAGAGATACTCGATCGAATGAAACCCTTGTCCAGCAATTCTTGCAGCTGAGTCATCATGTCCTTCATTTCAGATGGAGCTAAATGATACAGCGCCTTAGCAACAGGTTGGGCACTAGGTATCAGATCGATCTGGAACTCAATCTCACAGTCACGTGGCACACCTGATAGATCTTCCGGGAACACGTCTGGGAAGTCACACGAACAGTACATCAGACAATCATGGTACTAACGCATCCACATACTTCACATAAGCCAGATAGGCACCACATCCATACCTCATGCACTTCTCTGCCGCAACCATCGAAATTACCTTCGAGATCGTACTGACTCTATCGCCGAAAATTGTTACCGAACACCCATCGGGCGTGGTCAATCGAATCATCTTCTTTCGACACACAATGTTTACCTCATAGGCTGCTAACCAATCTTTCCCTAGGAATACATCGAAACCGCCTAGGGGCATCACGAACAACCTAACGGAGAACCTATGGCCTTCAAATTCTATCACGCAATCCTCTACCACATCAGAAATCCTGGTAGACTTACCAATGGTAGTTTCTACATCAAAGGGCTCATCAATCTTTCTACTCCTAACAGGCAACTTATCACATAAGGCAGCAGAAATAAAACTTCTACTAGCACTGGAATCAAAAAGCACAAAGGCACCAGTTTAGTTTACTAGGAATGTACCTGACACAACCTTGGGGTCTACCCTAGCCTCCTCTCGGGTCATAGTAAATGCCCTAGCTTTAGCCCTCTACCCCTTCTTCTTCTTCTTGATCCCCTTCCTCGCCCCCGAGTCCTCAGCCCTTGGCTTCTTGCAATCCCTACTCAGATGGCCATCTTCACCATAGTTATAACATCTTAAACCCCACAATCTCTCGCCATATGACCAGGCTCCCACACTTGAACCAGATGTTCGATCCCCACTTACACTCCCATATATGGTCTTTCCCACACATACCATATAAGTTCACCACTACCACAGTTGCAGCCATCCTACTGCCCTTTACCTTCATCTTTTTGCCCTTGGGGGTGAAGCCACCACTGCCAAAATGTTTCCCACCCTGGTTCCTCTCGCCACTTCCCTCTTTGTTCACCTCCACCATGGTCACCTCATCCCTCTCATCATACAGTCTCCCTGCAAGATCAACCAATGACCTGAACATTCTTGGCCGGGCAGAAATCAGATGTGTACAGATATCCATCGGCAGACCTTGGATGTATCTCTTGATCTTTCATGACACGGGCGTCACCTGATCTGGCACCAGCCTTGCCATCTCATTAAACTTAGTCGTGTACTGCTGGTGCGTCATAGTTCCTGCCTCCAACTGCAGGAACTCCCTCTCAATCTTGTCAAGTTCCCTGTGATGACAAAACTCCTCAATGACCAACTTCTTTAGTTCACTCCATCTCATTCTTCCTATCGCTCTGCTACCCTCGGCCTAGAAAATATTGTCCCACCAGCATAAGGCTAAATCCACAAATGATTGGAAAGCAAACTTCACCTTCTAGTCCTCCCTGCACTCATTGATATCCAACACAACCTCCATTTCCCTCACCCATCGGTGAGCGGCAGTAGCATTCCCATACGCATCAAAAGTCAGGGGCTTGCATCTCTGGAATGCCCTATAGTTGCACCCCTTTATAGTTTCTTGCAATGCCTCCTCTTCCTCATCATCACTAGAGACAACCATCTCAGTCCTTGGGTGTTCCCCTTCCCCTGAACCTCTCTCCTTTCCCTCTCTCCCAATGGTTTTCCTCCTCTCCTCTTTCTCTTTCTTTTCATACTTTCTCACGGCTCTAATAACCTCAGTCACCACAGACGACAGAATTGTCTGCATGACTTGATGAACATCCTCTATAACTGCCTCCTTCACTGAGGCCCTCAGGTTAGCACTCTCATCACCGCCTTCATGGTGATGAAGCTCGAGCTCTTCAGGAGCCGTTTCAGTAGTCTTGGCCCTGTTCCTCGTGACATGCGGCCCAGTACCACATCCACCACGACCTCCACCTCATGAAGCCTTTGAAGATATGTCACCAGCCATCTCTAAACACTATAAGATTCAAACACCAACATTGTCATTCAATGTAATAGCTTAAATTATGTCAAGTATAGTAAGTCCCTAATTACAGTGGCCAGTTGTGATTAGCCACTTACTTTACTCTTCATTCCCAAAGCATTTCCTATCCTAACTACATCAGTATCCAAATCTACTAAGAGCATATAACTCATATAGCACATGTACATAATTCCTTTTCCTATTAACATACATAAAACCTTTACTTGTAGGCATGTAGCTACTAGGACTAGCCTCCCTTTCCCTTTCTTTCCCCATTCTCAGTTTAAGTTTAGGTTTTGAAAATAATTTATCCAATTCTCTTAAACTTTGGCTCTGATACCAACTTGTAAGGCCCCGTTCCCAGGACACTTACAGTTGGTCAATCATCACATAAAACATATAAAACACATCATTTTACAACGGAAATATAACTTTTCATACATAATTTGTAAATACATGACAAAACATTGTTCTTATAGTTGCATCACAAAAATTTGACATTTACAAGCATTGTCTCAAATCTAGAATGCCATACTCGGATCGTCCCAGTAGTTATCTCATCCATGCCTGCACTCCTTAGCTGCGTCATTTACCTGCCAACTGACATGTATATAAAAAGTCAGCGTTGCTGAGTGAGTTCTAGTTTATATAATAAAATACTTTTCTTTTGATAAAACATTTCCTTTACTTTTGCAGGACCTGGTAAGTGTGCCTAACATAATCAGTTTCACAATAAGGAGAGACTTGGAACACTTAACATTTCAAATAGGGAATCAGGTTTGATTATGAGAATACTATGAACACAACTAAGTAAGGAGATGAAACAAGCAATAATAACATAGAAATATGGTTTTCAAGGAGTGTTGTATATTGCTCTTAAGTTCTATTACAAATGTTACAAAGCATATCTAAATTACAAGAACCTAAGAATCTTTATACTACATCCTACAACCATCAATACTTAGAAGGACAGTTGGAATTGACTAATCTTGACAAAAAGATCAATCTAAAGTCAAAAGGCAGATTGCCTTTTGATTAGTGACTATGACATGCCATAGCTCACATCCTTTTCTATTACAAAAAGATTTACAGGTACAAAAGTAGGAAGTTACAGACAAAGACCTTAATCTACAGTTTACAAAATCATGAACTTTTCACTAACTCATACAAGTTGCAGAGTCTTCAGAGTTGCAGCGGAAAGTATGTCAGCTTTATGTAAAGTAGATCAGAGAAAGCATGTCTTTCTCTATCTTTGGAAGAAATCAGTCTTCACAACAAAATGGCTTCGGAAGACTTTTTCTCTGAAGCTTCGGAAGACTTCATCTTTGGCTTAGAAAGATTTGGACTTTGGCTTCGGAAGATTTTACACTTAGAGTATTTTTCTGATGTAGTGTGTAAAACTTTCAAAGCACTTCTACCTTTGTACATTCAGTGCATGCATGCAAGAAGACCTTTGGTTGTTTTGGCTTCTTTGGTTGCATCAGCCTTATAATCTTTTGATATTACCTTACAACCTCCCCCTAGGCTGATCCTACCAAAATAGAAAAGTACTTCAGATGTTGATAGTCCTCATTAGGATCAAGACCAAGCCTCTTTTCATCATCTGGTCAGGATCCTTCAGACTTTCATAGTATCTTCTCATGTCATAGAGATCATGTAGAGGAAGATCAAGCATGTCTTGCCAGAAGTGGACATCTTGTCCTTCTTGATCTCTGATGACATACCCTCTGCCGGATTGGCAGCGAAACTCCAGGATAAGATGGGTCTTCTAATGGCAAGAGGCTGTACTTGAATAGGAGTTGGTTGAGCAGCCTCTTCATGCACTTCCTCAGGATGCTCTGACTCATCCTAAGGTGTGGAGGTGGATGCCTTGGTTTTCTTCTTCTTTGAAACACTTTTTCTGACCATCCTTTTCCTCCTCTTTGAAGTTTTCAACTGAAGGACTGGTCTTCAGTACCAGATTGTTCTGTTGTGTCCCTCTCAGTTGGGATCTCTTCTCTTATAGATTCAGATGGAGAGAGAGGAGAACCCTGCTGCGGAACAGAAGATGAAGTTGGCTAAGATGCAGCTCTAGGATCAGGTTGTGTTGTCTTAGGGGTTTCAACCTTCACCTCAACTTCAGGTTGAGCTGGACTTGGTGGAGAATGCAAGTCTACAAGCTCTCCCCTTTTAATCTTTCGCTTGATCAATCTTATATGCTCATCCATAGTAGATAGAAACATAGGACCAAGCCTCCTTCTGAAGAATCCGTACAGCTTCAAGAAACTCATCATCCTTTGTCTATCTTCGGACTTCTTTTGGCTTTTGTGGATGATGGCCCTTGACCTTGTAGCTTTTTCCCTTAGCTTTCTCTTAACAGCTTTTCTTTCTTTTGTGGCTTGTTCCTCCAACTGCTTGAGATATTCAAACTCTATGTACAAAAAGGATAAGAGAAGAAGTACAGTTGCCTGATAGAGTCCTGTCACACTCAGGTAGTTGATCATATTCATTCTTTCAGCTTCCCTATCTACCTGAGGTTGTGCCTATGCCACAGTCTCTATCTCAGGACTTTCTTGAACTGGGGAGAGGATAGGAGCATGTTTGTAGATACTTTTTAGTCTCCTATCTTCCTTAATCTTGAAGAGCAATGTTGCATCCTCTGCCTCCCTCCTCTCCTTTGATAGCTTAGTATCAGCCAGCTTTTTCAACTCTTCTAAGGGGAGAGATATGAGTTCATCAACATTATAGTTCCTGATCCCCAGGTAGTTTAGCCTAGCTGCCATCAACTCATCATCTTAAGTGTTTGGCCTAAGGGCAGCTCAAATAACAGCTTGCATGAAGCCTAAGGACCCTCCTGAACTCTCTCCCCTTAGCTTCCTCTTCCTCTCTCTCTTCTCCTCCTCTAACTCCTTAGAGGTCATTTTCCTCTTCCCTTTGTCACGCACAGGCCTTGGTGACTCAGGGTGGAGAGATCTCTGGCCTTCATTGCTTGATTCAACAGTCAAGCTCTGGCCAGAGAGAGGTTGTAAAGTACCATCACCAGCTGGTGCTTCACTGAGGGTACTAGGTGTAGAAGGAGATCCTATCTCAAGGTTCACAGGCTCAACCTCTGGGCCTTCAGTCAAGGTTTTCCCTTTGAAGCTAATCTTGGGGTCCACCTTAACATCCAGTTGACCAAATATTTCACCTGCTATCCTCTGTCTATATAATCTTGATCTCATCTTGAACTCTTCTAGAACCCTTTCTTGTATCCTGTCTGCTAGTCTTCCAGCTTGTCTGTTTTGGCTTGGGTTGACAAGTGGAAGATCAACCAGAAATATGCACTCATAGAAACTCAGGTTTGAAAAGTTGAAAGTTTCTTATTGACCCTAAGTTCTAGAGATGATGAGAGCTCTTCTTTCTATGTCATACCTCCATCCTATCATTGGGTTCTTAGAGAGGGGAGATGGGGTAGACATGGCTCTAGATATACCCTCCTTAAATAGACTTTGAATGAGAGAGTCTACATCCATGTAGACTTAAGGAGGTTGCTAAGTATGGACTATTGCAAGAGAGGGTGGTGAATCCTCTATGTCCATACTCTAAGAGGAACTCCCAGGTTCTATGACAGTTTGGACTTTCTCCCCCTTTTTGGTAGCATCACCTTCTTGCATAAGTGAGCTGGGGGTTGAGTCTGTCACATTCATAGGTTCTTATGAACCTGGTTGAGTTCATCTTGGTGGTCTCTCAGCTAGCTGGCCCTTGAGATCGGTGATCTCAAGTTGCTGGTCATTGACCCTCTTTTGTAATATAGTCACCTGAGATTCTAGGTGACTAATCTTAGAGACTAAATAGGTGCAAGTTTTAGTCAGTGTGTGCACCTTTAGTTTCAGACTCCCCTTATCTTCATCAGTAGAATCACAGGGGGATGAGAGAATTGGACCAAGATCCTCCTCCTCATCACCAGCTTATTGTTCTTGGCTGCTGGATTTCCCCTACCTTATGACAGCTTCAAGAGAAGTGTCAAAAGGCCTGGTTGCTATGGTTGAGGTCTTAAAGATGTAATCACTTGCTGAAGTGAGAGCCTTTTCCATATGGATCTCCTAAATAGATTTAGGGAGATCCACCTCAGTGATAGGTGAATGATGTGGGATAGACCTGGGTGAGACAGGAGTACTCATCTCTCCTTGAGTAGTTGTGGAGAAGAGAGACTCATGGTACTCACTGAATACCATGTCTTCACCATCATAGAAGTCAAGGCTGGGAATTGGGTGGTTTAGATCTAGCGGCTGGGGATGGTAACTTTCCCTGAAAGGTTGTTCACTAGAGTGTGGAGACTCTGAGTGAAGGCTTAAGGCTGTTTGGGGTGTGAGCTCATCAGGCTGATCATGAGGAACCTCAGCACTGATCATATGAGAGATGGGAGTGGTTTGCTCCTCAGGGGAAGTGGGAGCTCGAGTGTCCACTTCCTCCTATAAGGTTGGTGATATGGGGGCCTGCAAAAGCTGAATAGCATATGCAGGGGTTTGCTTGGTTTTTCTCTGGTAGGTGATGGTTATTGTGGCATGTATGTGTGGTTGAGAGATAGAAGTTATGGGTTCAACACTAGCTGGTGCTGCTAGGTTGCCACCTTGAGCAATGAGCTCAAAAATTTTTAGGGCAAGGGCTGTTTCTACCCTAGAGAAGCCAACAGTTGGCTTCCTTATTATTTTGAAGATGCCGAGCTTCATTTGTCCTGTTTAAGAATATTACATGTTGCCCTCAACTATGTGCCCAGTTCACAGTTGAGAATGTGCTGGACATATCTAGGGAACATGTAATACTCTAGGGAGTCAAATTTAGCAAGCAAATTGGTATATACAAATTAAGAATACCGAAACTTGACCCCCTAAACCATTCCATGGACTATGAAGGAGAGGCCTTTTGGAATCTGATCCCATCCTCCATGCTTGTTTGACAAGCTGCGTTTGACATCATGAAGGAGGTACTTCCATTGGGATGTGGCCTTCCCCTTCCTGAAGGTTTTGACTGAGAAGTCACCCTCAAAGCCCATCTGCACAAAGGAGTTGTTGACTACAGCTTTGGGGATGGACAAGTCACCTTCTACATCATCCAGCTGAAGATTTGTGTTTATGATGGCCGAAGTGATGAAGATTGTCCTCCCCGACATTATGGCAGATAGTGCTTTCTCCCCGTCCATGGTGACCTCTTCATAGGTCCACCAGAACTCCAACAAATCATCCTCATAGAGAGGAGGATTAATGGTGAGGGAGGTGAAGTAGTTGGACAAAGAAAGGTAACGAAAAACCTCTGAGTAACCTGGATCTTTCTCAGAGTCTAACAGAGCAACTTGATTATGTTGCCTGTGAAGATGTATGGAAAAATCGGGTTGATTTCTGCGGTCAAGGTTGGCCATTTTAAGTAGCCTTGTGATGAAGAAAGATAAGAACGAAGGTGGTTTATGGGTGAAATTAGGTTAGAGAACAATGTAGATGAAAAGGAGAATGAGAAGAGGGGGAACCGTTTGAGAATATATATGAAATGGATTTGAAACAAAGTTATTGCAAAAGGATAAACTATGAAATCCAGATGCCGGTCCCGCCTCTGAAAAAGTGCCCAAAAAGGTAGTTATTTTGGAAGTTGAAAATATTCAGAAGGTAATTTAGCTTCGGAAGTTTTTAAGAAAAAGTTCCCGAAGGCAATTTGGCTTCGGAAGATATTCTTAAGAGTTGTGAAAATTTGGCTTCTGAAGAAAAATACTTAGAGAGTTTTTCTTCCGACACATTTGATTTCGGAAGATATTAAGACTTGGGAGTTTTATTTGAATGAGAATAAATCTTCCGAGACTTAATTGATTTCGGAAGATATTTGACCTTCAAATACATGCAAGTACTTAGAAGCCTATTTAAGCTTCGAAAGATATTCTCGGAATTTCTTCCGAAGGTAAATTTCTTATAAGTAGTTATTTGATTTGAAAACATAAATTTCTTTTGAAGTCAACTTGAAATCTTCCGAAGGAAAATATGTTTGAAAATTTTTCAAAAATCTAAGTAATATCATAAAAATTTTCTTTCGAAATAAACTAGGCTTATGAAGGTGATAAAATAGACTACTTAGGACACACAGGTTTTAGAAATAAAGTTGATTTAAGTTTTTAAGAAAATCTACTCAAAGTTAATCATCCTAATAGCTGGTACAAGATATTTGAATCGCTGTTCATCAAAAGCTTTAGTGAATAGATCAGCATATTGTTCATTTGTGTTAACTTTGACTAGTTTGATTAATCCCTTCTCAAAATTATCTCTAATCAAATGATACCTGATGTTGATGTGTTTGGTCCTTAAGTGCTGCACAGGATTCTCTGTAATGGAGATAGCACTGTTGTTGTCTATGTGGATGGGAGTCTCTTTGAAGTTGAATCCATAGTCCAGAATCTGATTCTGAATCCAAAGCACTTGAGCACAGCAACTTGCAGCAGCAATGTATTCAGCCTCAGCAGTTGATGCAGAGACATAGGATTGTTTCTTGTATTTCCATGAGACAATCCTTCCACCAAGGAATTGACCTCCCCCGAATGTAGACTTTGCAGTCATGTTGCAACCTCCATAGTCACTATCTATATAAGCATACAGATTGAAGTCAGAACTCTTTGGATACCAAAGGCCAAGCTTGGGAGCACCTTTTAGATATCTAAGAATCCTTTTGATAGCAACCAGGTGTGACATCTTGGGGTTGGCTTGATATCTTGCATAGATGCATATGGCAAACATGATATCAGGCCTGCTGGCTATTAGGTACATAAGAGACCCAATCATAGCCCTCAAGATCGGGTCCTAGGGAGTGGTTTCTGGATATGGGTGTCTTAGCAACCTTACATTCAGTCATGTTTAATCTTGTAAGTATGTCTTGTACATACTTTGACTGACTTATGAAGATGCCATTGTCAACTTGCTTTACTTGAATTCCCAGAAAAAAATTTAGTTCCCCCATGACACTCATTTCAAATCTATTCTTCATCAACCTCTCAAAGTCTTTGCAGAGCTTTGGATTAGTTGACCCAAAGATAATGTCATCCACATATACTTGAACCAGCATTAAGTCAATCCCTGTCCCTTTGATGAAGAGAGTTCCATCTATACTACCCCTCTTGTAACCATTTTGACAGAGATACTGAGATAGTGTTTCATACCACTTCCCTGGAGCTTGGTGTAGCCCATAAAGAGCTTTATCAACCTTACAAACATAATCAGGATGATCTGGGTCTACAAAGCCAGGTGGTTGTTTGACATACACCTCTTCATCAATCACCCCATACAGAAAAGCACACTTGACATCAAGTTGGTAGACTTTGAAATCCTTGGATGCAGCAAAAGCCAGGAATATTCTTACAGCTTCAAGTCTTGCCACAGGAGCAAAAACATCTGAGTAGTCAATTCCCTCTTCTTGTGTGTACCCTTAAACAACTAGTCTTGCCTTGTTCTTGATGATAAGTCCTTTATCATCGTTCTTGTTCCTAAAACCCACTTGGTTCCTATGAAAGTCTTCCCATGAGGAAGAGGACATAGGTTTCAAACCTTTTGTCTTTTGAATTTAAGTAGTTCCTCTTGCATTGCTTCAACCCAACTTCTATCTTTCAAAGCCTCATCGACTTTCTTTGGCTCTACTTGGGACAAGAAGCAAGATTATAGTCAAACATTTTTGTCATTGGTTTGTCCTCTTGTTCTCACCCCTGTATCAACATTTCCAATGATGTTTGTGGTGGGGTGCGACTCGTAGATCCTGAGTTGAGGGATCATAGCAAGTTGATTTAACAGATTTGGATTAAAGAAATTCAGATCTGGTAATGGAGTGTCACCCACCACATCCACACACTTATCAAGTGAGACTTGATCCAATGAGTGTGTGACATCATTTATGTTGTCTTCTATAGAGTGGTTATCAGCATCAAGAAATTCTTGATCACTATCACCACCTCCATTTCCTCCTACATTTGAAGCTCTTTCTCCTGAATTTTGAGCCTCTGAGCTGGAATTTGAAGGCATCTCAGATGTATCAGCTAAATTTGTCATGTTTGTGCTGCTAGGATCTTTATTTGCAGGGTTAGTCACCAAAGGAGCTAAAGTAGTAATCTTGCTTGGTCTTCTCAGCTCAAATCTTAGGTCAGGATCTCCTTTTGATATGTAATCTGTAGATCCTGAAACATTCTCACAAGACTTGTTAAACAGTTGGTAACTAAGTCAATATCAAATTGCCAATCCGGACCAGAACCTTTCACACTAGGTGTGTGCACATTGAAGGTCACATTGGCTGACTTCTCAACTACTCTAGTTCTGAGATTGTATACTCTATAAGCTTTAGCATGGGAAGAGTATCCAATAAAGTGTCCATCATCTGACTTCTCATCAAATTTGGCTACTTGATCTTTGGTATTCAAGATGGTGCAAGGACATCCAAATGACCTGAGGAAACCAATAAAAGGTCTCCTTTTATGCCACAACTCATAAGGAGTCTTACCATGAGTCTTAACCACTAAAACTATGTTCAGTACATAGCAGGTTGTGTTAACTGCCTCTGCCCAGAACGTGATGGGCAGTTTAAAGTCAGACAACATGGTTCTTGTAGCTTCAATAAGTATCCTGTTTCTCCTCTCAGCAACACCATTTTGCTAAGGAGTCCTGGGAGCACTATATTGTCTTGTAATACCCTTTTCATCACAAAATGTATCAAGGATTGGTTCTTAAATTCCGTTCTTTGATCACAATTTATGGTTTTGACCTTGTGATCAGATTGATTCTCAATTTTTAGAATGAAGTTTTTCAAGATCTTAGGAGTTTCATCCTTAGTTCTAAGGAAAAAGACCTAAGTGAATCTTGTGAAGTCATCTGTGATCACTAAACAATATGAGGTCCTTCCTAAACTCACTACACTAGTAGGGACAAAGAGATCCATGTGTAATAAGTACAAGGGAGTAGTGATAGAGTTCATTTCCTTTGGCTTGTGAGACACTTTGTTTTGCTTCCCTTTCAGGCATGCAACGTAATGATCATCACTTGTAAACTCTTTCTTTTGCATTCTAGTTATTAAATCATTCTTAATTAATTTATTCATGTTTTTAAAGTTTACATGGCATATTCTTTTATGCCATAGGAAAGACTCATCACTATTTGCTTTAAATAGAAAGCAAGAAACCTCTCCTGAGGGAGATGTTTTCTGTAAGTCCATCTTATACATGTTCCATTTTCTAGTGGCTCTGAGTAGGATATGCTCTTGAGGAATGACCACCCCGGGCTTGAGAACAATGCACTCATGCTCAGTAAAGAGCATATTGTGTCTCTGATCACAAAATTGGGATAAACTCAGTAGATTGTATCCAAGCTCCTTAACTAAATTTACCTTCTTAATGGTGAGCTTACCATTTGTGACCATACCCCTTCCAGTGATGTAACCACCCGCATCTCCTCCAAAAGCAACTAGTCCTCCATCAATTTTCTCAAAATTATGAAGCAAAGAACCATTGCTAGTCATGTGCCTGGAACAGCCTCATTGGTCTTGGGCTTTTCAAAGTGATCCACACATTTTCCTTGGTCCTTAGTTGTTCCTGCATAAAAAGAAGTGGTTAGTTACACTTGGAAACCCAAGCCTTATTGGTCTTGGGCTTTTCTAAGTGATCTGAAGACAATGTAATAGTAACAGATCCTATATTCAAGCTTTGAGGATCATTAGTTGCTGTTGATGAAGAATTCTCAATCTCCAGGTCTTTCTTCATCTTCTACACCATCTTTGGAAGATTGGACTTGACCTTCAACACTTCAAAAGTTTCAATAACTTCTGAGGTTTTGGATACTAAACCTTCGAAAGATCTTGCTTTCACTGCAGCCTGCTTTAGTACTTCGAAAGCATTCCTTTCCTCTAAGACCAAAATTTCTTTCGAATGCAAGTTCTCACTTGTCTTCTTCTTCACTTTGGAGCTTCCGAATGAAACAGTTTTTCCTTTTGAAGCTTGCTTTTCCTTCTTCTTCCCAGAGGCTTTTTCTTTGACCACATGGATAGTGCTTTTGGGATTGTAGATGCAATCCTTAGCCAGATGAGAAGTACTACCACACATGATGCAGTCCATTTGCTTCCTTCTAGGAGTCTTCTTTTAAGAACAAGACTGAGTTTGATCACTTTCCTTCTCCATCTTCATCTTCAAAGATGATGTAACAAGCTTCTTAGGGAGAGGCTTGCTCTTGGAGTTGGATGGTTCAGGTTGTGTAGCAGTGGTACACAGCTGGTCAGTCTTCTTCTTCTTGATAGAATGGTTTGGAACTAAACAAGAACTCCTGGTACTAGAGTTCGTAGTTGAGTCTTCAGCCTTTACCACTTCAAACCTTGCAGAAATGAACACTTGTTTCTGCTTGGAGTCAAAAGTGGCCTTGATCTCTTGAGCCTTCTTTGATCTTTTCTTAGCTCTTCTAATCAAGTTCTTCCTCTTTGACTTGGTCATTCCAGACTCTTTCCTCTCCTCAGGAGAATAGTGACCCTTCTTAGGATGATCTTCTTCACTCTTCTCAAGGTGATCCTTCACTATCTCCTCTTCATCCTCTTCAATAATGGGGTCTATGAGGGGAAGCTCATCTTCACAAGTTACATAACTTGGAGATCTTACAGAAAATAGAGTCTATGGAGGAGCTATCTTAGTAGATCCCAGTCCCTGCTTATTCTGATAACAAACTTTTGCATGTAGGGTTGAGGATATTATGTTCTTGAAGGTCTCTTCTTCAAGAACACATTTCTCTACCCTAGCTTTGCTGATCACAAGCTCAACCTGGCATTCATTTAACTTTGAGATGAGATCTTTGATTTGAGTCCTGTAGTTAGTGTTCTCATGCTTAAGAGTTGAAATGGTTTTCTCTAGATCTTCTATCTTAAGTTTTTAATCATTTTCAGCTCTTTTAAAATTAGCTTTTAAGATATTTAGGGACTCAAGATCAAATCTCATCTCTAAATTATAGGACCTGTATCTATTAACTTTAGCAATACATTCAGGTGTACATGGATTTTCCAATACCTTGGCTTCATCATGATCTGTCATTAATGCTTGGTTTGGAGATGCATAAAGCTCCAGTCAAAGCCTCTTTCAATAGCAACTACGGCTTGCTGTCTTGGCTTCTCATTCTGGTAAGCTCTTTAAGTGTAGTTTGGCCTTGTTTGTGCTTGCCCACCATTTGACCTTGGTGCCTTGCACTCTCTGGAAAAGTGTCCCATTTGGTTACAGTTGTAACACTTCATTTTGCTTTTATCAAGCCCAAACTTTCCATTGGTTGCATTGCTAGGAAACTTCCTTCCAGTCCTCTTATAGAATTTGTTGGCCCTGTGAGTGAGAAGAGCCATATGCTGGACTATTTCCATATACTCTAGATCATCTGAATGGATACAGTCCAGATCTTCAAGGATGAAGAGAAAGGTGTCTGAACTTTCATCAGAAGACACAAAAGCTTATGAAGAGCTTGTCTCTTGGAATGGGCTTCCAGGGATGTAGCCTTCCCTTGGTGTCTCTGTAAAGGTGATGAAAGGACCTTTTTGTGATTTTTCAGGGTAGCAGATCAGATGGTGTTGTGGTTCTCTGCAATCCCTTTCAACCACATGAAAGGCTGAACTCTGTTGGTTGTTGGAGTTACCAGATGAATTTTGCATGTTCATCTCCATCTGGTAGCCACTGAGGATACCATACAACTTTGTGAGAGTAAGGGTCTTGAGGTTCTCAGTCCTCTTGATGACCACACAATAGTGTGTCCATTGTCTAGAAAAAGAGGACATGAACTTCCTCACAACATCCCTGTTCTCAAGAGTTACTCCAACATCTGCCAGAGTATCCACAATCTCAACATACCTGAAGTATTGTTGAGTCATGGTTTCACCTATCTTGAAGGTGAAGTTCTCAAACTTCTACTTCAAGAGGTCTTTCTTGTTTTCTTTTGCATCATCAGACCCCTCATACATCAGCTTCAGTGCATCCCAGAGTTGCTTGGTAGTCTTGCACTTCTTGAAGCCTCTGTAGATAGAGTTTGGAAGAGCAGTTTGGAGGGCGGTCGTGGCTTTCTGATCAATATCAATTCTCTTCCAGTCTTCATCAGAATAGTCAACCACTTCCTTTGGTATCATACCACCACCAACAGTAGCTGAAGAGGTGGATGGTACATGAGGTCCATCAACAACAGACCCCCACATCCTGGAGTCTTGAGACTTGATAAAGCCTTCCATTCTTTGACACCAAGTGTCAAAGTCTTCTGGAGTGATTAGTGGGGACTTTGTAATTGTACCGGTTTCCATATCAGCCTTTGTGATAGCTGCCTGTTAAGTGAACTGTGAAACTGAGAGGATTAAAGATGGTGAGATCTTACAATCAAGAGCCTAAAAAGCTCTGATACCAATTGCAGGACCGGGTAAGGGTGCCTAACACAATCAGTTTCACAATGAGGATAGACTTGGAACACTTAACAGTTCAAATAGGGAACCGGGTTTGATTATGAGGATACTATGAACACAAGTAAGTAATGAAACAGAACAAGCAATAATAACATAGAAATATGGTTTTCAAGGAGTGTTGTATATTGCTCTCAAGTTATATTACAAGTGTTACAAAGCATATCTAAATTACAAGAACCTGAGACTCTTTATACTACATCCTACAACCATCAATACTTAGAAGGATAGTTGGAATTGACTAATCTAGACAATAAGATCAATCTAAAGTCAAAAGGCAGATTGCCTTTTGACTAGTGACTATGACATGTCATAGCTCACATCCTTTTCTATTACAAAAAGGTTTACAGGTACAAAAGTAGGAAGTTATAGACAAAGACCTTAATCTACAGTTTACAAAAGCATAGACTTTTCACTAACTCATACAAGTTGGTGAGTCTTCAGAGTTGCAGCGAAAAGTGTGTTAGCTTTATGTAAAGTAGATCATAGAAAGCATGTCTTTCTCTGTCTTTGGAAGAAATCAGTCTTCACAGCAAAATGGTCTCGTAAGACTTTGTCTTTGAAGCTTCGGAGGACTTCATCTTTGGCTTCGAAAGATTTGGACTTTGGCTTTGGAAGATTTTACACTTAGAGTATTTTTTTGATGTAGTGTGTAAAACTTTCGAAGCACTTCTACCTTTGTACATTCAGTGCATGCATGCAGGAAGACCTTTGGTTGTTTTGGCTTCTTTGGTTGCATCAGCCTTATAATCTTCTGATGTTACCTTACAACTTTCATATGTGATCATACATCTAGATAATATCATTATTATCTTTTATCATCGTTCGTTTTCGTACTTTCTTTTATTAACATCTTTCACTTTTATCTAGATCCTTCCATATGCTATGCCCCATCATTATGCACGAAACAACTACCGTCTTGGGGTCAAACGACAAGGATCCTGTTTTCATACGTCTTGATCAATCACGAAGATTGACCCCCCTGTGTGCATCCTCATGGGTTAGTTAAACCGCACACAGTTGAGCTAACAACCACTCAATGAGTTGTGAACCTCCATTTAACTTGCTTGCAAGACTTTCATTCATTCATTACATTCCACTTTTCATTATCTTTATCTTTCACTTTAGAGGATATAGAAAGGTTGGCCGATCTCTGCTCTAGAGGATATTCTCAAAAAGAAGAAAAGGGAGAGGATGGAGAGAATAGTCTTTCTCTGCTCTAGAGGATATTCTCAAAAAGAGCTAGCACCTCATGATTATGATACGATCTTGTTTCTTTTTCACAAAGAGCAAGATCAAATCAACAAAGAAAAGAAGAACGCTGCCAGGGAGAAGCTGAGGGAGAAAAAGGAGGAAGAGGCATAACTTGCTGCTTCTAGAAAGGTGGGAGATAAGGAATTGATGAAAGTTTATCTCAAAGCCCATGGCTTCACCGGCAGGTAAGTGGGTCCAATGTTAGATAAGACACTACAGTGACATCTCAGTGACATCAAGGCTGACATTCGCTTAGGAAGAAGGCAGGAGGTAAGTCAAAGACCAAGTGTTTAGAGGATGGCACCCAAACCAACACCCAAACTAACACCAACACCCAAACAAGCACCCAAACCACAACCTACACCCACACCTTCTCCCTTCCCCATGAAAATTGAACCAACCACTGAGCCTTACACCCCTGAACCCACACCATCAGCCTTACCTACATCCTCACCCACTACTTCCCAACAACCACCACCACTACCTATCCTTAAACCCAAAACACAACCCAAAACCCAATCTATACCCAAACCATCTTCTGAACCATCTAAACCCCTGACCTTAGAAGAGTTCAAGGACATCAAGAGAAAGTTCATCAACTACACAACATTGAGCGACATCTCTTGTGAGGAAGAGTCCATAAAGCTAAAATACATTGATGGCTCTTCCTGTTCCCTACAAGAGATGCATTCCTTGATCTGCCAAGGGGAACACTGGACCAAGCTCTCTAACTTCTTGCAACCAACTCAGATGCACTTAATGAAGAAGAGAAGAAGCTGAGAAGGAGACTGGTGACTCTGCCAGACAAAAAAAAGGGGGACAAGCTGCCAACCAATCCCCTCAATCCAAGAAGCCAAATTGTCCAGTGGAGATTTGATGAAGCTACACACAGCTTTGCTATGGAAAAAGAGAATAGTCAAGTAAATAGACTTGATACATCTGCTTTGCTACACTCAAGTAGGTTTGACATTGCTGAGTTAGCAGAGAGACCATTCTCCAATCCCTCCAACTCTCAAATAGCTGCTCACATCAGGAATCATTTGAGTAGTCTTCATGTTGAAGCGCTTACAAAGAAATCCAAGACTAAAGAAGAGTTGAAAAAGAGAGCAATGGAAGAAGAAGAAGGTGCAACCAGAGAAGGAAAGACATTCCTACAGATGGTTGAAGGTCCAACTTCAGATCCTATAGTTAGATGGGAATATGACTACAATTCCAATCAACTAACTCTCTTCAGTGGTACTTAGCAAAGGGTACATATCATCCAGAGCAATCGATTGGATTTATTATCTATGGATGATTTGTACATGCTCCTCACTACTACATCAGGGAAGAACAAAGAGACAGACAAATATCTACTCTCCCTAGTGTTGAAGACAATTGAGGAATAGAAGGAAGTAAAGTTTTGGTAGCGCCAGCCTAGGGGGAGTTTGATGGATCATATGAGGCTGGTGCAACCAAAACAACACTTAGAAGATTTTGATGTACAATTGAAGTGCTCTTTCGAAGAGAAAGCTGCTCTTCTGAAGACAAGTCAAAGATCTTTTGAAGCTCAAGGTTGAAGAACTTCCGAAATGAGAACTCAGTCTTTTGAGACTAAGTAGTTCTCCTTCTGAAGTATACAACTTAGCAGATCCTAAAGACAAAGTCTTCCTAAGAATAAAGTCCTGAAGACTTGCAAAAGAATTGGATGAAGTTATTCTTCCGAAGTATAAATGGCCTCGGAAGAACTTATTCTTCCGAAGCCATTTAGCTTCGGAAGAACCAACTATGAGCCAATGGATATAAGTATGGTATGTCAGACATCCGCTACAACCTCTAATATACTGCATGGCGCTTTCCCACGCCTATGTAGTTGACCATACTTTAATCCACTATTCACCCATTATCAGTTAGTAGAGTTGCCATTTTTAGTTGGTGACAAAAGGTAAGTCATAATGACTACCTAATATATGATAATATTTTATCTTAGATACTTTACTTCTAGCAATGTAGTATTTGTCTACTTGTAGATTCCAGCTGGTTATCCAAGTATAACCGGCTGTAGATAGTAGTATATGTGGAAACCACTGATTCTGCTAGTGGATCGAATATTGCAATCGTATTGTTGCCGTTTATCGAATTTGTGATACGAAAACTCAAAAACCCGTTGATGATTTAAAGTGAAGATCTATATGCAAGATGAACATGTATGATGAACAAATTCAAGAACATATACTCATAAAAATTTCATTCATTCATATGTATGATGCTAGAGGATTACAAGGGAGTTTGTAAGAACACTCTCTCACACACACTCAACCTTGATTTCTCACTCTAGTCTATGCTATGGATTGTTAGTGATTCCTGATGTTCTAAAGTTCTCCGTATAAATGACTACACTTAGTCATTTATACCCTTTACAAAAATAAGAAAATATTACATTTAAGCACAGAATGATTACACAAATATAGTTCTAAGTCTGATAAATTCTTCTGTTGCTGATGTGCAACTGCTGGGTGTTGACGTCATTCAGGATGACCGCTGATGTTGACTGTTGACTTTGACCACGGTTGACCACGGTTGACCAAGTTTGACCAAGTTTGACTTTGGTCAATTTTCTTCGTTTTGATCATATCTTTAGCATATCTTCACCGTGTCGGTTTTGGTAATCATCATGAGATTCAGCACTTAGGTTTTGGTACGTATCATCTTCAAATAGTCCAACAATACTCCCCCTAAGATGATGCTGCCAAAACCTCATGATTATCAAACCTTGGTTGTTGATTGACGTGCAGTCTTGAAGTGCAGTCTTCTCCCCCTTTTTGGTAGCATCTTCTTAGAAGCTTTATAAAAAGGCATTGAGAAAAGGACTTTGTTTCGGCACATAAAGACTTTGGTTCGGCACTTGATGGATGTTTCTTCAGCTTGATCTTCTAGTCTTGTTTTGAAGACTTGAAAATGCACCCATTTGCATACATTGTGGATTGCACAGGTAGAAATATCAGCAGCTTTATCTCAACTTCAGAAGTAAAGGAGAAGCATCAGAAATTCTTCAAACTTGACATATACTCTCCCTCAACAAAAGCTTTAGAGGGTGAGGAACTTTTGTGTATGAGACACCAAGAGGAGGATTCTTGGCTCTCAGCAACTGCCAGAAGATCTTTAAAGGAAGCAGGAGTGTTCTCTTGACATTTTGAACTGAATAAAAAACTCATGCATGTCATGCAATTCATCACCTGCAAAAGTCTAAATCCTCTCGGTTGAGGTATTGCATGGGAGTTTCACTCCTAAATTAATAACACATGTAAATCTACCGAAACTAAGAAAAATACTAAAAAAAAGACAAATCTTTTTGGAATTTTAGATTTTTCAAAATTAAGATATTTACAAGCATGAATCCTTCAACTGCAATGAGATCATACTAATCCAAAATCCTCTACATCTAAAATTTAAAGTTGGAATAGACATAGATAAAGAACAAAGTTGATTGTAAGTATGTTTGTCCCCTTAAACTCATGCAAGGATCTATTTTCAACACTTTGTGATATTTATCATGTTTAGATTTGATTAGATATGCTAATTGAGTAATTGAGTACCCCACACTCAGAAGTATGGAAGAATAACTCTCCTCATGAAATGCAAGGTGGTACTTTATTGCAACTTGAACCAGGCTACTTAGAGTATAAATCCTCATGATATGATCCACTTTGAGATTCTTTTGTACTTCACTTTGGAAGTTGATCCTCATTGGGATTCTTTTAGCTTTGATCCACATTGGGATTTTTTTTCTTTGCCTTTTTGGCATGCATCAGCACTTTTAGTGCAAGGACAACTAGATCTGTGCTCAGCACAACAGAAGTTATCCTTATGTTTACTCCAGATTTGTATTTACATACAACAAAGGAGAAATAGATGCTTTTATCATTGAGAAATTTATAAACCATTTTCGCATGATGTGTTTAGGTAACCACACAAGCAAACACTTGGAAAAGTCATTGCTTACCAATACCCTAAGATGGTCTTGGTCCACAATGCATATTGATTTAGTACATCACAAATATGCTTATCTTAAGTCCAAGCTGAGCCTACTAACATATCAGCCTTGTCAGTTTTTATTTACCTAAAAAATAGATGCAAAAAATAGTAGATGAGTGTACTATCATTTCTCATGTAAATGCAGGAAGATTCAATAGAAATATTTTTGGACTTTTCTTGATTTTCTAATTTTTAGGATTTTTGTTTTTGAGAAAATAAAGAAATGGCATATATGTTATCAATTCAATAGAGATCATCAACAGTTAGTCCATATAGCAATGTAATCAGACTAAGCAGATAGAATGAAACATTGGTTGTTTCTTGCATTGCCATCATAGTTTCTGTGAATGATTGATGTCCTACATTGAATCATGTTTAATGTCTGCTCCATTTGGCTAAGTTGCATCATAAAAATCATGAGCAGGAAGAACGTTCCTATCATGGAAGGGATCAGCCACTGCTAACTTTTCTTGGGTTGGCAGGCCTCTATAACTGTCCCTATCATACTAGCAAATCAGTTAGATGTATCAACCCAGGCCATTATTGTCCTGAGTTGTCCATTTGCATTTTTATATGTGACTTGCTCGTATGTGTATGATTTTGTTTTATCTGATGATGTATCAGATTCTCCTCCTGAAATTGTTTTCTTTCTCCAACATTGTTTTGTTTTTAAACCAACTGACTCAACTTTAGTTTGTTTAACAAAAGGAGTTTGTTTGGCTTTTGAAAATCTTTTTGTTGGTTTGGAAAATCTAATATGCTTTTGAAAGTTTTGTGGAGGTGTAGCAAAGGATCTTTGTCCTTGATTATGTTTGTTTCTTTTGGGCATGTGATCATATTCATCATAAGAATCATAATCATGATTATAATAATTTGATGGATGTGATCTTCTATGATATCCATTATGCCAAGCATCATTCCTATATCTGACATACTTATGTTGTGTGTATGACCTAGGATAATGTCTTGGTGTCCAATAATCATGAATATCATAATGTTTAAAATCATACCCATGCAATGTGGTTGAGGAGAAGAGTAGCTATGACATCTGTTGTAGTACTCCTACTCCGATCTTGGTGAGTATGACTCTGATGTATGATAAGATCTTTGACCTCTTTTGTGTTGTGATGTTGGAGAGTTGTTGTATGAACACTCTGAAGTGGTATGATTCTCCATGTCACAATTTAAGCAGTAAGGAGTAGGTCGGGATCTTCTTTCCTTAGGCTTGAATGATGAAGTTGGATTTGCTTGAAACTTCACAACCTTTTATCTTGTTTGTTTTTGTTGCTTTTTCTTATGAGGACATATATATATATATATATCACTCTCAGTGTTTTTACATTCTAAAGTGTTGTGTGAATCTGAATTACATGTCTCATAGAGAATTGGTTGTTGTTTTGGAGTTTTTAATGTAGCCTTTGAGGTTGATGGTTGGTTTGGATCAGGTGTAGAAGACTTGGTTGACTTTTCTTATTTCTTTTAGATCTAGTCTTCTTCCTCTTGACTTGTTCTTTGATTTCTTCTACCTTAGGCTTCTATTTGTTCTTTAACTTCATCTTGATCTTTGTCTTCAGTTTAGTCTTAGACAATTCTGGTTCAAGAAATCATACTGGTTTGAATATCTCATAGAGAACCATAGCCTTTTGTTTGTTGTCAGGCTTTCCAGCTTTGGATTTCTGTGGTTGGGTTTGTTTTGGAATGATTTCTTCAATGACATGATAAATACATGTCAATATTTGTTTGTTTGGTTGGTTGATTTCTTCATCACTATCATCACTTGCAAAATCTTTATCTTGATCATCACAAGAATGAAAGCTTTCATTCTGTGGTGATTCTGGTTTGAGATACAGCTTTGGTGCTATCTCAGGAGAAGTGATTTGAGTGATAGTGGATGGTTTGTCTGTTTGATGATGATCATGCATCTTTGAATCTTCTTTAACTGGACTTGTCATTGAAGTTGGCATTTCTGTGTAGTTATCATTGTAAGGAGGAGGAACAACATGGTATGTAGTTCCAGCATTCTTCCTTTGATCTTTTTGTGCATTAACTAGTTCTTCCAACTTCCTGGCAGTCATCTTTGAATTTTCAAGTTCAACTTTTGTTGATGCATGATCTGCGTTTGTCTTGAGCTTGAAGACTAAATCTTTCTCCAAGGAGTTTGTCTACATACTTTAGAAGAGAATTGATTTTATCTTCGAAGGCTTTATGTTGTATCTTTAATTCTGCATTTGTAGCCTTTTCTGAATTGATTGCTTGATTTTAACGCTCAATGTAATGTTGCAAGTTACTGATTATTTTGGTTGTACTTGCTTCTGATATTTTGACTTCAGCTTCAGCCTTTGTGTTTGTTAATTTCACAGAGAGTTCAGTTGATTGAGCATTCATCTTGTGATTTTCTTTAAGCAATTTATCAACTTCTTTCTCTAGTGAACTGATTTGTTTTGCAGAAGTTTTTAGTTCATCTGCATGTGAAGCTCTTTCCTCCTTTATCATGTATGATATATTGTTTCAATATTTCCGATATGCCTGAACTTCATCTATGCATGCTGATGAGCATAGATTGATTTTTCTGTCTTCAGCAATTTCAGGCAATAGAGGAATGTTTGTGTTGTTGATGTGTGTGGCTTTTGTAAGCTCAATAGTTAACTCTTCAAGTTTGATTTGTTGTTGTAACACCCGGAAAATTTTAAAAGACGAGAAAGAAAGAATAAAAGTGAAGAAAAGAAGAAAATGTAATAAAACCCAAATAGAGGGGTTCAAAGGGCTGCAAAGTACAAAATATAATATAATTTTGTCCAAAAGAAACATGGCCGCCCATGCCATGTTACTTTTCACCTTTTTGCAGTCGGTTTTCTAGAGAGAGAAAGAGCAAAGCTCTCGGGTTTTTGAAGAAAGAAGAAGAGGAATTCGAATTCAAGGTAAGAATTCATCATTTTAAGTTGTTCTTGGCCGGCCTATGCCTCGGTTGTATGCTTATGTGTGTTTTGGGTGTTCGGGTTGTGTGATTTGGTGGGTTTTAGGTGGTTGAACTCATAGTACAATCGGGTTTGAAGAAGTTCATCCGGAAGTTTGTCAAAGGTGAGTTCTAGAACCCCCTTTTTACTTGTTTTAACTGATTTTGGGGCTGGAAATGCATGTATGTATGTTTTTACGAAAATGGGTTTTGTACCCGTATGTATGTGTATGTGTGAATGTGGGTGGGTTATGATTTGGGTGATTTATTATTTTATAACGATGCCATGTTCGTGTTATGATGCTTAGAATGCTAGAACTAAGTTAGAACATGATGAATTGATTATTTGGGACTGATTATGATGTTATTAGTATGTGTTGGTTGCCCATGCGCCTGAAATTAGCCCATGCGCCCAATGGTCAAATTGCCTAACTGTAGTCCCATGCGCCCAAAATCCATGCGCCCGAATAGTATCCTTGCGCCTAGGCACTCATGCGCATGCATAGTGCCCATGCGCCTAGAAGTGCCCAGAATGACTAAGTGTTGGGTCATGCGCCCCAATAGTGCCCATGCGACCAGAACCTTTCCCATGCGCCTAAGTGTTCCCATGCGCCCAGAAGGCCATGCGCCTGCATAGTGCCCATACGCCTAAGACTTAAATTATTTTCTGAAATTTTGGGAAAAATGTAAAGTGTAGGCTTTGACTTGGAAGGTTCCCGGGGGTGATGTAAGTTGACTTATGATGTCATATGTGATGTGATGATGCTATGTATGGTATGGTTATGTTTATGTTATGTTCCTTATTATGTATGTTTATATTCCGTGGCTTTACGTGGTATGATTATGAAAAGTAAACGGAAAGTATTATGTAACCTAAAGCGGAAGATAATGAAAAAGAGGAACGTAAGGAATGAATGAATGCATGCATTAATAAATGATGTAATGAAAGTCTTGCAAGCAATGTATGGAGGTTCACACCCAATGAAGAGTGTTAGCCCAACTGTGTGCGGGTTAGCTACCCCGGAAGGATGCACACTAGGGGTCTAATCCTTGTGATTGACCATATGTATAGGACTCTTGCCGCTTGCCCTAGGTACTGGAGTCAGCTTCGTGCACAGTGTTCGAGGTCTATGATGACCTCAGGCCCAGTAACCAGCTTCGTGCACAATGTTCGGGGTATAGCACATGGCATTGGTCCAGAATGAAAGATGAATGATAATGATGAGTGTACTTGCCCTAGGCCCATGAGTCAGCATTGTGCACAATGTTCGGGGTACAGTACATGTCATCGGAAGTTAATGAATGTACGTATAGTACGGTATGAAAGATAACGAATGATAAAGATGACGTACGATGATGAATGAACAGAGTCAACGAATGACGATGAAAGATAATAATAAATTATTATCTATGTGTACGTATGTTGTATGATCGCGTATGAAAGTAAAGAAAGAATGGTTTTAAACAAAAGAAAATTATTTTATTTTATAAAACTAGAACTCACTCAGCAACGCTGACTTTTATGTGTTTCCTGTTGGCAGGTAATGTTGTTGAGGATGGCACGGGGCAGCTATTTGGCATTTTTTTGGATGGCATCCGTTGTTTAGATTATAATGTTTTGTGATGTAATGAAACGAGTAATAATTTGTAATCTGTCAACTATGTATTATTTTGCAAAAGCAATTATATATATATGAAATGGTTTGTTTAAAAGAATTCCACTGCAATGTTTTAGAAATTGTAAATGTAAATTATATGTTTTATGTGCGATGATTGTCCAACTGTGAGCGTCCCGGGATCGGGGCCTTACAAGTTGGTATCAGAGCCAAAGTTTAAGTGAAACGGGTTAAAAAAAATTCAAAAGAAACCTAAACTTAAACTGAAAATGGGACAAAGGGAAGTGATGCCAGTCCAAGTAGCTACGTGCCATCAGGTATTTTCTTGATGTTAACCGGTATTACGTGTGCATGTTATGTGATTTATGTTCTTCTTAGTAGATTTAGATACTGATTTAGTCAGGATAGGAAATGCTTAGGGTATGAAGAGTAAAGTAAGTGGCTAATCACAACTGGCCACTGTAATTAGGGACTTACTATACTTGACATAAACTGAGCTATTACCTTGAATGACCGTGTTAGTGTTTGAATCTTATAGCATGTTAGAGGATGGCCAGTGGTAGATCTTCAAAGGCTTCTCAAGGTGGAGGTCGTGGTGGACGTGGTGCTGGACCACGGGTCACGAGAGGGAGGCCTAGAGATGAAGAGGTGGCTCATGAAGAGCCCGAGACCCCTCATCCAGAGGATGGTGATGAGAGTGCTAACTTAAGGGCCTCGGTGAAGGAGGCTGTTGTAGAGGAGGTTCATCAGGTCATGCAGACGATCTTACCGTCTGTGGTGACCGAAGTGATAAAGGCTGTGAGAGAAGGAGAAAGGAAAAAGAGGAATAGGTCCTCGAGAGTAAGGGACCAACAGGAGACAAAGACGGTTGTCTCAGCTGATGAGGAAGAAGAAGAAGAGCCTGTTCCAGAGGCAGCACGAGGCTGTAACTATGGGGCATTTCAAAGATACAAGCCCCCGACTTTTGACGGAAATGGCACTACTGCTGCTGCTCACCGGTGGGTGAGAGAGATGGAAGCTATACTTGATATCAGCGAGTGCCGGGAGGATCAGAAGGTGAAGTTTGCCACTCATTTATTTATGGACTCGGTTCTATGCTAGTGGGACAATATCGTCCAAGCCGAGGGTAGTAGGGCAATTGGAAGAATGAGGTGGCCATAGTTGAAGAAGCTGGTGATCGAGGAGTTCTGTCCTCATAGGGAGCTCGACAAGGTTGAAAAGGAGTTCCTGCAGCTGGAGGCGGGGATGATGACTCACCAACAATGCACCACCAAGTTTAACGAGATGGCATGACTGGTGCCAGATCAGGTAACACCTCCGTCGCGAAAGATCAAGAGGTATATTCAGGGCTTGCCGGCGGATATCCGTAGGCACATGATCGTCGTCCGGCCGAATACGTTTAGGTCGGTGGTCGATCTGGCGGGAAGGCTGTACGACGAGAGGGAAGTGGTGGTGGCTGAGGTGAGCAAGAAAGGCGGTGGTGACCGAAACTGTAATGGGAAGAGGTTTGGTTGGGGTGGTGCCCCTGCAAACAACAAGAATGCACGGTGGATGACCGGCGTGTGGTCACATCCAGTGCGGAGTCGAAGAGGTATGGCAAATGTGGGAAGGAGCACACCGGGGAGTGTAGGTGGGGATTGAACGTGTGCTTCAAGTGTGGAAAGCCTAGCCACATGGCAAGAGAGTGCAAGGCGGCAAGGTGTTTTAACTGTGGTGGAAAGGGCCACATGAGTCGAGAATGCAAGAAGCCAAGGGCTGAGAGTTCCGGGGCAGGGCAGAAGATCGGGACCGAGGGGCAGAGGGCGAGCGCCAGGGCATTCACGATGACTCAGGAGGAGGCTAGGACGGACCCCGATGTCGTGTCAGGTACGTTTCTAGTAAACCAAACTCTTGCTTCTGTGCTATTTGATTCAGGTGCTAGTAAGAGTTTTATTTCTGCTGCTTTCTGTGCTAAGTTGCCTGTTAGTAGTAGAAGTGTTAATGAGCCCTTTGATGTAGAAACTGCCATAGGTAAGTCTACCAGGATTGTTGACCTGATAAAAGGCTGCGATATAGAATTAGAGGGTTATAAATTTCCTGCTAGACTGTTCGTGATGACCTTAGGCGGATTTGACGTAGTCCTAGGAATGGATTGGTTGGCGGACTACGAGGCGAATATCATATGTGATAGGAAGATGATTCGACTGACAGCGCCCGACGGGAGTTTGGTGACGATCTACGGTGATCTAGTTACGACTAACCCGAAGGTGATTTCGATGGTGGTGGCGGGAAAGTGCATGAGGCGTGGATGTAGTGCCTACTTGGCCTAAGTGAAGGATATAGATACGCCAACACCACAATTGTCGGATGTACCGGTTGTGTGTGAGTTCCCAGATGTGTTTCCCGAAGATTTACCAGGTGTGCCACTGGACCGTGAGATTGAGTTCCAGATTGACTTGATAACCGGTGCTCAACCTGTTGCTAAGGCACCGTATCGGTTGGCTCCAACCAAGATGAAGGAATTGATGGAGCAACTGCAGGAGTTTCTTGATAAAGGGTTCATTAGACCGAGTATCTCTCAATGTTGACAGTGAAGAATCGATACCCGTTACCGAGGATTGATGATTTGTTTGATCAGCTCCAAGGTGCCAGTTGGTTCTCGAGGATAGATCTTCGATCTGGATACCATCAGCTAAAGGTGAAGGAGCAAGATATTCCTAAAACAGCTTTTCTCACGCGTTATGGACACTACGAGTTTCTCGTTATTTCTTTTGGTTTGACCAGCGCGCTTGCTGCTTTTATGGACCTGATGAATCGAGTGTGTCGGCTGATGTTGGATAAATCAATGATTGTGTTTATCGATGATATCTTGATTTATTCGAAGAGTGAGGCGGAGCATGCCGGTCACATTAGGGAAGTGCTAGAGACGTTGAGAAAAGAGAAGTTGTATGCCAAGTTCTCAGAGTGCGCGTTCTAGTTGCGCGAAGTTCAGTTTTTGGGTCATGTAGTGAATCCCCAGGGGATTATGGTAGACCCAACAAAGGTGGAAGCGGTGATGCAATGGAAGTCTCCAAAGACGCCATCCGAGATTCATAGTTTCTTGGGGTTGGCGGGATATTATAAGAGATTCATTCAAGACTTCTCTAAGATAGCTTCTCCGTTAACTAAGTTGACCTGCAAGGATGTGAAGTTTGTATAGGGTCAAGCTCATGAGAGTGCTTTTGAGGAGTTAAAGGCAAAGTTGACTCAAGCTCCAGTTTTATCATTACCCGAAGGAAGCAAGGACTTAGTGGTCTATTCGGACGCTTCTTACTCAGGGTTGGGTTGCGTGTTGATGCAGCGAGGAAAGGTTATAGCCTACGCATCCCAAAAATTGAAGGTTCATGAGGTGAATTACCCTACTCATGACTTGGAGTAAGCAGTTGTGGTATTTGCACTAAAGATTTGGAGGCACTACCTATACGGAACGAAGTGCACAATCTTTACAGACCACAAGAGCTTGAAGTACTTCTTCGAGCAAAACGACCTGAACATGAGGCAGAGGCGATGGTTGGAGCTCATAAAGGATTATGATTGCGAGATCCATTACCATCCGGGCAAGTCCAACGTAGTGGCGGATGCCCTTAGCCGAAAGGAGAGACCCGAGCCGATTCGGGTGAAGGCTTACCAATTGGTCATGACCTCTGATGTGATGAAGCAGGTCAAGGAGTTTCAAGACGAGGCATAGAAGGAAGATGGTCTTAACCCCGAAAGGATGAGAGGTATGGTTACGGAGTTGGGTGAAAACACTCTTGGTGTTAGAACCCGATTCGGACGGATGTGGATCCCTAGTAACGGGGATTTACGTGGGAGGATTATGGACGAAGCTCATAAGACTCGATACTCTATTCATCCCGGTGCTACAAAGATGTATCAAGATATGAAGAAAGATTATTGGTGGCCGGGTATGAAGCGCGATGTAGCTGAGTATGTGAGTAAGTGCCTTACTTGCTTGCAAGTGAAGGCCGAGCATCAGAAGCCGTACGGGAAGATCCAACCATTGGATATACTGGAGTGGAAGTGGGAACATATCACCATGGACTTTATTACGAAGTTACCGCGTACCGTGAAAGGGTATGATGCCATATGGGTGATAGTTGATCGTTTAACAAAGAGTGCCCACTTTCTACCGATCTGCGAGACGTACTCCTCTGAAAGATTAGCGGATCTATTCATCAAAGATATTGTAACTCGTCATGGTGTGCCGGTGTCTATTGTTTCTGATCGTGACACTCGGTTTACATCTAAGTTTTGGAAGAAATTCCATGATGCTATGGGGACGAGGTTACATATTAGCATGGCTTATCATCCTCAGACGGATGGTCAGTTAGAAAGGACCATTCAGACGCTAGAAGATATGCTTCGAGCATGCGTCATTGACTTTGGAGGAAGTTGGGATGACCACTTACCGTTAGCTGAGTTCTCGTATAATAATAGTTATCATGCCAGTATTGGTATGCCCCCTTATGAGATGCTATACGGTAGGAGGTGTAGAACACCCGTTTGTTGGGGTGATATTGGTCAGAAGGAGTTGGGAAGTATTGAGGTGATTGAGGCTACGACTGAGAAGCTCGAAAAGATCAAAGCCTTTATGAAGGCAGCTAAAGATAGGCAGAAGTCGTATGCCGACAGGAGACGTAGACCGATTGAGTTCAAGGTGGGTGACAGAGTTATGTTGAAGGTCTCACCTTGGAAAGGTATCATTAGGTTCAGGAAGCGGGGCAAGTTGAGCCCGAGATACATAGGGCCTTTCCGAATCATTGCTCGAGTAGGAGAGGTGGCCTATAGGTTGGAGTTACCCGATGAGTTAAGTGGAATTCACCCGACATTCCATGTATCTCATCTGCGGAAGTGTTTAGCTGAAGAAGATATGGTTGTACCACTGGAAGATATTGAAGTTGATGAAAGGCTCAATTATGTGGAGCAACCAGTGGCAATCATTGATCGTAAGGAGAAAAGGTTAAGAAATAAAGTGGTTCCCCTTGTGCGTGTACAGTGGAAGAACAGGAAGGGATCCGAGTCTACGTGGGAGACTGAAGAAGAGATGAGGCAGTATTACCCACATCTGTTTGAGGAATAATAGGTTTCGGGGACGAAACCTATATAAGGGGGGTGGACTTGTAACACCCGGAAAATTTTAAAAGACGAGAAAGAAAGAATAAAAGTGAAGAAAAGAAGAAAATGTAATAAAACCCAAATAGAGGGGTTAAAAGGGGTGCAAAATACAAAATATAATATAATTTTGTACAAAAGCAACATGACCGCCCATGCCATGTTACTTTTCACCTTTTTGCAGTCGGTTTTCTAGAGAGAGAAAGAGCAGAGCTCTCTGGTTTTTGAAGAAAGAAGAAGAGAAATTCGAATTCAAGGTAAGAATTCATCATTTTAAGTTGTTCTTGGCCGGCCTATGCCTCGATTGTATGCTTACGTGTGTTTTGTGTGTTCGGGTTGTGTGATGGGTTTTAGGTGGTTGAACTCATAGTACAATCGGGTATGAAGAAGTTCATCCGGAAGTTTGTCAAAGGTGGGTTCTAAAACCCCCTTTTTACTTGTTTTAACTGATTTTGGGGCTGGAAATGCATGTATGTATGTTTTTACAAAAATGGGTTTTGTACCCGTATGTATGTGTATGTGTGAATGTGGGTGGGTTATGATTTGGGTGATTTATGATGTTATGACGATGCCATGTTCGTGTTATGATGCTTAGAATGCTAGAACTAAGTTAGAACATGATGAATTGATGATTTGGGACTGATTATGATGTTATTAGTATGTGTTGGTTGCCCATGCGCCTGAAATTGGCCCATGCGCCCAACGGTCAAATTGCCTAAGTGTAGTCCCATGCGCCCAAAACCCATGCGCCCGAATAGTATCCATGCGCCTAGGCACTCATGAGCATGCATAGTGCCCATGCGCCTAGAAGTGCCCAGAATGACTAAGTGTTGGGTCATGCGCCCCAATAGTGCCCATGCGCCCAGAACCTTTCCCATGCGCCTAAGTGTTCCCATGCGCCCAGAAGGCCATGCGCCTGCATAGTGCCCATACGCGTAAGACTTAAATTATTTTCTGAAATTTTGGGAAAAATGTAAAGTGTAGGCTTTGACTTGGGAGGTTCCCGGGGGTGATGTAAGTTGACTTATGATGTCATATATGATGTGATGATGCTATGTATGGTATGGTTATGTTTATGTTATGTTCCTTATTATGTATGTTTATTTTCCGTGGCTTTATGTGGTATGATTATGAAAAGTAAACGGAAAGTATTATGTAACGTAAAGCGAAAGATAATGAAAAAGAGGAACGTAAGGAATGAATGAATGCATGCATTAATAAATGATGTAATGAAAGTCTTGCAAGCAATGTATGGAGGTTCACACCCAATGAAGGGTGTTAGCTCAACTGTGTGCGGGTTAGCTACCCTGGAAGGATGCATACTAGGGGTCTAATCCTTGTGATTGACCATATGTATGGGACTCTTACCGCTTGCCCTAGGTACTAGAGTCAGCTTCGTGCACAATGTTCGAGGTCTATGATAGACATCAGGCCCAGTAACCAGCTTCGTGCACAATGTTTGGGGTATGGCACATGGCATTGGTCCGGAATGAAAGATGAATGATAATGATGAGTGTACTTGCCCCAAGCCCATGAGTCGGCTTCGTGCAAAATGTTCGGGGTACAGTACATGTCATCAGAAGTTAATGAATGTACTTATAGTACGGTATGAAAGATAACGAATGATAAAGATGACGTACGATGATGAATGAATAGAGGTCAACGAATGACGATGAAAGATAATAATAAATTATTATCTATGTGTACGTATGTTCTATGATGGCGTATGAAAGTAAAGAAAGAATGGTTTTAAACGAAAGAAAAGTATTTTATTTTATAAAGCTAGAACTCACTCAGCAACGCTGACTTTTATGTGTTTCCAGTTGGCAGGTAATGTTGCTGAGGATGGCACGGGGCAGCTACTTGGCATTTTTTTTGGATGGCATCCATTGTTTAGATTATAATGTTTTTGTGATGTAATGCAACGAGTAATATTTTGTAATCTGACAACGATGTATTATTTTGCAAAAGCAATTATATATATATGAAATGGTTTGTTTAAAAGAATTCCGCTTCAATGTTTTAGAAATTGTAAATGTAAATTATATGTTTTATGTGCGATGATTGTCCAACTGTGAGCGTCCCGGGATCGGGGCCTTACAGTTGTTGAACCATTATGTCTTGCAACTGGTTCATCTTTTGAGTTAAGCTGGTGTTTTGTTGATTCAATGTCTTGATTTGTTCTTGATCATTTCTTTGAGATTGTTCCATCTCTGACCTGCATTTTATCAAATCATTAGACAATGTGTTGTTTGAGTTTGCAAGATCACATAAATGTAAGTGCATGAGTTCTTTTTTAATATGACTGATGTACAACTGTATGTTTGTATTATCAAACAATTAGTTATTATTTGATGTGCTGCTGATGTTTGGTTGTTTGCAGCTTTTGTTTGATTTGCTGCTGTTGTTTGGTTATTTGCAGCTTGGTTTGCTTTGTTTGAATTCATGAAACCTCTTTCTACCTGCAGTAAGAAAGATAGCTTGGTTTCTTGAAACACGAGTGTTAGTGAATAATGTTAAATTTTCCATTTTGTTTAATAAAAAATGATTTGAAAATTTATGTTGTGTTATAAATCAAAATCAAATTTAAACTTTAGTTGAATCCAAAAAACGTCGAAACTCAATCTAATTAAATCGGCCTGATTAAAGAGTTAACTTTGTTCGATTACAATTTATTTAAGCTCAATTAATATTAATCAAGCTTAATTAAAAAGTAATAAAATTTGAATTTTATCAATCAAAATTAAATGATTTTGTGAATTGATTCCAAATAATTCACCTTCTTTAAAATCTCCGAGAGCAAACTTTAAAATTTGACAAGTTGAAAACTTTGAAAGCTCAATATCTTCCGAGACAACCTTTAAAAGTTTGTCAAACTTTAAAAACTTCCGAAAGTAATGAAAATCTTCCGAGACCAAAATTTATAATTTGGTCAAAGTTAGCAAATCATGAAACTTTGAATTGTTTGATATATTTTTAACTTCAAAGCTTGTTGTGTTTGATTAATAAAAATATATAATTATTGAAAATTATATATATATATATATATTTTGCTGGTCAAAGAAGAAGTTAAAGTCAAAAATGGATTTCTTTAAAATCAACTCTTCTTGGTCGGTCAATGGAGAAACAAAAATTTTAACCTAGAACTCAAACATCCGAAGCATACAACACTCACACACAATCTCTCGACTTCTTTGACCTTCACAATAGAACTCAACTTCGGTGAAGATGATTTACTTCGATGATGAAGGTGTTGGTTTGATTGAGGTGTAGAATTGAAGGTCGAAAGGTGACTGGGGGTTCTTTGATTCGATGGTGATGCTGTGGTGTTCGGTCGACAGAGGTAATTTGGGGTTTCGGTCGAATTGGGTTGTTGGTTCGAAGATCAACAGATGATAAATTGTGTTGCTGCGGTTGTGAATCCGCTGTGAATCTAATCACTTGGGTTCGCTGTGGGTTCTTCAGATCATCCCATCCGCTGTGGGGCTAAAAATTTGTCCGCTGTGGACATATGCTTGCTGTCCGCTGTATGTTTCAAGTTTGTTGTCCGCTGTATGTTTCAAGTTTGTTCTCCGCTGTAGGTTGATTCTGGTCACCGTCCGTTGTGGACCAGTGGATGTCCGCTGCAATACAGGTAAAGTGTCGGCTGTGTGCTCAAAGATACATCCGCTGTGTGTTTCAAGTATTCATCCGCTGTATGAGGATGCTTGTTCTTGTCGGCTGTATTTGTTCTTGTTCACAACATGTCCGCTGTGAACTTCAGGGCCTGTTGTCCGCTGTGAACCAATTTTGGTCGTCCGCTGTATGGTGTTAACCTGAATCCGCTGTGGGTTTTTGTTGCTGTCCGCTGTATGTTGATGCTGGTACACTTGTCCGCTGTGGACAAATTAAGATGTCCGCTGTATGATTATGCTTGCTGTCCGCTGTGAGTCAAGTGTGAAAGTCCGCTGTAGATTTCAGTTCATGCGTTGTGGGTTTAATTTGTGCGCTGTGAACTGTTGCTTGCTGTCCGCTGCGTTTTACTTGTCACAACACATCCGCTGTGGATGGAGTTGTAGTTTGCTGTCAACAGAAACAAGTCTGCTGCGATTGATACTTGTTCTTAGTCGGATATGTGTTTGGGATTGTGAATCCGCTGTGAATTCAAGAAGTTCTGCTGTGAGCAGAATTTTCAGCAGCTTGTATGATTTGTTGGATTTGGTTCAGCTGTGAATGAATGGGAGATTTGTGAATGAATATGATGTGGGTGAATGAGTGAATGAAGATGATGGTGATGATATTATGAATGATTAGTAGATGATGTTTATGGGTGTTTGGATGATGGTTATGAAAGATGATGAATGATGTTGGTGGCCTTGAATCAAAGTGTAAGTTAAGAAAAACTTAACTCATCAATTGTAGGTTAGTTGTAGGCAAAATTTGATGTTTATAAGCTGTACAACTTGTGCATCAGCTGTGGATGTAATACATCAGCTGTGGACACTTGGTTGCAAATGTTATGAAGATTTTCAGCTGTAGAATTAGAACATTAGCTGTGTATGATAGAACATTTAGTAAAAAATCAACTACAAGTGTAATTTGTAAAATCTTTGTAAACTTTGATTATGAATGAAATTTCACTTTTAAATTCACAACTTGTTGTATGTATGTTTGTTGAATGATTTTGAATGATTGTATGATGAAAAAATGAATCAAAAACAAAATTAAATCATGTATTTGGCTGATTTTTGATTTCAAAACAGTTTGACTTTAAAAAAGTCAAACTTCATGTTCTTGAATAAACCAACTTTTGATTCTTGGATTTCTGATGGAATTGGGTAAAATCAAAGGTTATAATAGCTATAGATAAGTGATTCTAAGCTACAACAACAATCAATTTCATATAATCATCATCTAAACTCGGATTTAGATGATAAACCCATAAAGAACACAATGAAGAACAAAAACCCAGATCTAAGAATCAATGTTCAAAATGTATGATTTGGATGTTGTGAAAGATAAACGAACCTTAGGTTTGATGTTTCTAAGCTAAAACCACTATCAATTTCAGCTAAACAACATCAGATTCGTAATTTTTGATGATTTTTCCTCAAGAACAGTGAACTTTTCTTAAGAACACAAAATTTTTAAAAATCTTCAAATTCAAGAGTTGTGATAATCCAATTGATATGAAACTTTGCAGATATGTTAGTTATCACAAACTAAAGCTATTAGAAGCTTAAATTCGATCAAACAACAACAAAATCAAAATTTCACGTTCATGAGCATTTGAAGACTTGAAGAACAAGTTTACTTAAATCTTCAAATTAATGGCTCAAATGAACTTCAATTGATGTGAAAACTTGCAGATCTTCACGAAATAACAAATCTAAGCTAATGGTAGCTTGATTTCATCAAAAACAACAACAATTTGCAAATCAAACTTGAGGTTCAAATTTTTGAGAAAAATTTGAAGAACAAGGAGCCAAGGCTCTGATACCAATTGTGGAAACCACTGATTCTGCTAGTGGATCGAATATTGCAATCGTATTGTTGCCGTTTATCGAACTTGTGATGCGGAAACTCACAAACCCGTTGATGATTTCAAGTGAAGATCTATATGCAAGATGAACATGTATGATGATGAATGAACGATGAAGAAATTCAAGAACATATACTCAAAAAGATTTCATTCATTCATATGTATGATGCTAGAGGATTACAAGGGATTTTGTAAGAACACTCTCTCACACACACTCAACCTTGATTTCTCACTCTAGTCTATGCTATGAATTGTTAGTGATTCCTGATGTTCTAAAGTTCTCCTTAGTATAAATGACTACACTTAGTCATGTATACCTTTACAAAAATAAGAAAATATTACATTTAAGCACAGAATGATTACACAAATATAGTTCTAAGTCTGATAAATTCTTCTGTTGCTGATGCGCGAATGCCGGGTGTTGACGTCATTCGGGACGACCGCTGATGTTGACTGTTGACTTTGACCACGGTTGACCAAGTTTGACCAAGTTTGACTTTGGTCAATTTTCTTCGTTTTGATCATATCTTTAGCATATCTCTTTTGTAAGAACACTCTCTCACACACACTCAACCTTGATTTCTCACTCTAGTCTATGCTATGGATTGTTAGTGATTCCTGATGTTCTAAAGTATCTTCCTTAGTCACCGTGATTTCTCACTCACACACACTCAACCTTGATTTCTCACTCTAGTCTATGCTATGGATTGATTTCTCACTCTCTCACACACACTCACCGTGTCGGTTTTGGTAATCATCATGAGATTCGACACTTAGGTTTTGGTAAGTATCATCTTCAAATAGTCTAACAGTCTATATAGTTTCTCATTGTAACTTTGTAATCATGCTTGTAAGAGTCTTGTAATACTAAGTTGAGAAGTAATATATACAAGTATCTTGAAAACTATTCTTTTCTTCATATTGTTTTCATTAACTTATTATATTACATGTGAACTTACTTAGAAATTCTGCTTTATCAAACAGAGTGAGATTAAGTGAGCTTGTAAGATAAACTTGTATTGTGAAACCAAAACCAATCCTGCAAACCTTTCAGGAGGGCTCAACCAGGAACACATGAACCTGTGGATGTGCTAGACCTAACCCTTAGCTCACCTATGCAAGTGGGTGATGATACCAAAAAAGCGGAGAAAGTCCAAGCAATCACAGAACCTGGGAGTTCTTCACAGAGTATGGACATTGAGGATTCACCAACCTCGCTTGCAATTACCCATACTCAGCAACCTCCTCAAGTCCATATTGATGTGGACTTACTCATTCAAAGTCTGTTTGAGGAGGGTATTCCAAGAGCTATGTCTACCCCACCCTATGATGGTGAGAATGAAATACTTGGGTGGAGGTATGATGCTGACAGGAGAGGTTTGATTTTGCATAGACTTCAGGGGCAGCAAGAGGTTTTCCATTTTCAGACCCTGAAGTTCTATGACATTCTTCCTCTAGTCCACATGCCAGTTGCCAATCCTAGTCAAAACAGGCAAGCTGGCGGACTGGCTGAGAGGATTCAAGACAGGATTGTTGAAGAGTTTAGACAAAGAAGAAGACAAAGGCTAACAGGCAATGTCATTGGTCAACTGGATGTTGAGGTGGAACCTAAGATTAGCTTCGAAGGAGAAACCTTGACTGAAGGCCCAGTGATAGACCCTGTGAACCTTGTTACAAGAATTGCTTCAACATCATCAACCCTCAGTGAGGCACCGGTGAAGGTGCTTCACAACCTCTCTCTGGCTAGAGCTTGACTGTTGATCCAAGCAATGAAGGCCAAATCTCTCTCCACCCTGAGTCACTAAGGCCTGTGCATGACAAAGGGAAGAGGAAGATGACCTCTAAGGAGATTGAGGAGGAGAAGAGAGAGAGGAAGAGGAAGCTAAGGGGAGAGAGTTCAAGAGGGTCTCCAGGGTTCATGGAAGCTGCTATAAGGGCTGCCCCCAGGCCAAATACTCAAGATGATGAGTTGAGGGCAGCCGGATAAACTACCTGGAGACCAGGAACCACAACAAAGATGAACTCATCTCTCTTCCCTTAGAGGAACTCAATGAACTGGCAGCCACAGAACTGTTAAAGGAGAGGAATGAGGCAGAGGATACAGAATTACTCCTAAAAATTAAGGAAGAAAGAAGACGGAAAAGGCTCCAAAAGCTTGCTCCTATCCTCTCCCCAGTTCAGGAAAGCCCTGAGAAAGAGGCTGTGGCAACTAAACAACCTCAAGTAGACAAGGAAGCTGATAGACAAAACATGATTAGCTACCTGAGTACCACGGGTCTCTATCAGGCATCTGCACTTCTTCCCATATCATATGAATATGTTGAATTCGAGTATCTTAAGCAGCTGGAACAACAAGTTATCAAAGAACAAAAGGTTGATAAGAGAAAAATGAGGGAAGAAGCTGCAAAGTCAAGAGCCATCATCCAAAAGAGTCAAAAGAAGTCTGCTGATAGGTAGAGGATGATGAGCTTCTTGAAGCTGTACGGATTCTCCGGAAGGAGGCTTGGTCCAATGTCTCTATCCACTATGGATGAGCACATTAGAGTGATCAAGCGGAAGATTAAAAAGGGAGAGCTTGTTGACTTGCATTCTCCACCAAGTCAAGCTCAACCTGAAGTTGAGGTAAAGGTTGAACCCACTGAGACAACACAACCTGAACCTAGAGCTGTATCTCAGCCAACTTCATCTTCTAATCCATAGCAGGGTCCAAATCCCTCTCCTTCTAAACTTATGAGGGAAGAGGACCAAACTGAGAAAGACACAACAAGTCAATCTGGTGTTGAAGTCCAGTCTTCTCAGTTAAAGACTTCAAAGATGAGGAAAACAATGGTCAGGAAGAGTGTTTCTAAGAAGAAGTCCAAGGCATCCACCTCTACACCTCAGGATGAGTCAGAGCATCCTGAGGTAGTGCAAGAAGAGTCTGCTCAATCAACTCCAACTCAAGTAGAGCCTCTTGCAATTAGAAGATCCATCATGTCCTGGACTTTTGCTACTAATCCAGACAGGTGGTATGTCATTAGAGATCAAGGAGGTCAAGATGTCTATTTCTGGCAAGACATGCTTGATCTTCCTCTGCATGATCTCCATGACATGATAAGGTATTATGAGAGTTTGAGGGATCGTGATCATTTGACGAAGAAAGGAATGGTCTTGATCCTGATGAGGACTGTCAGTATCTAAGTATACTTCTCTGTTTTGGTAGCATCAGACTAGGGGGAGTTTGTAAGGTTATACTTGAAAGGCTGATGCAACCAAAGAAACCAAAGCAACCAAGGAGCTTCCAGCTTGCATGCACATTTTGCAAAATAGAAGTCACTTTGGAAGTTTTACACTTCTCACCGCAAATTATTCTAAGTGTAAAATCTTTCGAAGCCAAAGACCAAATCTTCCGAAGCCAAAGATGAAGTCTTTCGAAGCTTCAAAGACAAAGTCTTCCGAAGCCAATAAAGTGAAGACTGATTTCTTCCAAAGACAGAGAGGACATGCTTTATTTGATCTACTTTTGTATAGAGCTGACCAACTTTTCGCTACAACTCTGAAGACTCACCAACTTGCATCAGTTGGTGAAAAGGTCCATGCTTTTGTAAGTGTAGATTATGGTTTAGAGTTTGTAACTTTCTACTTTGTACCTTTTATCCTTTTTGTAATATATTAGGATGTGAGCTATGGCATGTCATAGTCACTAGTCAAAAGGCAATCTGCCTTTTGACTTTACATTGATCTTGTTGTCTAGATTAATGTTTCCAGCTGGCCTTCAAAGTATGGCCGATTGTAGGATGTAGTATAAAGTATCACAGGTTCTTGTATTTCTTTTTATGCTTTGTAACAATTGTAAAAGAACTTGAGAGCAATATACATCATTCTTGAAAACCATACTTATCGTGTTCTTGTTCTTAGTTCTATCTCTTGGTTTACTTGTGTTCTTAGTATCATTCATATAAACCCAGTTCTCTATTTGATCAGTTAAGTGTTCTAACACTCTCCTCATTGTGAGATTGATTATATTAACCATTCCTTAATCGGTCCTGCAGTATTTTTACAGCTAAAAAAAGGAGGATGAGACATTACACGGTATTAAAAAGAAGGTTGAAGCAATGCTTAAATGTATTATCGGAGAGTCTGAGATACTATTTGACCAATATAAAATAACTTACAATAGCATAAGTTCAAATAAGGTTACACAAAGAAATATTCAAACTTCTTCATATGGTGACAATAGTTCTTTATCCGCCTTTAAATCAGATGTGGTTTTACCGTGTACAACATTAAGTCGGGACTTCAAATGTATCTTGAGGATAAGGATGAGAAAGATTACCCATGATTTGATATTCTAGAATGGTGGAAAGGTTCATCATCAAAATACCTAATTTTAGCAAAAATGGCAAAAGGTATATCAAAATATATATTATATGGAATTTTTCTTAGTTTTTACTTTAACTTTTAATGTTTATTGTTGTAGATTTTTTAGCTATTCCGGTTTCGAGTATTGTTTCTGAATCGACATTTAGTACGGGAGAAAGAGTTTTGAAAACCTACATAAGTTCTTTGTCACCACCGCTTCTTGAAGCACTTATATGCACACAAGATTAGATTCATGGATCAAGGAAGAAAATCAACGATGACGAAGACGTTACAAGCTATGAAGAACTTGGAAAAGTAAGACTTTATTTATTTTTTTAGAACTTATTTCATTCTTCGCTCGTGTTTCTATCTTTATTAGTGTTTATTATTTTTATTTTTTTTTGTAGAAATTTGAGAGAAATCAGAACCAGTTAACCTAAATGTTGAGCGAGATTAGTCGGTGGGTCTGCAGGTCTAGTTAAATATGGAAAAGATGAAGACTTTATAACCTTTAGTTTATTATTAGTAAATGCAGAAAACCAAAGAACAAGTGCGGCCAAGTATTTGTTCATCCGCATTTACTAATGCGGAAAGGAACACAAATGCGGCCAAGTATTTGGTCATCCGCATTTACTAATGAGGATAACCCAGTAAATGCTGAAGACAAACAGAAGAAATGCTGATGAAGACTTCTCATCCGCATTAACTAATGCGGATGAACACTTACAAATGCTGATGATATTTTGTACTTAGACTAGTATTCTGATGTATAGTTGTCAGGATAGTTTAGTCATTTTGTGCATGCAATGTATCTGCCTATAAATAGATCAGTATAACCTAATTTTGGAAGGGGAACAAAAACATTAAAAGGTTTCGCCAGCAACCCTAGCACACTTTGTATCTTGTTCACTCTCATCAATATACAAAGCATTTATTAGTATTCTTTCAGTAATTAATGTTTTGTGATTTAGTATTTCCGCTACTTAATCATTGACTCAATCATCATATTCGATCCTAAGTTGAGTCACATCAACTGAGATTCACATCTCGAACCCAGTCAATTGGTATCAGAGCCTTGGCTCTTGAATTCGTGTTAAAATCAGTGCAGATCTTGAACGAAAATTGATTGAACTGGTGATTGAGTTATTTATTAGCAAGTGTTACACTTCTAATAAATAGACATACTGAAATTACATGAAACATCATCAACCAGTGTTGTGCTTCTGACCGACAACATAAGAAGACGGCTCAACTGATTGATTCTCAAACAAAAATCAGACTAAAACCTCAAAAATCAAAATCTTGACCCCAAATCAACCTAAAAGCAACTTTTCTGTGAACTGTTCATCATATCAAGAACACCAGGACGTTGGACTGTTTGAATATTTCGGACATAAAATCAACTTAGTCTTTATTCAAACCATCTAAAATCAGTTAATCAAAATAGAGTCTACTAACTTCTCTCAACTTGGTCATGCATCTAAACCTCCAATGCTTAAACACAAATCTGAGTTTAAGTAGTGGAAAATCAGGTTTAGAAACTACATTACAGGTGTGGATCCCAACTACTGGATTTCCATTTACAAAGGACCCTACATTCCTGTGTCTCTCACTGCTGATCAAGCTGCTCAATATAGAACTGCTAGAATTCCCATTAAGGATCCAAATCTAAATCTTGATGACGAGGAATATAAGAAAATCAAGATAAACCTCAAAGCATACTCCATTCTAACACAGGCTTTGAAAATGGATGTCCTCAAAAGGCTGGAAAAGTATGGAATAGCCAAGGGTGTTTGGGATGCACTGCAAATAATATGTGAAGGAAGCAGTGAGGTGACGGAGATTAATAAAGATAAACTGGTGAACCAATATGAAACCTTTCACCATACCAAAGGAGAGTCAATCTCTAAGTAGCTGCACCAGTTTGTACAACTGGTGAATGATCTTGAGATCATGGGGGTTACTTACAAAGAAAAAGAAATGAACAAGAAGATGTTGCACAACCTCCCTGAAAGCTGGAAACAGAATGTTACTATGTTGAAGAACACTCTTGACTTGGAAAGTACCAGCTTAGACATCGTGATTGCTAAGATTGAAGCTCTTGAGTTAGATGAAAGAAGCAGAAATCTAAGTGGACCTCAAGTCATTGAAGCATATAAGTTTCCATCTGAAACCCATTCTGTTGAGAATGCCTTTGTGACTGAAGAAGATGATTTTCTCTCCTCAAGAGATCAAGCAAGAACTACTAGATTTTGTGCTGTTCCACAACAACATAAATCATCATCTTCTACTCAACCCACGGCAACACCCACTAGCTTGCCCAGTGAGCAAAGATCTGAAGAGCAAAAGGCAACTTATAATGCCTTTGTTGCTAGTTTTGAAGCATATCTTAGGGGCAGACTCACTTCAGCTCATCTAATTCAGGAAGATCTAGAAGAAATGGATCCTGATGATGTTGAAGAAATGGACTTGCAATGGCAGATGGCCATGATAGTAATGAGAGCCAAGAAATTCTTTCGAAAAGGGAAGAAGTTGAGTCTGAATGAAAACACAAAGCTTAGATATGACAAATCCAAAGTAAGGTGTTTTAACTGTGGAATGACTGGCCATTTCTCTCAGGAATGTAATGCTCCCAGAAGAAGCAACAACAACAACCAAAGAACCTCACATAGTCAGTCATCATCTTAATTAAATTCAAGCTTTCAGTCAAGTAATCAACCCCAGTTTCAACATCAAAATTAGCAACAGCAAATTCATCAAAGACTACCTCAATTGACTCATCAAGCTCAAGGAACTAGCCAACCAACCTCTAATGCACTTGTTATCAGATAAGATGGAGTTTGTGATTTGAGTCTGTATGCTGAGGAAGTCCAACCTCTATTCCAGAATCATGCTCTCATGGCTCACATCAATGATGGCCAAACTCCAATGCCATCTGAGGTAAAATCTAATCTATTTCTGATAAATGTATTCAAGAAGTACAGGGATATAGAGAGCATAATCACAAGCTGGCTATTAAAATCAAAGAAGAAAATGGCAAAACTGAAATGTTAAAAAAGAAATGAAAAGTTTTGAAATCAAAATCAAATCCCTTCTTTCAGATATGGAAAAACTCCATGGAGAAAAGTACACTCTTGCAGCTGAGAATGATAGGTTAACGGAATTGTTAACAAAAACAAAAGCTGAGCAATCAGCTACTGAAATGAAACTTGAAAAGTTTCAATTTTCTTCTGCCAAGCTGCAAGAGTTACTCAATTCACAAAAAGAGCCAAAGAATATGACTGGGATAGGATACAACTCTTGTCCTCCTCCATATAATACAACTATATGGTTATGCCTGAGTCACTCACACAATCTGATTCAATTGAACCTAAAGTTATTGAAACTAAAACAATGATTTCTCAAATAACAAATCCTCAAAACAAGCCAAGTGTTTACATTGAAACCAATGAGGATAAAATCAAATTAGGTCACCCAATCAAAATCAAAGAGTGCTCTTACAAACCTGTAGTTGTCAAGAAACCAAAAAGCCCAATCAAAGCTATTGTGCCATTTGTGAAATTCATTCCCGAAAATCTCAAGGTAGAAAAGAATGGTGAATTTCTTATGAAATCTTCTGCTGAAAGCAGATCTGATAGTGAGATCAAATCTCTAAAAATTTCAAGCAAATCAGAATAGGTTTCATAGAGATTCAAAAACAAAGCTACTGCTTCTTTATCATCCAAAGGGAAATCCTCCTTGATTCAAAAATCAAAAGTAAAAACTGATTCACCATCATCATCTAAAAACAAACAAGGGGTCGGTTTTGATATTTTCAATAAAGAGCATGTGGACCAATTTGAAAGGGAGTTAAATAAAGGCAAAAAGAGGCAAAATCAGTCTCTAAAAATCAAGCAAAGCAGAATTATGAAATTTGCTGCCCCCAAGAAACTGAAGTTGCTTCTTTGTCGAAAACCAAATTTGAGAGTAATCTAAAATCTACTAGGTCAAATGAAGTATCCATTTCAAAATCAAAGGACAAACAAATGTATTATGACATTTGTGACCTGCTTAATCACAATACAGATGAGTGTTGTTTTAATCAATATTGCTCCATCTGTGACATGAACAATCATTCAACAAAAAACTGTTATTTCAACAAGTATTGTTTTGTATGTGATATGACAAATCACAATACATCTGATTGTTCCTTTAAGCAAAAAGGCTTGAGATTTCCTCAAAACAAGCCTATTTCACCAATTTAATCTGACAAGGCCAAAAGCAGAAGTCCATCATACATGAAACAATCACTGTGTTCTCATTCAAGATATAAAACTAAATGGATTTCTTAAAAACAAAAACGTTCCCAATTTCTACATAAAAACCGGGATCAAAGAGTTGAATACTCTTCTGACAGCTCAGTTGAAATTGATGAAATCAAACCAAAAAGAACTCCAAAGAAAATCTTCAAAGCATCTTCTTCTAAACCACAACCAAGAGGAAAGTATCAAGAGGTTATTGTAATGGATAGAATAGATAACCCAAGACCATCATGGCTTGGGTTCCATATTCTAACTAGTTCTTTTATGCTTGTAGGGTTGTCCATACTGGTCCAACAGCTTATGGTATGTGGATAGTGGATGCTCCCGACACATGACTGGAGACAGTTCCCTCCTTCATGACTTCAAGCATATTCAAGGAAATACTGTGGCATTTGGTGGAGATTCACAAGGTGGTAGAATTACCGGGGAAGGATCTGTGACAAATGGACTACTGAGTTTTGACAAAGTGAACTACTGCGAGCAACTGAACTTCAATCTGCTCAGCGTGTCTCAGATCTGTGACAAGAAATATTCCACTCACTTCACAGACAATCATTGCTACATTCTGAAACCAGGATTTCAAATTCCTGAAGAATGGGTTGTCTTGAAGACTCCAAGAAAGAATAATACCTATGTCTTGAACCTTAATTCTACTCATCCTTCAGAAGAAACATGTCTTTTGTCTAAAGCATCTTTTGATTAGTCACAGCTTTGGCATAAACGTTTGCGACACACGAATTTCAAAAACATGACCAGATTGGTCAAAGGAAACCATGTACTTGGTTTACGTTAAAAAGAATTTCATTTTGTTGACCACTGTTCTGCATGTCTCAAAGGAAAACAACATAGTCCTCCCATAAGCCAAAGCTGGTGAACATAAACAATTCTCCATTAAAGTTACTTCATATGGATCTCTTTGGTCCAACTCATGTCATGAGTATTGGAAATAAGCATTATTGTTTGGTGATCATAGATGACTTTTCACTATTCACATGGGTCTTCTTTCTACTTCATAAAAACGAAGCATCCTAAATAATAAAAGATTTTATCATAAAAATTGAAAATCAAATTGATCTAAAGGTAAAATCAATCAGAAGTAATAATAGGACAGAATTCAAAAATGAAGAGCTAAGTTCATTTTGCATACTAAAAGGCTTTACTCATCAATTCAGTACAGCTAGAACTCCTCAACAAAATAGGGTAGCTGAAAGAAGAAATAGAACATTAATTGAAGCAGCACAAACAATGCTAGCCAATGCCAAACTACCAATTACCTTTTGGGCAGAAGCTGTCAACACATCATGCTTTGTGCAAAATCGAACTTTGATAATCAGAGAAAGCAAGAAAACCCCATATGAACTTCTTTTACATAGAAAACCATTTATTGGATTTTTGAAGTCATTTGGTTGTCCTGTCTTAATATTAAATGTAGAAGCCTCTTGAAGATTAACATTTAGTCTTTATTAGTCTTTGTATAGTTTTTGTCATAGTGTAGGGATTTATTTTGTAAATATATGTTCCTTTTGTATTGATAGTATAAATAGCATAGATAAGGTATTGTGTAGCTAAGCACTAGAAGAAAGAACCTGAGAATCAGTTAGAACGACTTGTAACTGTTTTCTTACACTTGTACTTTCTATGTTTACTATCAATGAAAAACTATGAATTTTTCTAATTTGTTTGCATTGAATTGATTACTTGTGTTTGTTTGATTGAATTGTATCACAATATCATCATAGATTGATCCATTTTGATCCAATCAAATGGTATCAGAGCTGTTGGTTCAGTGATTTGAGTTTGTCAAACTGTCAAACTTTTGAATCACTTGAATCTGTGATTGATAAGCAATTCAATCTAACAATTGTTGATTTCAGTTGTGTTTCATCATCAGAAACATGAATTGAATCACAATTTGCAGTTCAATTTGTTCAAAAATTAAGAAATTGATCAAAACAGTAGTCGAACTGTTCTTCAATGTTTCGAACTGATTTTTCAATCTAAAGATCGAATTGTGTTGTTGTTTGATGAAATTGAAGATGGAGGACTGTTAATCGATCAAATTACAGTCTAATTGGAAGTTTTCAGAGCAATTCAACAAGTTTTGAAGATTTTCAGCAGATCTGAGTTCGTTTGAATCTGTTGAATTTGGCGCATTAGGTCAAAACACTACTGAAAATTGCCTAAGTGTTTGGGTGCTTGACAACTATTCAGGCGTTTCATAACTGTTAAGGCGTTTTTGGTCTAGGCGTTTTACCACTGTGGGGGCGCATTACAACTGTTTGGTCACTTTGGAACTTTTCAGAAACCAAGGAATTCTAAACGCATTACAACTGTGTAGGCTTTTTTGAACTGTTTGGGTGTTTTTACACACCAGGCTTCTAACAACTGTTTGGACGTTTTACATTTTTCAGGCGCATGTCAAGTTGGGCGTTTTGAGAATTCTACTAAGGCAATCCCTTGGGCGTTTCTAAGTCAAAGTCAGGAGTTTCACAACTATTTGGGCGCTTCATCACTGTTTAGGCGCATCAACTCAACACTTAGAAATTTTTCAAAATTTTAAAAATCCAAAAATATTTTCAATTCATTGTTTAAATTCAAAAACTTAAAAAACAATAAAAACTAATATTTTTCTAAAATCAAAAAATATAAAATGGTGAAGTCAGAAGATTCTGAGAACAGAGTTCCTAAGTTGAAGAACAGAGCTGATTTTAAGAACTGGTCTCTTAGATTGAAACATCATCTTAATTCTATTGACACTGACTTGTGGAAGTCAATAGAAAGAGGACCGCATATTCCTATCACTTCAGATGGTCCTGATAGAGGGTTTGTTTACACTAAAGACTCTCCAGAACCATATCCGGAAGATGGGTTACAAGGTGATGATCTAAGGAAAGTCAAGAATGATATTAAAGCCTATTCTTTGATGTGTAAAGGATTACCACTTGAAGTCTTAACTAGACTTGATGGATATCAAATGGGATATACCATGTATAAAGCTGTAAAGATAAATTGTGAAGGTGGTAAGGAGATTCAATATCTCAAGAAACAGAAACTGAAAAGGTAGTTAGAGCTGTTTGAGCATTTATCTGGTGAAACCATAAATCAGATGATGAATAGATTTGTGCAGCTTACAACTGAGATGTCAAATGCGGGTATTAAAAATGACTTAATAGATCTAAATTTCAGACTTCTCAATGCTCTTCCATCTTCATGGAAACAAACAGTAACACTGTTAAAGCATACTGAGAAATTTCCTATGGATCTTGATCTGTTGATTGCAAAAATTGAGTCAGTTGAGATAGATGAAAGCTCAAGAAACAATGATAAAGCAGCATCAATGTCTCAATACAAGTATGTTGCATCTCCAGCTAGCACTGTGGAGAATGCCTTTATGGAAAAGAATGAGAATTTACCAGAAGAAGAGGGTGATCTGTTTGTTGGAGCAGGGTTCTTTACAGATTCTTCATATACAAGTGCTCCTACTTATGCATCTCAAACTCAACCTCAGTCTCCTCCTAAACCTCAAAGCTCTAAACCTCAAACTAAGACTCAATCTATTAACTATGCTAAAACTAGCAAAGTTAAAGATGTCATTAACATCCTATTACAGGATGAAGAGTCCAAATCTGCTTTTACTACTTTTATGGCTAGTTTTCAAGCTTATCAAGGTAGTCATTTAACTCAATTAGATTTTGTTTTGCAGGACTTATTTGAAATGGATCTAGATGATGTGGGGGAAATGGATCTAAACTGGCAGATGGTGATGATTGCATACAGAACTCAGAAACACTCTTATGTCAACAGGAACTACAAGCCAAGTGCTAACAAGACTGTTGGATTTGACAAGTCTAAGTCAAGGTATTTCAACTGCAATAACTATGGTCATTTTTCAAGGGAATGCAAAGCTCCCAAAAACAAAGGAGGAAATAGCCAATCGAGTTCAAGCAATCAGAGGTTTCAACAATCATCTCAGAAGACATTCCAAAAGCCTTACCAAAGCTTACCAATGCCTAAACTTAAAGATGAATCTAAGTCATCTGAAGAGCCAAATAAAGCTCTAGTTTTTAGCATTAAGGACGGATATGATTGGAGTGCTTATGCAGAGCAATTTACTGCTGATCTAACCTCTAGTTTATCTCTTATTGCAGAAGTTCAAGGAGAAGATTGGTCAGAAGATAGTGATCCAAAGGCTAAATATGATTCTGAGAATGAAGAAGAAGAATACGATTGGAGTGATAAGTCTGATCCTAAAGAGGATTCAGAAGAAGTTGCATTGATGGCAAAGTCAGATCAAATAAAGGTTGAAAATTCATCTTCTAAATCTAAGACTTCTTCACCTAAATATCCTGAAATACCAGCTGAAGTAAGAGAAAAACTATGCACTAAATCTTGCTTTGAACATGTAGAATATTATCAAACTTACTCTTATAAAATCTATGAAAAGCTTAAGCAAGAGGAATTAATGCATAATAAACTTTAAAGAGATCACAAAATATCAGATGAAAAGATCATTTCTTTGCAAACATCATCAGGAACATTTTTTTTAATGAAACAAAACTTGTTGATCTAAGAACTTTGAAATGACTAAGAACTTGGAACAAAACTTTGAAAGAATCAGAAATTGTTTCCAAACAACTTGAAGAAATGACTAAGAACTTGGAACCGGAGAAAATAGCACATGCTGCTACACAAGTTGATCTAGCAAAAGTAAAAAGCTCCAAACTGATTGTGGAACAACTGGTAAGTGAACGAAAGGACAAACAAAAAGCAGGCTTAGGTTTCACACATGAACCAATGCCTGAATCTATAACAAATACTTTACCAGAAAACTTCAAAACGCATGATCATTCTCCTGAAAATAAAGCTAAACTTAAAGCTTTCCAAAATAAAAACAACAAGATTTCTGATAGTGAAAAAGAGAAAATCAATGTTGAAATCTTTGAAGAAAAAGATATAGAAAATATCAAAAACAGTCACCCGATAAAAGTTAAATCATATGAACCAAGACCGAAAAGTAAGAAAATTTTTGTTCCAAACGAATCTGTTTTGGAGGAAGTGATAATCAAGAACAAAGATGAAGCAAAACAAAAGGAAGAAACATCAGAAGATTCAAACTCATATGATCTAAATTCTCCAGAGTTTAAATGTTAAAAAGATCAAAAACAGAAAGAAACTGAAAAAGAATCTTCAATTGAAGATGTTAAATCTAAAATGAAACCAAGTTCTTCAAAATCAAGGAATCAAAGAAGGAAAAGAAAAGTGACTAAAGCTAAAACTGATCAAAATAAGAGTTAAGATAATAAAACAAAAACAATAAATCAAACAAATAAATTTAAACCAATCAAATTTGTGTCTACTGGTATGTTGAACATGAACTCAATTCAAGATGTTAAACAAACTCTTAAGAACCAATCAAACTCTGATCTGAAAACAGGTTCAAATTCGAAGACTTCTGCTGTCGTTAAACGGTTTGTTTCTAAGGATTCTAAGAATGTAGTTCATGTACAAAAGTCAAAACCAAATATACAAAAGAACAAATTGCCAAATCAAAAACAAAAGATTAAATTTTCGATGCCTAAATCTTAACAAGGATCAAACGTTGCGTCAACATCAAAAGTTAACAAACATTTGTTTAACACACCACAAAGGTACTGTGAAATCTGTGACATGTATAATCATAAGACTTCTGAATGCTTTTTCAACAAGTACTGTCATATATGTGATATGAGAAATCACTCAACAGTAGATTGTTATTTTAATAAGTACTGTACCTTCTGTGATGAAAGGACTCACAATACAGAAAGCTGTTACTTTAGAAAGAGTTTGCCAAGGAAAGGATTTGCTAATACACAATTGAGCAAAGTTTATGCTAATCCTCAGTTTAAAAGAAATCAAACTGTTAGTTTTCAAAGATTAACTAATCAACCTTTCTTAGGCTTGAGATCTTTCAAAAGAAATGACTCTGTGAGACCAAAACAATACATTCAAGATCAATTCATTCCAAGGTCTATGAGAATGAATGATAAAAAGTTTGGAAATAAAATTTTTCAAAAATTGGTCATTCAAATGGTATGAATTTTCTTAATAATGATAAAAAATTTATGAATAATAGAATGTCACACCCCGGGCCCAGGTAGGGTGGGACGTCATAGACTAGCAACAACATATGGCAGCGGAAACAAACCATCATAAGAGCACAAAAGGAGAGGACATCACATGACATTAATGTTTAAAGAAAAACCGGGCTAGAAGTAGATCTAACCACCAATACAAGTACATAATTCATCAGTACAAATTGTTTCCAACAATAACAAATATAAATTGTTCAAATTGTTTTAAAAACAAGACAAGCCAATGCCATGGGTTATGGTGCTAGGTCAAGGTCTTCTACATCAGCAAGACCTTCATCACGGGTTACCTGAAACATGCTCAAAGAAAATTTTTGTCAACTAAAAAGTTGGTGAATTCAAGTGCTTAAAATTTAAACACAAAAGGATTCAATAAAATCCACATTTGATTTAAAAGTCATAGTTTCATTGTTGTGGTGATCATAATCAACCCTGCACTCAGTCCCGGCTAGCCTCTTCAAAAGTTATGTTGTACCGGTTAATCCCGAAGGAAGAACTGAGCCTCATACAGTGGACCATACCTGCCGGATGGTTTGCCCTAGTATCTTATAAAAACCTGTCACATGACACAAATGACCCCACAGGATCTCAATGTGGTACCCTTTCTGTTCATCACGGAAGGCACTGTGTGTGGGGGATTCCCTAAGTAGATCTACCCATATAAAACAAGCGGTTCACACAAGAATTAATGATCGTCATAAAAGTAAAAGCAGGTTCTAACATTTCCACAACATATAGCATCATAATATAGCACAAAAATAGGTCAGTTTAAACAGAACATGCTTCATCCCAAGAACAGTAGTAAAAAGGGGACACTAGAACTCACCTCAAGTTTCAAGCAACGGGTTCTTCGAGTACCGGGAAAGTTTCAAGTCTAGCACCCTACCATCAAGATTAAGTGATAAGCCACTAGTTCTAAGGGCACACGAGGTGGACAAAGTGTGTTAAGAAGTTAAATGTTTAACTAGCTTATATTTGCTAAGGCTTGCATTTAAAAGTTTCCTTTTATAGAAAGCTAGGGTTTCTTAAGGGGAATTCATGTTTTCACACTATTAGGTTATCGACACAAGTTAAATTAAGTTTATCAAGTGATTACCAGTCCAAGGGGGGGGGGGGTCGGTTTATTGAAGTTTGGCAGACTTTACAGTTTAGTCCTTCAAGTTTCAAAATTTACATTTTCTACCCTAAAGTTTGCTTCTTTACATTTAATGACTATTATGACCCAATAACCGACTTTTGGAGTTAAATATTACATTCTTAATAAGTTAAACTCCCAAATTTTCCAGATTTTAAATTTGAGTTGGGGAACATATGTTTTAAGTTACCGGTTACGGTAAAACCAAAGGTTTTTAACGGTAAGCATTGAATCTTATAGTTTTATGTCTTAAAACTTTAATTATTATTTTAAGGACTTTTAAAAAGCTTTATAATCTTTCAAGAATGTATTTTCAAGCCCTTTTTGTTGAAAGTCTCATTTTTAAGTTTAACTCGTTAAAACGCGTTTTTACCCGAAATTAACCGTTTAAAAACTTGTTTGACCAATTTTTCACCATCATTAAGTCTTATAGTTCCTAAATTACTGAAATAACATGGTTTTCATGGATTTTGGTTTTATACCATTATTTCCAAGGCTTTCTTCCAAACGTTACCCGGTTAATACCGTTTTTAACTAAAAATTCATTTTAAATTATCTTTTGACCATTTAGTCAACAAATCCGATCTATATCACTTTGTTAACCCCTTTTAGAGCCTGTAATTCTTTTTAACATGGTTATACTCTAAGTTTTCTTATTTTTAAGTCATTTTACCACCTTTCGGGTCCCAAAATAAGCTCAACATGTCTACAATTCATAATTTTACTATTTTTCAGCCATTAAAATCACCTCATATGCCTAATAACACCCAAAACTTACTGAAATAATATCTCTAACTCACGGTTTTAACATACAACCCAAGAACAAGTTGTAGATAAGTGATTTCACCATTTAAACCCATTACACTTGTGTAAAATCTTACGGATCATGCTTAAACATTACCAAATGCTTTTGTAACTTTAAAAACAGGTTATTAAAAGGTTAGAAATTTATTTTTGAGCAGGTTACTATCTTTACTTCGGAGGGTTACAAGATGTGCAAGTTAGATGGTGCAAACATCACCCAAAAAAGGGTTTTCAAGGTGTAAATCGAGTTCCACCCATAGAATCACTAACATATCGAGTGAGATACCTTCAAGGATGTTAGAAGCTCCTCAAGAACAAGGTGATAGCAGTAGACTTCTGTTAGGACAAAGAAAGTAAGGTTTTTGGTGGATAAAAGAAAGAATACCACATGACATAGTTTGTTTTGGGTAAGATGAAGCTTACTCTTTGTATGGTTCATGATTTGGAGAGTGTAGAGGGAAAAAACGATCTGGAAAGCTTTGAACAAGGGCTGGAGAAGCCGAACATGATGAATCCGTGTATCAAATCTCACAAGGTAGCACCCTCTTGCAAGTTTGATGCTTGACCGATGGGGTTTGATGATGTTCTTCGAATATGTTGCTGGAATGGAGCTGGAAATCATGGTGTGTGTGTGTGTTTTTGCTGAAAGAAACCAAGAGGAAGAGAAGAGAGAGGAGAGGTGAGAATGATGGTATGCGTTCAAATTTGCATGCAAAGATAGTGGTGGAGGATGGTGGCAATTGTGGGTGGTGTAGAAGGGAATGGATTGGTGGGTTAGGGGTGGCCGATTTGGAGTGTAGTGGAGTGGTTTTATTTAAAATTTTTATTGTATAAATTTTATTATGTAGTATAGTGTGTAGCATAATGTAGTATTTTAGGTGGTAAATTCTAGTTAGTTGTTTAAGTATTAAGTATGTATATGTATATGTTAAACCGTGAATTTATGTGTGTATATACACATTTTAATTGTTTCAACTAAGAGTTAATTTTTGCAAGGTGGACTAATTGACTTTCTCGAAACACGAAGTTACTCAATGCTAAGGGTAGATTTAGCTAAATCATCTCAAATGACACATAAAATAATAAGAATGACCGTAGTAGTAGTAACAAAAATAACACTACTACTAATAATAATAATGATATTAACATTAATATTAATAGCGTGGATAATGATGCAGGAGGTTAAAGGTTAGAATTATGACCTAGAGGTCAGTTGTTACATTCTCCCCCCATTTAGGAAATTTCGTCCCGAAATTTTTAGCTTCGATAAACTCCAGAACGAGTGGGTTTGAAGAGGTGTGGATAACTCTTTCTCATCTCATCTTCTCACTCCCAAGCGAATTCAGGTCCTCGCTTAGAATTCCATCTTACCTTGACCTTGGGTATGCGACTTCACCTGAATTTCTTGACCAGCCGGTCGGTGATCTCTATAGCCTCTTCCACGAAGTTTAACTTGTCATTAATCCTCGCTTCTTTCAAAGGTAACTCCATGGTCTTATCTACCATGCACTTCTTCAAATTTGACACATGGAAGGTGTCATGTATGTAACTTAACTCTTGTGGTAGCTTTAATTTATACGCCACGGGGCTAATTCTTGCTAGTATCTCAAACGGTCCTATGTATCTTGGGCTTAGCTTTCCTTTCTTTCCAAACCTCACAGTTCCCTTCCATGGTGCCACTTTTAGCATTACTCTGTCGCCTACTTGAAATTCTAAAGGTTTTCGCCTTCTGTCAGCATATTTTTTCTGACAGTCTCTGGCTACTCTTAAGCGCTCCTTGATTTTAAATATTTTGTAGGTGGTCTCCATCGCGATGTCGGGCCAGCTTTGTCAGGTCGTAGTCTTCTCGAATCGGCAAGAAGTGAGCTGATTTAGTTAACCGATCCACTATTACCCAGATAGCATCATGACCTCTGAAAGTTCTGGGTAACTTTGTAACAAAATCCATCATGACGTTATCCCATTTCCATTCTAGAATTTCGGGCTGTTGTAACGTCCCTGACGGTTTTTGATTTTCAGCCTTTACCATGGTGCACGTCAGACACTTCCCAACATAAATGGCGATTGATTTCTTGATTCCAGGCCACCAGAAAAGTGCCTTTAGATCTTGGTACATTTTGTCACTTCCGGGGTGAGCCGAGTACCTAGATTTGTGGGCTTCGTCTAGGATCACCTCTCTAATTCCCCCATACTTTGGTACCCACGTTCTCCCTTCATGTTTATATATACCATCGTTACTCATCTCAAATCGCTTCTCCATTCCTGTTAACGATTCCTCTGCTAAGTTATCTTCCTTTAGCGCTTCGCCTTGTGCTTCTTTTAGTTTCGCGAGGTTGGTATACACGCTCATTCTTAATGCATCGACACGGAGGGGTTTTTCTCTTTCTTTCCTACTCAAGGAATCTGCCACTACATTGGCCTTACCGGGATGGTAGGGAATCTCGCATTCATAATCATTCAGTAGCTCAACCCATCTTCTCTGACGCATGTTTAGCATCTTCTGGTCAAGAATGTGTTGCAAACTTCTATGGTCAGTGTAGACAATGCACTTTGTGCAATAGAGATAATGCCTCCACATTTTGAGTGCAAACACCACGGCACCTAATTCTAGATCATGCGTTGTGTAGTTTTTCTCATGATTGTTCAGCAGTCTTGATGCATAAGCAATTACCTTGTTGCGCTGCATTAGCATGCATCCTAGTCCCTGACACGAGGCGTCACAATAGACCACGAAATCTTCAACTCCTTCTGGGAGGGCGAGGATAGGTGCACTACACAGTTTTTCCTTGAGTGTTTCGAATGCTTCATTCTGCTCTTGTTCAAACACAAAAGCTATATTCTTCTTAGTCAATGCAGTTAACGGTTGCATAATACGCGAGAAGTCCTTGATGAACCTTCTGTAGTATCCGGCCAATCCAAGGAACTGCCTTATCTCGGTAGGAGTTTCCAGAATTTTCCAGTTCTTAATAGCCTCTATCTCTGAAGGGTCCACTTGAATCCCATCTTTATTTACGACATGTCCTAGAAATTGGATCTCTCGCATCCAAAATTTGCATTTGGAGAACTTGGCATATAGTTGCTCATTCTTGAGCAACTCGAGAATCAGCCTAAGGTGCTTCTCATGCTCTTCCTCACTACGAGAGTAGATCAGGATGTCGTCGATAAACACGATCACATATTTGTCTAGATATGGGCGGCACACTCGGTTCATGAGATCCATAAATGCCGCTGGTGCGTTAGTCGTTCCAAAGGGCATGACCGAGTACTCATAATGTCCATATCTAGTTCTAAAGGCTGTTTTGGGTATGTCTTCCTCTCTTATCTTTAGTTGATGGTACCCTGATCTTAAATCTTTTTTGGAAAAATAGCTTGCCCCCTACAGTTGATTGAACAGGTCATCGATTCTCGGAAGAGGGTAACGATTCTTTATTGTCAGCTTGTTTAGTTCCCGGTAATCAATACACATACGTAGGGTTCCATCCTTCTTCTTCACGAATAGTACCGGGGCACCCCATGGAGAAACACTTGGTCGTATATTCCCCTTTTCGAGTAGCTCTTGGATTTGTAGAATTAGTTCTTTCATCTCGGGAGGGGCAAGTCGGTACGGTGCCTTGGCTACTGGTGCAGCACCAGGCAGTAGATCTATTTAGAACTCAACCTGACGAGCCGGAGGGAGTCCCGGTAGGTCTTAAGGGAAATACTTCCGGATATTCAGAAACCACTGGTATATCCTCAATCTTCTCTTCCTCTTTGGCTTTCATTATATATACTATGAAAGCTGGGCATCCCTTCATGAGACTCTTGGTCGCCTTAATGGGATATCATAGGATATAGTGTGTTACTTCTTTCACCATGAACAACTAACACCTTCCCATCGTTCAATGGTATCTTAAGTAGGTTTTCATCACACACGATTTCGACTCTATGCCTAGCCAGCCAATCCATACCAACAACCATATCGAATCCTCCTAGCTTAATAGGCATCAAATTTATCTTAAATGTACTTCCTTCTAGATTCATTAAGCAATCTTTGATGACTTCATTAGTTTCTAAGATGTTACCGTCAGCTAATTCTATGGTAAACGTATTTGTCAGGACACATGCACTCAAGTCAATCAAAGGCCTAAAAGTACTAGAGACAAAACTAGCTATTGCTCCAGTATCAAATAGAACGGTAGCATGATGGTTGTTTATAAGGAACGTACCATTGACCACATCAGGTTCTTTACGAGCACCGGCTGGATCCATCACGAATGCTCATCCCTTGGGCTTGTTGGGTCTGGCGTCCTTATCTCTCCCTAGCTTAGGACACTTATTCCTCATGTGCCCTGGATCTCCACACTCATAGCATTGTTTACCTGGCGCATACATACAATCCTTAATTAAATGACCTGGTCGTTTGCATCGGAAGCAGGGCATCGAGTTGCACTCCCCTTGATGATGCAGCTTGCACTTGTTGCAGAATGGGCTTGTACCCGAGTATAGCTTCCGAGTCCTTCCACCCTGGTCATCGCGCCTCATACCTTCAAAACCCTTCTTGCTTGACCCACTATTGCTACCAATTGCTTTCTTTACATCAAACCACTTTATCTTCACACCCATCGGCTTGCTCTTTTCGTTTGCCTTGGTTTGTTTAGTCCATCCAGCCCTGACTAAATCATCAGTCAAACTACTGGTGAAGTCAACCGTAGCTTGAAGGGTTGAGGGCCTGGAGGATCGAACCATACCCCTGACTCTAGGATGTAGTCCCCAAATGAAACGTGCTACGCCCATGGATTCCGGTGTCACCAGGTGTGGCACTAGTCGAGACAGGGCTAAGAAGTGGTTTATGTACTCAGTGTAGTTAGGACCTTTCATTTCTAAGCTCAGGAATTCAGACTCCAGTTTCTCCAGCTGATTGATTGGGCAGTATTTGTTGGTTATCAACTCCCTGAATTTGGTCCAACTCATTCGGTTAGCAGCGTTTCTTCCCCGGGGCTGAGTAACAGTCTTCCACCATTCCAATGTCGATCCCTTGAGTGATTGGGAAGCAAACCTCACCATGTGTTCCATCTTACATTCGCTGATATCTAAGACGGCTTCCATTTCATCAATCCATTGGTACGTCTCTATCGCACCCTCGGTACCACAGAAATCCTTTGGCTTGCACGCCATGAAGGTTTTGTAGGAGCATCCATTCCTTAATGCTTCAGCTTCCTCATTGTTGCGTTCATCATTCTCGAATCCATCATTACCACCGGGGTTGCTCCGGTCCGCATTGATCTGAGAGATGATGGTCGGAATGGCGTTAGCAATTTGTTGTGGCACGAGGTTGGCAATTCTCTCATCATTCCCCTGATTGGCATTCTCTCCACGAGGAGTTCCTGGTGGAGTAGGGGGTTGGTTTTCGGTCTGTCTAGATCCCTTACGACGGCCTCTAGTAGCTCCTTGTCTTCCAATACGGGTTCCTTGTCTGGTCGGCATTCTGATAGCATCATAGATAAATTCGTTTAGCATCTCATAATTTTTGGTTTCAAGTAGCCCATGCATCACTTATCCTAATATACCGCGTTCTAATAGGAGGGAGTGTAATATACACACCACTAAATGCCTCTAAATATTTTCCATTAAATTAATTTAGGACAATTCACCCAGAATGGACACAAGTCAAAATTCCCAATGCCTAACATGACACATTGCAAATCAATACAAATTACCCTACAGAATTAGCATCATAGAAGTAGTTTCACAAATCGATAGGGTTAATAGTATCAGCAAAACATAAGTGCATCAGAGTTATACTCTTACAAGTTGGAAGGTGCCATCACCCACATAATAAATAATAATAGTATCTGATAATAATAAAAATTGTTTCCTTCAACTGTCTAAAAGACAGACAATCCCACTTCTTCTCCACGCTCTCACATCCACTTCTTCAGCCACCCTAGCCACCCTGAGTTCTTCTTCCTTTGCTCTTGCTCCAACCGCTAGACCCCATGCGAAGCCATCATGGCCTGAAACTGGGCGGACTGAGAGGTCCGAGTGGCGTGCTAGAGTGTCAGCTCTTGACGACGGACGGTCTTCAGAATCTCGTCCAATGCAGCAGCAGAGGGACCTCGTCGCTTTCCTGGTAGCTAGACTGGGAGTACCGGTCACCAACTAGCACACTAGGGCCATCATAGATGTTGTGCCTCGGTGGCATCCAGTGCTCATCATGTGAGTGGTGTCAGAGCGGGTCAAACATAGGTGGTGCAGGTGTCGGAGTCCTAACAGGTGGTGGAGGAAGAGGTGGCATCCTAAAGGAGACTGAGGGTCCTGGCCTATTACTTTTGCGTGGACGGGTGATAATGCGTGCACCCCTATCCCCGATAGGTGGGATAGGTGAGTGGGTAGGAGCTGCGACATGTGGTGAATGGGAGCGCGTTCGGCTCCTGGAGGGGGATGTCGAGGAAGAGTCCTCTGATGGCTCAGTGTCGTCAGATGTAACGGATATCCAGCCCGGATGTCCGCATCTCCTCAGGTATTCTTCATACTCCGTCCGCGGCGTCGCCCTCTTGAGGCTCCCAGTTGGTGCAGTACCGTCAGTTGGGTATGCCGGTGCCTTCCCTTTGTCGGCCATAGCTTTGATCCCCTATACGAAATATCATGAGTAATTTGGGTTCTCATAGCTCATGATTATAATAATAATAGTACTTATAGTAGTAGTGATGACAATAGTATCAGATATCCCAACAGTATCAATAACCAGAGGTATCAGAAAGCAATAGTATCATAAATCAGTAGTCTCTTCAAATAATAACAAGTAAAGTAGTTCGTTTTAGGAAAAACCTTTAGCCCACTCAAAGTAAGTTTCAAGAATCATAACTTTCAAACAAAAGAACCAATCATTACCTAAAGGTCCATGCTGGAATTTACGCGTCCGGTAAATTCATGATTACGTTGATCAAGTGTAATCATCAATTTACCCAACCCGATCATCCCAACACTTTCCCATAAGGATGGTCCTAAGGTATCAGGGTTGTAGCCTAGGGTCTACTATGGTATTCCCAACTTCTCTACATCCTTTGGCTCTGATACCAATCTGTCACACCCCGGGCCCAGGTAGGGTGGGACGTCATAGACTAGCAACAACATATGGCAGCGGAAACAAACCATCATAAGTGCACAAAAGGAGGGGACATCACATGGGATTAATGTTTAAAGAAAAACCGGGCTAGAAGTAGATCTAGCCACCAATACAAGTACATAATTCATCAGTACAAATTGTTTCCAACAATAACAAATATAAATTATTCAAATTGTTTTAAAAACAAGACAAGCCAATGCCATGGGTCATGGTGCTAGGTCAAGGTCTTCTACATCAGCCAGACCTTCATCACGGGTTACCTGAAACATGCTCAAAGAAAATTTTTGTCAACTAAAAAGTTGATGAATTCAAGTGCTTAAAATTTAAACAAAAAAGGATTTAATAAAATCCATATTTGATTTAAAAGTCATAGTTTCATTGTTGTGGGGATCAAAATCAACCCTGCACTCAGTCCCGGTTAGCCTCTTCAAAAGTTATGTTGTACCGGTTAATCCCGAAGGAAGAACTGAGCCTCATACAGTGGACCATACCTGCCGGATGGTTCACCCTAGTATCTTATAAAAACCTGGCACATGACACAAACGACCCCGCAGGATCTCAGTGTGGTACCCTTCCCGTTCATCACGGAAGGCACTGTGTGTGGGGATTCCCCAAGTAGATCTACCCATATAAAACAAGCGGTTCACACAAGAATTAACGATTGTGATAAAAGTAAAAATAGGTTCTAACATTTTCACAACATATAGCATCATAATATAGCACAGAAATAGTTTAGTTTAAACAGAGCATGCTTCATCCCAAGAACAGTAGTAAAAAGGGGACACTAGAACTCACCTCAAGTTTCAAGCAACAGGTTCTTTGAGTACCGGGAAAGTTTCAAGTCTAGCACCCTACCATCAAGATTAAGTGATAAGCCACTAGTTCTAAGGTCACACGAGGTGGACAAAGTGTGTTAAGAAGTTAAATGTTCAACTAGCTTATATTTGCTACGGCTTGCATTTAAAAGTTTCCTTTTATAGAAAGCTAGGGTTTCTTAAGGGGAATTCATGTTTTCACACTATTAGGTTATCGACACAAGTTAAATTAAGTTTATCAAGTGATTACCAGTCCAAGGGGGGGGGTCGGTTTATTGAAGTTTGGCAGACTTTACAGTTTAGTCCTTCAAGTTTCAAAATTTACATTTTCTACCCTAAAGTTTGCTTCTTTACATTTAATGACTATTATGACCCAATAACCGACTTTTGGAGTTAAATATTACATTCTTAATAAGTTAAACTCCCAAATTTTCTAGATTTTAAATTTGAGTTGGGGAACATATGTTTTAAGTTACCGGTTATGGTAAAACCAAAGGTTTTTAACGGTAAGCATTGAATCTTATAGTTTTATGTCTTAAAACTTTAAGTATTATTTTAAGGACTTTTAAAAAGCTTTATAATCTTCAAGAATGTATTTTCAAGCCCTTTTTGTTGAAAGTCTCATTTTTAAGTTTAACTCGTTAAAACGCGTTTTTACCCGAAATTAACCGTTTAAAAACTTGTTTGACCAATTTTTCACCATCATTAAGTCTTATAGTTCCTAAATTACTGAAATAACATGGTTTTCATGGATTTTGGTTTTATACCATTATTTCCAAGGCTTTCTTCCAAACGTTACCCGGTTAATACCCGTTTTTAACTAAAAAATTCCATTTAAATTATCTTTTGACCATTTAGTCAAAAAATCCGATCTATATCACTTTGTTAACCCCTTTTAGAGTCTTAATTCTTTTTAACATGGTTATACTCTAAGAGAATAAGTTCTCTTATTTTTAAGTCATTTTACCACCTTTCGGGTCCCAAAATAAGCTCAACATGTCTACAATTCATAATTTTACTATTTTTTAGCGCTTAACATCACCTCATACGCATAATAACACCCAAAACGTACTGAAATAATATCTCTAACTCATGGTTTTAACATACAACCCAAGAACAAGTTGTAGATAAGTGATTTCACCATTTAAACCCATTACACTTGTGTAAAATCTTACGGATCATGCTTAAACATTACCAAATCCTTTTGTAACTTTAAAAACAGGTTATTAAAAGGTTAGAAAATTATTTTTGAGCAGGTTACTATCTTTACTTCGGAGGGTTACAACATGTGCAAGTAAGATGGTGCAAACATCACCCAAAAAGAGGGTTTTCATGGTGTAAATCGAGTTCCACCCATAGAATCACTAACATATTGAGTGAGATACCTGCAAGGATGTTAGAAGCTCCTCAAGAACAAGGTGATAGCATTAGACTTCTGTTAGGACAAATAAAGAAAGGTTTTTGGTGGATAAAAGAAAGAATACCACATGACATAGCTTGTTTTAGGTAAGATGAAGCTTACTCTTTGTATTGTTCATGATTTGGAGAGTGTAGAGGGACAAAACGATCTGGAAAGCTTCGAACAAGGGCTGGAGAAGTCTAACATGATGAATCCGAGTATCAAAATCTCACAAGGTAGCACCCTCTTGCAAGTTTGATGCTTGACCGATGGGGTTTGATGATGTTCTTCGAATATGTTGCTGGAATGGAGCTGGAAATCGTGGTGTGTGTGCATTTTATGCTGAAAGAAACCGAGAGGAAGAGAAGAGAGAGTGAGAGGTGAGAATGAGGGTGTGTGTTCAAATTTTCATGCAAAGGTAGTGGTGGAGGATGGTGGCAATTGTGGGTGGTGTAGAAGGGAATGGATTGGTGGGTTAGGGGCGGCCGATTTGGAGTGTAGTGGAGTGGTTTTATTTAAAATTTTTATTGTATAAATGTTATTATGTAGTATAGTGTGTAGCATAATGTAGTATTTTAGGTGGTAAATTCTAGTTAGTTGTTTAAGTATTAAGTATGTATATGTATATGTTAAACCGTGAATTTATGTGTGTATATTCACATTTTAATTGTTTCAACTAAGATTTAATTTTTGCAAGGGTGACTAATTGACTTTCCCGAAACACGAAGTTACTCTATGCTAAGGCTAGATTTAGCTAAATCATCTCAAATGGCACATAAAATAATAAGAATGACCGTAGTAGTAGTAACAAAAATAACACTACTACTAATAATAATCATGATACTAACATTAATATTAATAGCGTGGATAATGATGCAGGAGGTTAAAGGTTAGAATTATGACCTAGAGGTCGGTTGTTACATAGAATTGGTAAATTCATCAAAAACAAGCCTGATGTGAATAAACTTTATTTTAAACAATTTACCATCGTTGATAAGTTTGGCAAGCCCAAGACCATCTCGGCTTGGGTTGATAATTCAACTTAATTGTTCTTGACATGCAGGTGTGCCCGAGAAGACCAATCAACACATGGTATATGGATAGCGGGTGTAGCTGGCACATGACGGGCAATCATGCCTTACTTCAAGATTTTAAGTTAAAGGATGGTACACATGTCGCCTTTGGTGGTGATGCAGGAGGAAAAATCACAGGCGAACGAACACTATCCAGCGGGATAATAAGCTTCGATAAAGTCAACTTCTGCTCACAGTTGAACTTTAATCTTTTAAGCATTTCCCAAATTTGTGATAAATCATATTCTGTTCTTTTTGATGATTCATTTTGCTACATTTTGAAGTCAGGTTTTCAGATTAGCAAAGACTGGGTAGTTGTTAAAGCTGTTAGGGATCGAGATGTATACAAGCTGGATATGTCTCAAGTTGATCCATCTACAGAAACAACTTGCCTCATTGCTCAAGCATCAAATGACGAAAGTTAGCTTTGGCATAGACTTCTCGAACATTCCAATTTCAAGAATATGAACAAGCTTGTAGCGGGAAATCATGTCATTGGCCTTCCATCAAAGAAGTTTGCCACTACTGATCACTGCTCAGCATGTTTAAAGGGGAAACAACATAGCGCGTCTTATAAGCCCAAGCAAATAAACTCAAACTCTAAACCTCTTCAAATGTTGCATATGGACCTTTTTGGACCAACAAATGTGAAGAGTATTGGAAGAAAATATTACTGTTTAGTTATCATTTATGACTTCACAAGATTTTCATGGGTTTATTTTTTGTATGCAAAATCTGAAACGGCTGAATTATTAAAAGAATTTATCACAAAAGTTGAAAATCAATTAGATCAAAAAGTAAAAATAATAAGAAGTGATAATGGTACATAATTTAAAAATGCTAATATTAACATGTTCTGTGCAGAAAAAGGAATTGCTCATCAGTTCAGTGCTCCCAGAACTCGACAACAAAATGGAGTTGTTGAAAGGAAGAATAAAACTTTGATTGAGGGTGCACGATCCATGTTAGCAGATGCGAAAATTCCTATCACTTTCTGGGATGAAGCCATATCTACTGCGTGTTTCGTACAGAATCGTACTTTAATTGTGAAAGACAAACTGAAAACTCTTTATGAGTTGATGTTTGGCAGGAAACCAAACATAGATTTTCTTAAATCTTTTGGTTGTCCAGTTTTGATTTTAAATTCAAGTGATCATCTAGGAAAATTTGATTCAAAATCTGATGAAGGATTTTTTGTTGGATATTCATCTGATTTAAAAGCCTATCGAGTTTATAACTCTAGGACAAATGTTATACTTGAAACATTCAACGTTAAATTCCTTGAAAATTCTTTTCCATCAATTTCAAATGTTCCAGCTTGGTTATTTGATTTAGATTCATTGTCAAACTCTTTTCAATCTAACTTGTTTGATCAATCTAACTTGCTTGATTCTACAGGTAAGAAGAAACCTCAAGAAGATCTCGGTTCTTTCAGTGATGATTCAGATTCTAATGATATGGATGACTCAAGCCCAGATTATCCATTTTTTCTTTTGTCAAAGATTCAATAATTCGATTTGATGATAATGATGATCTCTCTCAACAAGATAAAGATCATTCCATTTCAGAAAATCAAGAAGTTTCACAACCTATTCCTAATGATGGTATAGAAATTGTTTAACCTAAGTCTTCAACTTCATCCATTTCTGGTGATGTAGTTGACACCGGTAATCTTGCTTACTTCATCAACTCACCGACTCAAGTTCCCAATTTCAATCCACATTCTTCAAACTTATTGCATCAACTTTCCGACTTGAACCAAACTAATCTAGATGTTCATGTTCAAGGGAATGCGATTCCAACATCTCGTATTCACAAGAACCATCCAACGTCTCAGATTATTGGTCCATTGAATGAGAGAACTACGAGGAGTAAGTCTGAACAAGCAAATGTTTGTTTATACTCATGTGTTCTTTCTCAAATTATTCCTAAAAACGTTACCGAAGCGTTAAAGGACAATAGTTGGATTGAAGCTATACAAGAAGAATTACTTCAATTCCGTAAACAAGAAGTGTGGAATCTTGTGGATTTACCTGAAGGAGAAAATGCCATAGGCAGAAGATGGTTGTTCAGAAACAAAACAGATGATCGCGGAATTGTTATTAGAAATAATGTTTGACCCTGAAAGGATCATACTGGCCAACTTAAGAGGTGGTTGGAGGTTGTTCTGGTTGGATAACATCATTAACAGAAGATAACAGAAGATTACAGAAGATTACAGAAGACCAAGAAGACAGAAAAAGACTAAGTATAGACTACCTGCATTTGTTAATGCGGATAACTTATGAACAAATGCTGACAAGTGTTTGTTCACCCGTATTAACAAATGCGGATGAAGACAAGAAATGCTGAACAAGAAGTGTTCACCTGCATTTGTCCATGCGGATGAACTGAAGAAATGCTGACAAGAAGTGTTCACCCACATTAGTTTATATGGATGAACAAAAGGAAATGCGGCCAAGACTTGTTCATCCGCATAAACTAATGCGGGTGAGCAAACATGCTGATCAAATGCTGCTGACAAGACTTGTTCACCCACATAAAACTAATGCGGATGAACTAAGTTAATGCTGATCACAAGACAACTAATGCTGATGAAGACTTGTTCATCCGCATGAACTAATACGGATGAACAACTTACAATGTTTTTACTTATTTTGTACTTGGACTAGATTCTCTTGTATAGGTCAGGGTTAGTTTAGTCTTTTGTACAGATTATGTGTATGCCTATAAATTGGGTTGCATACCCTAACTTTGTAAGCTTTTGGTCTTCAACAGTTATAACATCAATATTATACATCTGTGACTTTTGTGTTCATGTACTGCATTTACTCAAACATTTACTTCAGATTCATCTGTTCTATAATATAGTGATTCTGCAACTATATTACTGACTCAGTCTGCATATTCAATCCTAGGTTGAGTCACATCAACCGAGAATATCATTCTCAAACCCAATCAAATGGTATCAGAGCCTCGGCTCTTGAATTCATCACAGAATCTTCTCAGATTTTGTGTGAAAATCGATTGAACTATAGACTGAGTTGTTTATCAGTAAGATCTATACTTCTCATAAACATACACATTGAAATCGAACACAAAGAAGTGGTACCATACGGATCTATTGTTGACGAACCTTCACACTCATAAACAACAAAAACATAGAACTCCTTCTAGCTAACAGATCAGAACGTAACAGATCTGGTAAAGACTATGAACAGAAAATTTAGAGAACAACTCACTACTCAAAGTTAAAATCAACTTAAAACCTTACTCAACCAAGTTAAAATTAGTTTACCTAACATGGACTCTCATAATCTTTCTGAAATTGGGCATGCTTCTAAACATCCTCTGCTTAAACATAAATCTGAGTTTAGGCAGTGGAAAAATTGTTTTAGAAACTACATTACAGGTGTAGATCCTGACTACTGGATATCTATTTGCAAAGGTCCCTACATTCCACTGTCTCTAAATGCTGCTCAAGCTGCTCAGTACAAAACTGCAAGAATTCCCATTAAGGATCCCAATTTAACTCTTGGTGATGAAGAATATAAGAAAATCAAGATTGACCTTAGAGCTTATTCCATCCTTACACAAGCACTAAAAATGGATGTTTTGAAAAGATTAGAAAAATATGGAACTGCTAAGTGGGTGTGGGATGCTCTACAGATCATGTGTGAAGGAAGTAGTGAAGTGACTGAAATTAACAAGGATAAGCTGATAAACCAATATGAAACTTTTCATCACACCAAAGGAGAGTCAATTTCAAGAAAACTTCATAGATTTATTCAACTTGTAAATGATCTTGAAATCATGTGGGTCAATTATAAAGAAAAGGAAATGAACAAGAAAATGCTGCACAGTTTACCAGAAAGCTGTAAACAAAATGTTACTATGTTAAAGAATACCCTTGATTTGGAGAGTACAAGCTTGGATATCAAGATTGCAAAAATTGAGGCTCTGGAGTTGGATGAAAGGAGTAGAAATCTCAGTGGACCACAAGTCATATAGGCTTACAAATTTCCATCAGAAACTCATTCTGTTGAGAATGCATTTGTGATTGAAGAAGATGACTTTCTTTTAACTGGTGACCATTCAAAGACAACTGGATTCTATGCTGCTCAACAACATAAACCCTCATCTTCTGCTCAGCCCACATCAACACCCTACAGTATACCCTATGATCAAAGATATGAAGAATAGAAGGCTACTTACAATGCCTTTGTTGCTAGCTTTGAAGCCTATCTTGGGGGGAGACTCATATCAGCACACTTGATTCAAGAGGATCTGGAAGCGATGGATCCTGATGATGTTGAAGAAATGGATTTACAATGGCAGATGGCCATGATTGCCATGAGATCAAAGAAGTTCTTTTGTAAAGGGAAGAAACCGAGTCTTGATGAGAATACCAAGCTGGGGTATGACAAATCCAAGGTTAAGTGTTTTAACTGTGGAATGACTGGTCATTTCTCTCGAGAATGTAAATCTTCCAGGAGAAGCAACACCAACTTTCAAAGACCCACACATGGCCAGCATTCATCTCAACACAATACCAACTTTCAATCAAGCAACACTCATCTACACCAACAGCAGAATCAGCAACAGCCAATTCAGCAAAGACAACCTCTGCTGACTCATCAATCTCAAGGAAGTAATCAACAAACTTCCAATGCACTTGTCATCAGACAAGATGGAGTTTGTGATTGGAGCTTGTATGCTGAGGAAGTCCAACCACAGTTTTAGAATCATGCACTTATGGCACATATCAATGATGGACCAACTCCAATGCCGTCTGAGGTAAAATCCAATCTATGTTCTGAAAAATGTGTTCTAGAAGTACAGGGGTATAGGGAACACAATCACAAATTGGCTAATAAAACAAGAGAAGAAAAGGTGAAATCAGAGATGTTAAAACAAGAAATGAGAATTTATGAAGTTAAAATCAAATCTCTGTTGTCTGACATGGAAACACTCCATGGTGAAAAGTACACGCTTGTGGCTGAAAATGAGAGGTTAACTGAATTGTTGACCAAATCAAAAGCTGAGCAATCAGCTACTGAAATGAAACTTGAAAAGTTTCAGCCAGCTCTTATCTGTCAAGCTGTAAGAGTTACTTGTGTCTCAAAAGGGGGCTAAAGATATGACTGGGATAGGCTACAAAACTTGTCCTCCTCCATATAATGATAGCTACACTGTTATGCCTGAGTCACTTACTCAATCAGATATAAAAGAATCTAAAATTATTGAAACCAAATCAATGATTTCTCATACAACAAATCCTCAAAACAAACCAGGTGTTTACATTGAAACTGATGAGGATAAAATCAGATTCGGTCATCCTATCAAAATCAAAGAGTGCTCAGACAAACCTGTGGTTATCAAGAAACCAAAGAGCCTAGTCAAATCAATTATGCCTTTTGTAAAATTTGATCCTCAAAATCTAAAAGTGAATCACACTGCTGAATGCTCAGTGAAACCATCTGCTGAAAGCAGATCTGATTATGAGATCATATCTCCAAAAAATTCAAGCGAATCAGATAAGGTTTCAGTGAAATTCAAGGATAAAACCAAAGTTCCCTTAGTCACCAAAGGGAAAACCACTTTTGTACAAAAATCTAAAGTGAAATCTGATTCACGATCTTCATCAAATATCAGACAAGGAATTGGGTTTGATATTTTAAACAAAGAACAGGTAGAACATTTCGATAGGGAAATAAGGCAATACAGAAAGAAGCAGCATTGTCCACAAAAACAAAGCAAGTCAGAATTGTGAAACAATCTGTTGGCACCCCAAATACTGATATGACTTCTGTTTCAAAGTTAAAGGACAATTAAATGTATTGTGAATTATGTGATATGACCAATCACAATACAGATGAGTGCTACTTCACTGAGTACTGCTCTATCTGTGACATGAACAATCACTCAACGAAAAACTATCATTTTAACAAATATTATTCATTGTGTGATATGACCAATCACAATACAATTGATTGTTACTTTAATAAAAAAGGATTGAAAAGTTCACAAAACAAGCCCATTTCATCAGTTCCAATTGACAAGGTCAGATCCAAAAGTCAAGCTAACCTGAACAAATCACTGAAAACTCATCAAAAATATAAAATCAAAGTGATTAATGACAAGCAAAAATCTGTTCAACCTTTACATAAAAATCAAAAGGAAAGGTTTGTATACTCTTCTGACACATCAGATGGAATTGATGAAATCAAACTTCAAAGAAGTAACAGAAAAGCATTGAAATCATCTTCCATTAAAACTCAAACAAGAGGAAAATACCAAGAGGTAACAGTGATTGATGAAAAAGGAGGAACCAAGACCATTATGGCTTGGGTTCCTCATTCTAACTAGTTCGTTTTGTGCTTGTAGGGTCATTCATATGGGTCCAATAGCTTATGGTACGTGGACAGTGGATGCTCCCGACACATGACTGGAGACAGTTCCCTCCTTCATGACTTCAAGCATATTCAAGGAACTACTGTAGCATTTGGAGGAGATTCACAAGGTGGTAGAATAATAGGAGTAGGTTCTGTGACAAATGGAATGATGAGCTTTGATAAAGTGAACTACTACAAGCAACTGAACTTCAATCTGCTCAGCGTGTCTCAGATTTGAGATAAGAAATATTCCACTCACTTCACTGACTCTCATTGCTACATTCTGAAACCAGGATTCTACATTCCTAAAGAATGGGTTGTCTTGAAGACACCGAGGAAGAATAATACATATGTCTTGAACCTTAATTTTGCTCATCCGTCTGAAGAGACATGTGTTTTGTCTAAAGCATCTGTTGATGAGTCACAACTTTGGCATTGACGTTTAGGACACACGAACTTTAAAAACATGAACAGATTGGTCAAAGGAAACCATGTAATTGGTATGCCTCAAAAAGAATTTCATTTTATTGATCACTGTACTGCATGTCTTAAAGGAAAACTACATAAATCCTCAGATAAGCCAAAGCTTGTGAACACAAACAATTCTCCTTTGAAGTTACTTCATATGGATCTCTTCGGTCCAACTCATGTCATGAGTATTAATAAGAAGCACTATTGTTTAGTGATCACAGATGACTTTACACGATTTACATGGGTCTTCTTTTTACTTCATAAAAACGAGGCGTCCCAAATAATAAAAGATTTTATCACAAAAATAGAAAATCAACGTGATTTAAAAATAAAATCAATCAGAAGCGATAACGGGACATAATTCAAAAATGAGGATCTTAGTTCATTTTGCACACACAAAGGCATTGTTCATCAATTCAGTGCAGCTCGGACTCCACAAAAAAAAGGAGTGGCTGAAAGGAGGAATAGAACACTAATTGAAGCTGCTCGAACAATGCTAGCAGATGCAAAACTGCCCATTAAATTTTGGGCAGGAGCTGTCAACACTTCATGTTTTGTGCAAAATCGAACTCTGATAATTAAAGAACACAATAAAACTCCTTATGAACTTCTTTTCACAGAAAACCTTTTATTGGATTTTTGAAGTCATTTGGATGTCCTGTCTCAATATTGAACACCAGAGACCATTTAGGAAACTTTGCTCCTAAGTCTGATGAGGGATTCTTTGTGGGATATTCCTCTGTTTCAAAGGCTTTTTGGGTGTTTAATCCTAGATTAAACATCATTGATGAATCCACAAACATTCAATTCAATGTGCACTGTTTTCCTAAATCATCAGTTGGTCCTAACTGGTTGTTTGATATTGACTCATTTACAAGATCTTTTGATCAGTTTAACTTATCAAATACAGGATCCTCTGACTCGGTGGATAGAAGGACTGATTTTCCTATGATTCCACCTTCTTCTGATAATCAAGCTAATGAGGAAGTGCCTCTACAAGCTGATCCTGTGAGACCAGTTATTCAACATCAAAGTATTTCAACTGAGGCTGATCATAGCTTAATGCCTTCTCCTTCTGCTGAACCGTCAACTGAAGTGAGAAATCCTAAACCAGCTTGTGCACCAGTTGAAAACAATAGAAATTCAAATGATGAAAGTATCCAAAGTGCTGCTGAAGCTGAAGATGCTGGTCCTTCTGATTCCTTTCATCATTCTCCCACATCACCTCCAAAAGATGCCTCACACCAAGATGATCTAAATGTCTCCAATCTTGATGTGTCCATTGCTGGTGATTTGATTCCAATTACCAGGACACACAAGAATCATCCAGTGTCTAACATTATTGGTGATTTAGATGAGCGGGTGACACAAAGCAAGTCAAGTATTGCAAACATCTGTTTGTTTTCTTGTTTTCCGTGTCCAACTGTACCCAAAAACATTAAAGAGGCTCTTCAAGACAATAGCTGGATTGAGGCAATGCAGGAAGAATTGCTACAATTCAAGAAACAAGAAGTATGGCAACTGGTGGATCTTCCCAAAGACTGATGACAGAGGGATTATCATCAGAAACAAAGCAAGGTTGGTAGCACAGGGCTATACACAAGAAGAAGGAATAGATTATGACGAGGTGTTTGCTCCTGTTGCTAGATTAGAAGCCATACGACTCTTTCTTGCGTACTCTGCATCCATGAAATTCACAGTTTATCAAATGGATGTAAAGTGTGCATATTTGTATGGAAAGATATCTGAAGAAGTCTACGTGAGTCAACCACCAGGCTTTAAGGATCCTGATTTCCCTCACAGGATATACAAGCTTGACAAAGCTTTGTATGGCTTACATCAAGCCCCTCGGAAATGGTATGAGACCTTGTCATCCTTTCTTCTTGACCATGGTTATGAAAGAGGGAAGATTGACCAGACTTTATTCAGAAAGAGAAAAGGGAATGAGATGCTGCTTGTCCAGATTTATTTGGATGATATCATATTTGGCTCCACCAACAAACAACTCTGCAAAGACTTTGGAGATCTTATTCATTCAAAATTTTAGATGAGTGCTATGGGAGAACTCACATTCTTCCTAGGTCTTCAAGTACAACAAACATCCAGTGGAATCTTCATCAACCAGTCAAAATATGTGGAATCCATGTTGAAGAAGTTTCACTTTGCGGACTGTCAGTCCATCAGAACTCCTGTTGATACAAAAGTGAAGATTGGTCCAGACACAGATGGAAAATCTATGGATCAGACTCTTTATCGATCCATGATTGGTTCACTCATGTATTTAACAGCCAGTAGACCTGACGTTATGTTTGGTGTTTGTGTTTGTGCCAGATATCAGGCAGATATCTTAAGGGCAAACCTGCTCTTGGATTATGGTATCCTAAGGAAGGAGTCTTCAATCTCTATGCATACACGGACAGTGACTTCAGGGGATGCAATTTCAACAGAAAGTCCACATCTAGCGGTTGTCAATTTCTTGGTCCCAGACTGGTGTCATGGCAGTGCAAGAAACAGACCAATGTTTCTGTATCGACAGCTGAAGCTGAATACATTGTAGCATCAGCTTGCTGTTCTCAAGTTTCTGGATTCAAAACCAGATGCTTGATTATGGTTATAATTTCTTGCAAACACCAATCCATATTGATAACACTGCTGCAGTCTTCATAACAAACAATCCAGTTCAGCACTCAAAAACAAAACATATTAAAATTAGATATCACTTTTTGAGAGACTGTGCTGAAAAAGGTTTAATCAAGCTGATTTAGGTTAACACAGACAATCAGCTAGCTGATTTGTTTACTAAAGCATTTGACCCAAGTCAATTTGAATTCTTTGTCCAATCAATCGACATGATTAACCTAGAGTAAAAATCAAAATTTACAAAAAAAAAAAAAAAAAAAAAAAAAAAAAAAATCAAAAATTCACAAAATTACAAAAAGAAATCAATTTTTGTTGAAGTCCTTGATTTGTACTTCTATGGGAAATGATATAACTACATTCGTTATATCATTCACTGTGCTTAATTCAATATCTTGAAAGACTGACATGACTTACCTGATATGTGGGTAGGCTCAACTTGGAACAGAAGATAAATGCTGTGATAAATTAAAGATCACATTCAACTGTGAATGCATCATCTCAAGAGCGTGTAAGTATCTGACCTATCCAAGTGTATGTATGTGTAGTAACCTAAACACACCAGGTCATGATACCTTATGAATTTCATTCATATGTGTTTCTCCTTTGTTTTGCTGAGCAAAGACCTGGAGAAACAAGCACATAATGCTGATGTTAAGATCCAAAAAGATTCCCAATGAGGAACACATCCAATACAGGTGACAAATAAAACAGAATATAACAAAAGGAATCCTAAAAATGGATCACCTTCCAAAGTGAAGAGCAAAAAGAATCCCAATGAGGATCAAACAAAATAAGGATCAGGTAAAAGAATCCCTAAGTGGATCCCCCTTACCAAAATGAATGAGGTTTCATAATTTAAATGACCAGGTATTGAAAGTTGTGAAAAAGTTCTACCATACAGTACATGAGGATAGTTGATCTTGCTATGCTTATGAGTGTGAGGTTCATGTTGAATGTTTAATTAAATCAAAACATGATAAAAATCACATGCATTACAATATTGACCAAGCATGAGTTTAAAAGAACAAACATACCTTCAATCAATAAGTTCATGACAACTTGCACTTATGAAAGATAAGATTGATATGATCCCAAAATTTTAAACAATAGTACAAAATTTCTACATTTACAGATAAGCAAAACAATCAAAATTCTGAAATATTATCCTTAAATTTTATAAATTTGTGTAAAGTTTTATCCCATATGGATATAAACTTTAGGGGGAGTAGTAAAATTTTAAAAGGAAATATTTACAAAAAAAAAAACATGAAATTTGCAAATGTAAAATAGGAAACATTGTTTAAAATCAAAATGGATAGTGTTTGTATGGAAATTATACCATAAACAGCTTTAGACGATGCACATGGCCCAAAATCAGTCAAATTGGGAAACATGTATCACATCAAGGATACAAGTCAATCCATGCAAGAATTGACAATCTCAAAATCTGCTAAATCTTCATAAAGCACCAATGATGCAGACTTATCTTCATAAAATCAAAAAGCTATGCAAAACCAGTCAGAATAATCCACTGCAACTACATTAATTTTTACAAGTTCAAAATTTAATGCGGGTAAGAGCATTGGTTAATGCGGGTGAAGGTAACCCTGTCATTTAGCCAATGCGGGTAACTGTTTTAGTACAAGTAAATCTAATGCGGACAATAAAATTAGTTCTTCCGCATTCGTTAACAGTAAATGCTGACAAACTAAGTTTGTTCATCAGCATTTGCTATAGTGAATGCGCCCATTGAAATTCTGTAACTGCATTTGCTACAGTATTAAAATTTTCTGCACTTGTAAAATTTTGTGAAAATTATGAAATGTATTATAAATACTCATTTAATGTGAGTCATTTATTACTTTTCAAATTTTTGAGTGAACTTTTATAGTGCATCGAGTGCCAGAAAATATTCTTCTTCAAATGCTCAAATCTTCTCTAATCAAGCATCATTGTGTTCGAATCTAACATCAAAACATCCAAATTGTCAGTTAAATCGAAGTATTGTCAACCACAAGGTGATTATCAGATTCTGAAAACTTCAACTGTCGAACCAAATGTATTGAAATAGAACCCTAATTTTGAGAAATTGTTAAAATGCACTCAAGAGCAATGGATTTACATGAATGATAGAGTTCATTAAAACCAATGATCAATGTAAACAACAAAGATTTCCTGTGTTTCTAAGAACACCTCAAACATCGATGAATAGGGGATACTGTCTCATAACAATGTTGAAATCAAAACAACAGTTTAAGATGTAAACTTGTTAAGACACAACCAACATCACTATAACTCAACAGAAAGAAACAAAAAAAAATTGAACAGGTCTTCATTCAAAATCAAAATTAGGTCAAACAACCTAATGTAACAGTAACAAGCATAATCAATATTTTGACCTAAAAAGTCAAAATTGAACAAATCAAACACAATTCATATCTATTTGAGATATATTGTCCACAATTCTCACTAATTCATTTATATTGTGTGCAGATTACATATGGCAAACCTGACTTGGAGTAAGCTCCACAATGTCAGTGGCTTTCTTGACCCTGATGTCCCATAAGCAGAATGACTCAGAGACATGATAAGATTCATAACCACTACAAGAGTGGCACATGCCATAACTGTCAGACCTGTAATCTATGAGAATTACATCAGAACATTCTGGGGGAATGCTGAAGTTTTGGAAGATGATGGAGAAAAGGTCATCTCTGGAAGAATAACAGAAGATCATACTTTGATAATCTCTGAGCAAACTATAAGACAATGTTTGCAGTTTGAAGATGATCCTAATTCCCCAATAGAATTTGATAAGGATGATATCATGTCCTTTTCTGCAAACATTGGATATGAAGGTGGTTTTGAGGATAAACAAATAGTCAAAGGGTTGGTTGATTTGCCATGGAGATTCCTCGTTCAATATGTGTAACACTGCTTATCCAAAAGGAAGACTGGATGGAATGATATACCCTTGACTACATCATCACTTGTTTGTGCTCTCTGCTCAAACAAACCATACAACTACTCAGCATATGTATTTAATGGTATGGTTGCTAACGTTCAAGAAGGAAGAAGAAACATGTTCCTCATGTACCCAAGATTTATTCAGTGCTTAATAAATGAAGCCTTTCTTAATTTGGCATTAGAAGGTCCTGTCCTTGATGTTCCTCATTACAATGCAAGGTCTTACAAGTACATTAAAAAAGGGACCCAAGAAGGAAGATTCATGTGCTCAGTAGAGAAAAGATGAAGGAAGCTAGGGATTTTTCTAACATGATAAAGGCTATTCTCAATACATTAATGGCACAACCAGAAACATTAGAAGAAGCTGCTGTAACTCTCCTCCCAACATCAGTCCAAAAGAAGACTACACACAAGAAGACCGACCAGAATCATCACAACCACCACCACCATCACACTATTGAGGAACCTAGGGAGTATAATCCTTAGGGAGAGTATTGTTAGACCCTGAAAGGATCCTACTTGCCAACTTAAGAGGTGGTTGGAGGTTGTTCTGGTTGGATAACATCATTAATAGAAGACAACAGAAGATTACAGAAGACATTATTTACAGAAGACCAAGAAGATAGAAAAAGACTAAGTATAGACTACCCGCATTTGTTAATGTGGATAACTTGTGAACAAATGCTGACAAGTGTTTGTTCACCTGCATTAACAAATGCGGATGAAGACAAGAAATACTGAACAAGAAGTGTTCACCCGCATTTGTCCATGCGGATGAACTGAAGAAATGCTGACAAGAAGTGTTCACCCGCATTAGTTTATGCGGATGAACAAAAGGAAATGCGGCCAAGACTTGTTCATCCACATAAACTAATGCGGGTGAGAAAACATGCTGATCAAATGCTGCTGACAAGACTTGTTCACCCGCATAAACTAATATGGATGAACTAAGTTAATGCTGATCACAAGACAACTAATGCTGATGAAGACTTGTTCATCCGCATGAACTAATGCGGATGAACAACTTACAATGTTTTTACTTATTTTGTACTTGGACTAGATTCTCTTGTATAGATCAGGGTTAGTTTAGTCTTTTGTACAGATTATGTGTATGCCTATAAATTGGGCTGCATACCCTAGCTTTGCAAGCTTTTGGTCTTCAACAGTTATAACATCAATATTATACATCTGTGACTTCTATGTTCATGTACTGCATTTACTCAAACATTTACTTCAGATTCATCTATTCTATAATATAGTGATTTCGCAACTATATTACTGACTCAGTCTGCATATTCGATCCTAGGTTGAGTCACATCAACCGAGAATCATTCTCAAACCCTGTCAAATAAAGCGAGACTTGTTGCACAAGGATACACCCAAGATGAAGGAATAGATTATGATGAAGTATTTGCTCCAGTTGCGAGACTTGAATCAATTCGTGTCTTCCTGGCTTATGCATCATTCATGAGATTTAAAGTGTATCAAATGGACATAAAAGGTGCATTCTTGTATGGTCCAATCACCGATGATATGTTCGTAAAGCAACCTCCGGGTTTTGAAGATTCGGAATTTCCTCATCGTGTGTACAAGCTTAGCAAAGCTTTGTATGGACTCCATCAAGCTCCTAGAATCTGGTATGAAACATTATCACAGCACTTAATCAAACATGGATACACGCAAGGAAAAATCGATCCGACTCTGTTTATCAAGAAGGATGCTGATGATCTTTTATGTGTACAAGTATATGTTGAAGATATCATATTTGGTTCTACTAGTCCAAAATTATGCAATGAATTCGAAGAAATAATGAAATCTCGATTTCAAATGAGTTATATGGGAGAAATAAATTTCTTTCTTGGACTTCAAGTCAAGCAATCTGCAGATAGAATATTCATAAATCAAGAGAAGTTCATTGACAAACTTTTGAAGAAATTTAAAATGCAAGATTATTAGTCCATAAGAACTCCAGCTGACGTAAACACCAAGATTGAGCCTGATCCAAAAGGAAAATCTGTAGACCAAACTTTATATAGATCTATGATTGGTTAATTGATGTATCTTACTGCATCTAGACCTGACATAATGTATGCTGTTTGTGTCTGTGCCAGGTATCAATCAGACCCGAAGAAATCCGACTTAATTGCTGTCAAACGCATATTCAGATATCTCAAAGGAAAACCGGCCTTAGGGTTATGGTATCCTTATGAAGGAAACTTCGACTTATATGGGTATACTAGTAGTGATTATGGAGGATGTTGTCAAGATCGTAAATCAACTACGGGTGGATGTCAGTTTTTAGGACCCAGATTAGTCTCATGGCAATGTAAGAAACAAACAAATGTCTCCGTTTCAACCGCAGAAGCTGAGTACATAGCTGCTTCAGCAGGATGTCCTTTGGTTACAAAACCAACTGTTGAATTATAGGTTCAATTTTCTTAAAACTCCAATTTACATTGATAACACTGCTGCTATGTTCATTACAGCTAATCCTGTCCAACATTCAAAAACAAAACGTATCGAGATTTGATATCATTTTCTCATAGATAACTTTGAAAAAGGTTTAATCATTCTGATTCAAATTGTAACTGAAAAACAGTTGGCGGACCTTTTTACTAAAGCCTTCTTACCAGGACGATTTGAGTATTTGGTAGAGTCAATTGGTCTTATTAACCACATTTAAAAACTGGTTTTTGAGCATTTCAGTTAATTGAGTCTAAATATGATCAGAACCCTCCCTTACCTGAATAGGACACAACAAGAGAAACTATCAAAGTTAATTGCCTGATTGTATTTTGTGTGTGCATGTTTCTTAGAAAAATCAAAACCAAATACAAAAATAGAAAATTGAAAAAATCAAAAAATAAAAATATAAAACAAAAACTACAAAAAATAGAGTTTTTCTTTGTTAATTCATTATTTAGGATAAATCTGTTATTGCAATATGTGAGAAATGATAGATACATTAGTATGATCAGTTGCATGCCTCGATAACAAAGTCTGACATGATCAGATATGATGTGCAAGTAAGTTCATGCAATTAGACTAAAAAAGTAAATTCTTATGATTAAACTAAATCACTCATGCATTCATGTCTGTCTATCTTAGCACTAATGAGTAGTGTTGATTTCTCAAATTGATTGTTTATTAAGACAAAATCTCACACCTGATGTTGATATGAATAACCATTGAGCTCTAAATTATTTAAAGCATCTAACACTTATTTGTTATGAGTCATCATAGACCTGAAGTGATGAGATATCCTTTGTTGTAAGTGATTACAAACCTGGATATTCTCACTGATGCAACAAGATGCCAATGTGCACAAACACCAAATGAGATCTGGTTATAGTATATGTCAGGTTAACAAGTTGAGAACAGTTACTTATTGCATATCTTTATGAGAATTAACCTCTTTAAGTCTAAGTGTGACTGCATAATGTCATATCTAATTGTACCTTAATCAATCCAAGAATTGAAAAAGTAAGTGTGCTGAATATCTTGCTAAATGCATTCATTTTCAGTCATTAGATCTCATGTCTCCTTTGCTGCAGAAATGCTGACCTGGAACACACTTGATTAGGATTTATTCACTGTCTATGACTATCCATCAATTTATTTTAGTTTAATGTGCTGATCTTAACTGATATGATCTCACTGCAGACATTGATTTAGTTGTAAATATTAGATTTTTATTCTGCTTTAATTTTGATTTTTGCATGTTTTCTGTGTGCAGACACATTAACAATGATTAGTGTGATCTTCATGTGACAAATTCAAGAAACTTCTAAGTTTAGTTAAACTTAAAAGTTTAGGGGGAATAAAAAGAGTAAAAGTGTCTAAGAGAAAAAATAAAATTTAGTGTTTTGAATGGAAAGGATGAAGCTAAAAAGTTCAAGCATGTGTGTGTTTGACATAATGTAATAATGAACCTGAAAAACATTTTAAAGTGGAAAAGCTTCTTGCAAAAGTTTAATATGAGACTATTTGTTAAAATTAGAGACTAAAATGACGGGAAATTGTTTTTGAAAAATAAATAAAACAATATCAAAAATTTGAAAATTAGAGACTAGTTGTTTTTGAAATAAAAAATAAAAGTTTGAAATATCAAAAGTTAAAAATTGAGGGTCAATTATGAAAATTTTGGGTGAAAGTCAAAATTTGACAAATTGTTTAAAAAAATTAGTATATGAACAGTACTAATGTGTTTAAACAGTGTTCAAGTGGAAGACTTGAAAATTACAAGTGTTAGACTCATGAAAGTTATCTCATGCACCTAAACAGTGTTCAAAAGTCCAAGTAGGAGCATGATGAATTTTTCAGAATTTGTATAAGTGTTGGGCGTTTCAGACATCCTCATGCGCCTAAACAGTTGTCATAAGTCTGAAATTTATGGTTAAGTGTTGGGCGTTTCATCCATCCTCATGCGCCTGCACAGTACCAGACTTTCAAGAGTTGAGCGTATCAAGTAGAAAATTACCAAGTGTTGGGTGTTTCAGCTAGACCCATGCACCTGAATAGTGCAAAAGCACCTAAACAATGCTTGTGTGTCTGAACAGTGCTCATGCGCCTAACCTTATGCGCACAAACAGTGCTCATGCACCTAAATACTTAGTGTAAAAATCAACTCCATGCGCACAAACAGTGCTCATGCGCCTAAAAATTTGACCTAGTATAAATACAACACTTTGTGATTTCAGTCGATTCATTCACTCAAAACCCCTAAACTCTCACACCCGTCTCTCGATTAACATTGATAATCTGATTCTGTTTGATTTGTGTTCAAAACCTGCATCAATAGGGTTCATTTCTGATTTTAAAGTGAGTACATGATCAAATTCATACAAATTTCAAGGTTAAAGGTCGATTTTTGATTGGGCGTTTCAACCCTATACGGACGTATGAACCTATTCGAACTGAAATCTTAGAAATTTGTAATCAAAATGGGTTTAAAAACTGAAATTGATGATTGTTTGATGATATAACTTTGATTTCGATCATATTGACACATTTAAATCAAATTTTCATCAAAAAATTGTTCCTGATGATGAAGTTCATTAGTCGAACTAATGAAGATGAACAGTTAGTTTTGAATTTTTAATAAAAATAAAAAATTAAATCATAAATTCATATATTTGTTTAATCCTGATTTAAAAAGGTTAATGAATTGATATGTTTGAAATTTATTACTCATTAACTTGAATGTATTTTGTTTTCGACAAAATTCTTAAAATTTTAAAATTTTCAAAAATTCAAGTTAAAGTAAAACTTTTTAAAACATAATAATTCATTCAAACTTAAAAAAATATCAAAATTGATTCATCATTAAAAATTCTTAAATGTCTAATTGTCTTTGTTTTTATCATTTTCAGATGGCAAATTTAAAGTTCGAGCCTAAACACAATGTGGCAGCTTTCTTAAATGAAGATGTTCGTGAAGCCACGGGGTAAGAAGGAAATGATTAGATTTTTACTGAGGATGAAGTACATATATGCTATGTGTTACCAGCCAATTATATACATGCGATTAATAAAGAAGTTCTGGTCTACTGCAACTATTGAAGTTGATGACCATGGAAGGAAAGTTTTAAGAGGGTTTATCACAAATGACCGAATGATTGAAGTGTTAGAAGACTCAATAAGAGAAGCATTGAGGCTTGGTGAAAATGATCCACAAGATCTAGCTGAACTGTCTTATAATGAATGCAGAGAGACATTCTTAGCTATGGGTCATCCTGACCACTTTCCCAAGAAACAATTTTTCTATGCTCGGGTGTTTAATCATTGGAAATTATTGTGTTACATTTTCCAACACTGCATGTCTAAAAGGAGCGCTGGATGGAACTCTTTCCCTGTAGACATTGCATCTCCTATAGTTGCCCTAGCCACCAATTGACGATTCAACATGGCTAAGTGGATAATGAATGGTTTTATATTCAACTTGGAGAAGGGCATACGGAACAAATATCTGATGTATCCAAGATTCTTACAGATGATCATTAATGTTGAGAATCCTGATTTTCAAGCATACGGAGTTAGTGGAGAAGTGATGGTCTTAGAACACATGAATGAGATGACTTATAAGAAGTTGGCAATGGTAACTGGTGCTATAAACGTTCCATTATTTGACTATATGTGAGCAGTTGCTGAAGATGATATAAATAACAATGAGGATCATTTTCATCTCATTGAGGATGAACCTGTAGACCCAAATGATCTTATTGAAGCAGTTCCACAAGAACCTTCTGAATTTGATGATGACAATGATGATGAAGAAGATGATGATGATGATTCCAGTGAAAGTGGAAGTTCAAGTCCTGATGATGATGATAATAATGATGATGATAACAATGATGGTGATGAGATTGAACAAGTGCATGATGTTAGTCAAACTGAAGATGTTGTTCAAGAAACTAAACAAGTTGAAGGTGATAATGCTGATGAGCTTATCGTTGAAGAAGTGATAGAGATGATAGAAAGAGGTGTTGAAGGACATATACAAGATGATGATGATGTACAGATTGTTGATACACTTGAATCTGTGCTACCAGATGAAAGTGAACATGTGACTGAAAAAATGATCAAGGATTTGAAAGAGGAGAATGCTAAACAAGCAAAGATTATTGAAGATTTGAAAGTTGAAAATGAAATGTTGAAAGATGAAATTCAAAAGAAAGATAAATTAATTGATGAGTTGGAAAAAGATAAAGAGACTAACTTGTAAAATTTTGAAGTGATGCTCAAGGATTATGATTCAATGGAAGAAAAATTCAAGGTGTTAAAAGAAAATTATGAAGCTTTGAAAAAAGAATTTGAGGAAATGAACGAAAATATAAAATCTCCATCTTCTGAAGTTATGATTATTTCTGAAGTTGTTCCAATTAATGTTGAAAAGATTTCAGAAGTGGATAAAGGGAAAAGAAAACTTGAAGATATAGATGTTTAAATCTTACCTGAATCATCATCTAAAGTTCAAAAGGTTGCAGAAGAAAGTGAAATTAAAGAAGCAGAAGAGTATGAAACTCAAAAGAAAATTGAAGCTCTTGATGATATAGATTCTGAATTTGATGATGCATGGTATGATGAAGTACCGGAAGATGAAGACATAGTTAAAGCCAATGTTGATGAACATTTTACTCCAACTGAAACAAGATAAGAAGATATTCCTGTAGATATTGAAGACAGATATAATTATTTGATTAAGATGAAGTACAATCGATTTTTTCTTTACGGTTTAACCGTATCTCAAATTAATGAAGAATTTGAAAAATGTATTACTGCTAAGGCCGTTGCTCCAATTGATCCTAATGAGATTGTTGTAGAACATGGAGAATGGAATCCTCTTCAAGAAAGCATTAATGTTGATGATATTCCAACTTTTGAATTGCACCATCAAAACCCTGATGATATGTTTGTACCTGCTTTGAAAATGTAGTTGCAATCAAGAAATTATCCATGGAAGAAGCTCAATAGATTACAAGCCGAATATTTAAGGAACTTAGTAAGAAGTTTTCAAGAGACGGAGAAGCAAACGAACAAAATGGTTGTGCTTGATACAGACAATCCACAATACTTAGAAATAACGAAGAGAACGAGGATTTTGAAACCTCAAGAAATTAAATCAATGGCAGTGAAAAGTAACGTGAATGAGAAAAAGAAAGAGCTTATGAAAATGTTTCCTGAAACTGAAAGTCAAGGATATCAAGTTTCAATGGAACAGAAACAATTATGGAACAAAGCTCGATCTGCAGGTGATTTAGTGCGCAACATGTTACAAAAAGGACAATCAATTTCCGAATTACTTAATGCAATGATTGTTCCTGACACAACAAAAGAAGTAAAAATTGTTGCATGGAAATATGACGAAGTGTTTGATGTGTTCTTGATTAAAAGAGTTAATGTTATTTGTGATGTATATCATTTTTTCTCAAGTATTATTAAGCTTCATGTTCAAGATCTGAAGGAGTTAAATAAACTACCGTTAATCAATCCGTCAAGAGCGAGTCGAGGAGAAAATTTTGTCTAATTATTGAATAGAGGGATAAGCCGAATGAGTTCATTTTTACAAACAAGATGTGATCAAGAAGATAAGAAATATTTTCAATCATTGAAGAAGAAAAGGAAAGGTGATGACAAAGATATTGGAGAAGAAAAATTTTTAGATGCTTTCAGCGATCAATATTTTGAGAAGGTAACAAATCCAAGCTTAAAAGTGATTGATGGCACTCAACAGTCTAAACCAATTTTGAGATGGTTTTATAATGCTGATAAGTTTGAGTTGAAATTAGTTCGAGATCTGGATGATTGGGATCGAGGTATGATTTCATTGTTTGGAGTATTTGAATTAAAACTCTTACATCCCAGCTACATATTATTTTTGTCCATACAAAAGTTTGAAAGAGTTATGCCTGAAGTTGCTAAAAATGATAAAAAGTACTTCCTGTCCATCATCAAAGTCATGAACACTACAATGGAAAGAATTTCTTTGAGAAAAGCTCTTGCTTATGCTAACATTGTGAAGAAAGATATAAAGGAGATTGAGTTCATGAGGATCTCAAGCAAAGGAGTGTTGGAAATCCATTCAAAACAATATCCAAACCCAATTGAATGTTATGCTAACATTGATATTGCAGGTCTATCAAAAGAAACATTAGAAGTGATGAACACAATGGAGATCAAGACAAATGAAGCAAAGCCGGAGCAAAGCATTTTGGCATGCAAGTTCAAGTCTGCCATTGCTAAAGCCTTAAGAGAGCAAGAAATGTATAAAGAGAAGCCGATTTTCAAAATTAAAGAAGAACCAGAAGACTTCTTTGATGTATGAAGACAAAAGATTGAAGATTAAAGAACACAAAGACGAAAGATTGAAGATTAAAGATTGAAGATAGAAGATTGAAGATAAAGACTGAAGACAAAAGATTGATGATTTTGAAGACTGAAGACAATGTCAATCTTAGGGGGAGTATTGTAGAAACCTCTTGAAGATTAACATTTAGTCTTTATTAGTCTTTGTATAGTTTTTGTCATAGTGTAGGGACTTATTTTGTAAATATATGTTCCTTTTGTATTGATAGTATAAATAGCATAGATAAGGTATTGTGTAGCTAAGCACTAGAAGAAAGAACCTGAGAATCAGTTAGAACGACTTGTAACTGTTTTCTTACACTTGTACTTTCTATGCTTACTATCAATGAAAAACTATGAATTTTTTTGATTTGTTTGTATTGAATTGATTACTTGTGTTTGTTTGATTGAATTGTATCACAATATCATCACAGATTGATCCATTTTGATCCTATCATTAAACACCCGAGACCATTTAGGAAAGTTCACTCCTATGTCTGACAAGTGATTCTTTGTAGGTTATTCTTCTGTCTCAAAGGCTTTTAAAGTCTTTAATCCTAGATTAAACATTATTTTTGAATCAACCAATGTTCAATTCAATGAGCATTCCTTTCCCAAGTCAATAAATGGTCCTGATTGGTTGTTTGATATTGACTCATTTACTAGATCTTTTGATCGGTTCCACTTGTCAAATGCAGGTAACTTACAATTGGCTGGATCTTCTGGAACAATAGAGAGAAGAAATGACTTTTCTATGATTCCTCCTTCTTCTACTGATCAATTTGATGAAGAAGTTCCATTACAGGCTGATCCTGTCAGACAAGCTACACAACATCAAAGTGTTTCAACTGAGGCTGGTCCTAGTTCAATGCCCACTCCTTCAGCTGAACCATCCACTGAAGTGAGAAATCCAGAATCAGCATCTGTACCAGTTGAAACTAAAGGAAATGAAAATGATGAAAGTCTTCAAAGTGCTGCTGAAGCTGATGAAGCATTTGATTACTTTCACCATTCACTAACATCACAACCTGAAGATGCCTCTTACCAAGATGATCTGAATGTCTCCAATCTTGATGTATCCATTGCTGGCGATTTGATTCCAATTACCAGGATACATAAGAATCATTCGGTGTCTAACATCATTGGTGATCTAGATGAGCGGGTGACCAGAAGCAAGTCAAGTATGCAAACATGTGTTTGTTTTCTTGCTTTTTGTGTCAAACAGTGCCCAAGAATATTAAAGAGGCTCTTCAAGACAATAGCTGGTTTGAGGCAATGCAGGAAGAATTGCTACAGTTCAAGAAACAAGAGGTATGGCAACTGGTAGACCTTCCCAAAGGATAATACCCTATTGGTACCAGATGGCTGTACAGAAACAAGACAGATGACAATGGGCATTGTCATCAGAAACAAGGCAAGATTAATTGCATAAGGCTACACTCAAGAAGAAGGAATAGACTATGATGAAATGTTTGCTGCTGTTGCGAGATTCAAAGCCATAAGACTCTTTCTTGCTTACTCTACATTTATGAAATTCATGGTGTATCAAATGGATGTAAAGTATGCATTTCTGTATGGCGAAATCTCAGAAGAAGTCTATGTGAGTCAACCACCAGGTTTTGAGGACCCAGATTTCCCTCATATGGTGTACAAGATGGACAAAGCTTTGTATGGTTTACATCAAGCCCCTCAAAAGTGGTATGAGACTCTATCATCTTTCCTTTTTGATCACAGATATGAAAGAGGAAAGATTGATCAGACTTTATTTAGAAAGAAGAAAGGTCATGAACTGTTGTTAGTCCAGATCTATATGGATGATATCATTTTTGGCTCAACAAACAAGCAACTCTGTAAAGATTTTGAAAATCTCATGCACTCCAAGTTCCAGATGAGTGCTATGGGAGAACTCACTTTCTTCTTAGGATTGCAAGTGCAACAGACAGCAGATGGAATCTTTATAAATCAATCCCAAATATGTGGAATCAATGTTGAAGAAGTTTCATTTTGTAGACTGTCAGTCTATCAGAACTCTTGTGGATACTAAAGTGAAGATTGGTCCAGAATCAGATGGCAAATTAGTGGATCAGACTCTCTATCGATCAATGATAGGGTCACTTATGTATCTTATAGCTAGTAGACCTAACACTATGTTTGGTGTATGTGTTTGTGCTAGATATCAGGCAGATCCCAAGGAATCTCATGTGAATGTAGTGAAGAGGATATTCAAATATCTCAAGGGCAAGCCTGCACTTGGATTATGGTATCCAAAGGAAGGAGATTTCAATCTCTATGCATACACAGACAGTGACTAAGGAGGATGCAACTTTAATCGAAAGTCCACTTCTGGAGGTTGTCAATTTCTTGGTCCCAGACTGGTCTCCTGGCAGTGCAAGAAACAGACAAATGTATCTGTGTCAACAGCAGAAGCTGAGTACATAGCAGCATCAGCATGTTGCTCTTAAGTTCTCTGGATTCAAAACTAGATGCTTGATTATGGTTTTAACTTCTAGCACACACCAATTCACATTGACAACATAGCTGCCATATTTATTACAAATAATCCTATTCTACACTCAAAAACCAAACACATTGAAATTAGATATCACTTTTTGAGAGATTGTGCTAAAAAGGGGTTAATCAAGTTGATTCAGGTTCACATGGACAATTAGTTAGCTGATTTGTTCACTAAGGCATTTGACACTAGTCGGTTTGAATTCTTAGTCCAATCAATTGGCATGATTAACCATGAGTAAATAATCGAAATTTCCAAATAAAAAATTTTTTAAAAAATATTATAATATTATGAAAATACAAAAAGAAGTTATTTTGTTGAAGTATATGTTATGTACTCTAAATGGGAAATGATATAATTACAGTCATTATATCATTCACTATGCTTATTTCAAAATCTTGAAAGACTGACATGACTTATCTGATTTGCGGGTAGGCTCATCTTGGAAAAGAAAATACATGCTGCGATAAACTAAAGCTCATAGTTAGCTGTGAAGCTATCATCTCAGGGTGTAAGTAAGTATTTAGATTATCCAAGTGTGTGTGTGTGTAGTAACCTAAACACACCAGGTAGTGATACTTTATGAATCTCATTCACCCACATCAGTTTCTCCTCTGTTTTGCTAAGCAAAGATCTGGAGAAACAGACACATAGTGCTGATGTCATGATCCAAAAAGATTCCTAATGAGGAACACATCCAACCTAGATGAATTAATAAAGAATACATTCGTTGTGAATGAACAAAAAGAATCCGAAAGCGGATCACCTTCTAAAGTGAAGTGCAAAAGAATCCCAATGTGGGTCAAATAAATATAAGGATCAAAACAAAAAAATCCCAATGAGGATTCCCCTTCCTCAAATCAAAATGAGATTTCATAATTTAAACGACCTGGTCATGTAAGTTGTGAAAACGTTCTACCATGCATGTCATGCGGATGGTTGATCTTGTCGTACCTTTGAGTGTGAGGTACATGTTGAATATTTAATCCATTCAAACATGATAAAGATGATGAGGAAACTGATAAAGAAATTGATGATGAATCTGAAACAGAAAATGAGACTACAGAAGATGAAACCTCACAGCAAGCTGAATCTAGTGAGGTTGGGATTGAAGAAGAAAGATTAGCAATGGTTGTGCATTATGATCCATCCACTGATGAAAGAGTAAATGAAGAATCTATGATGAAAGAACTGATTGAAGATTTGGATATGTATTCAACTAGTGAATTCATTATTGATGAAGACTTTTGGGATTTCATCAAAGATCTCAGAACCCCAGTGGAGCCTATAGTTGTAATTCATCTAAATCCTGTTCCAATAGAAGAAGAGTTGAGCTTATAGCTTGTTCCTACAGTCACTTTGACTGTTGAACAACAGGAACTGATCAGAAAGCTATATGAAGAGCTGAAAGAAAAAGAGATTGTTGAAAAACAGAAAGAAGAAGCTGAAAAGCTTGAGCTAGAAAAGAAGAAACAAGAATTTAAAGCCTTTGTTCCATCTTCATCTGGTCCCAAATTGCACATGTATTCCAAAAAGAGGAAACATTTATCTGAGAAGGCCAAAGGCAAACTGCCAATGATAGAAGAGGAACCACCCATTAAGAAACAAAAAGATAATCCAAGCAGCCTTGCTGCTATTGCTGAATTTTTAGAGGAGCATGAGAAGGCTGAGGAAAAATTAAAGAAGAAAATTGATGTGATTATGTTAGAAGAAGGAGAAATAAAAGGAGGTTATGATGAAGGATTGATTGATGACCCTTTGACCAGGGACAGTTCTACAAAGGATGAGTCATCTGTTGAAGAAATGGTAGAGAAAGCTCTAGCTGATGATCTCATGATAAAAGCAATGTATCTGATCAACCACGGGTAAGATGCAGATGAAATTTTTGGGATGACATATGAGGGTATGGTTGAAGAAGTAAATAAGATGCAAAAACTACTTGACCCTACATATGTTAATGAGTATGAAAAGAAGACTACCATTTCCCCAATTACTATTAGTGTTGCTAAGTCTCAACAGCAGCAAGAATCACAATCAGCTTATCCTGATCCCTATAGCATGACTGACAGGGAAATGAAGGATTATTTAGCTACTCAAGGGTTTACCAAAAGAAAGCTTGGTAACATGAAATCAAACTCCCTCGGAGCTGCAATTCTGAAATTAGTCAAAGAAAAGAAAGATAGACTAATGGCTATTGAAGAAGAGGTGATAGGGAGAAAACAAAGATCAAGAACTTCAACACAAGATGTCCAACTCACTACCAAGGACCATGATGTCTTGGCACCCATGCTACACAGAAATCCAGAATGGTTTATTGAACCCTTCCAACTGAAGCTATAGGAAGGGCTAACTACTTCTGAGATGATTAAGGGTGTGTCTGCTCCAAAAGGCAAAACTAATGTCAAAATTATAGCCTGGAAGTATGATAGTGATTGGAGCATGTTCATAGTAAAAAGGATCTCAGGGCTAGTTCAATTCTTCACAAAGTACACTGCTCTTGTGAACTCTATGGAGATTCATGATCTGAAAGAACTGGCTGATCTAGAGTTGATAAATCATCACGCCATGTATAGAGGATATGAATTTGAAGACATTCTGAAGATGTTCAAGAAAACCAACAACTTCAAATCTCTAAAAGCTATCTGTTTGAGAAAAGACATATCATTTAGAAATCCTCTGGAAAGAAGAAAAAGTAAGAAGCTGAAGAGTTGGTATTTCCTGAAGTGAATATAAAGCCAATTGAATCATTAAAAAGGAAGATAGTAGCTAGATCCCACAAGACAAAACCAATCTCCATTGTGTTTTATGATAAAAAGACTTATGAGTTGGTGATTGAAAGAAAATGGGGAGGAAAGGAGGGATCAGATATTAGGTTGTTTAGTGGATATGAGGTGAGACTGTTGGATGAATCCTATGTCCCCTACATATTTACAAGACACTTCAGAGAACTCAATAACAAGCTGGGAAAAGATTATATGAATTTCTTTTTGAAATGCATCATAATTCTAAAGATGGCCTATGATAGAATTAACAAGAAGAAAGAAATAAGAAAGAGAAACAAGGTCCCTCTCCAATTAGGTAACATTGTGAAGTTAGAGGTAGATACTGATGGCTCTTTACTGATTCCTAGAGATGGTCTTTCCACTGTGTCAGTGTGGGAACCAATCTCTTTGAGACAAATGCCCATTGATGCCATTCATAATATGAGCCAAAGGAAGATACATTTCCTTAGCCAAGACAAGATGAATGAGGCTAAAGACTTCTCCAACATGATTAAGGCTATTTTGGATCCTTCTTTGGCGGAACCTCTACCTTCTACATCTACTGCATCAACACCATTTCCATTAATAGTCCAAGCAAGACAAGTTCAACCTCATGAAGAACCACCAGAATCATCACAACCTCCACCACCCTCAAACTCTTGAAGTTCATAGGATGTATAATCCTTAAGGGGAGTATTATTAGACCCTGAAAGGATCATACATGCTAATTCAAGAAGTGGTTGAAGGTTGTTCTGGTTGAAAATCCCTCCAAGTCCAAGAAGAAATACGGGTGGAAGATCATGAAGAAATGCGGCTGAAGATATAGAAGAAAAAGACTAAGTGTTGGTTATCCGCATTAGTAAATGCGAAAAACCAAAGAAGAAATACGACCAAGTATTTGTTCATCCGCATTTACTAATGCGGACAAGGAACACAAATGCGGCCAAGTATTTGGTCATCCGCATTAGTTCCGCATTTACTAATGCGGATGACCTAGTCAATGCTGAAGACAAACAGAAGAAATGCTGATGAAGACTTCTCATCCGCATTAACTAATACGGATGAACACTCACAAATGCTAATGATATTTTGTACTTAGACTAGTATTCTGATGTATAGTTGTCAGGGTAGTTTAGTCATTTTGTACAGGCAATGTATCTGCCTATAAATAGATCAGTGTAACCTAATTTTGGAAGGGGAACAAAAACATTAAAAGGTTTCACCAGCAACCCTAGCACACTTTGTATCTTGTTCACTCTCATCAATATACAAAGCATTTTAGTATTCTTTTAGTAATTAATGTTCTATGATTTAGTATTTTCACGACTTAATCACTGACTCAATCATCATATTCGATCCTAAGTTGAGTCACATCAACTGAGATTCACATCTTGAACCCAGTCATATTTCATTAAACATCTTATTTTTTTTCTTGGAGGGTTCATGCACTTGATACATTAACTAGATCATTGAACTTATTAGCTTATTATTTCATTGAACATCTTTAAAGTTTGAAAAATACCATTACTACATCATCTTGTAACATATTACAATTAAATATTACTAGTCCAACATCTACACACCCTTAAATGTCACATGGGTAGCATAATTCTTCTACTTATCATTGTATTTGCAGACCTCTATATGGCATATTGGTGCATAACTTTTCTAGTTACCCTTAGCACTCATTTGATTAATGTCTTCGTTACCAAGAATGATTCAAAAAGCCTATCAAATTCACCAATTTTAAGCATGTTAATAATAGAAAGAACAAAACCAAAGCAATGAAGCACATAAACAAACCTAAATTTACCAATTTCTATCAAAAAATTATGAATAGTTCTATTGGTGCATTTTCATAAACACCTGGCGTGAATTTTCTGATCCGACTTATAAAAGTCTTAATCATTTGTGAAAACTTAATTAATCCAAATCCTCTAATTTGATGTCAATGCAGAAACACAAGCTTTGAGAAGGTTCATATTATAATCTTTAGAACACAACCTAAAGAATAACAAGAACTACACTTACCTTCAACAATGATTTGTCTCTAAAAATGAAATGTCTTGTTGTCTTTTTGCCCAAATAAGCAATCATACATGCTTGTACTTTGTAGATCAAGAAATTGAAGAAGAATAAGAAGAGCTTGAAGTAGATTTTGAACCACTTCATTGGTTTCGGTAGAATACCGATTTTCCCTTATTACCGATTACCGAAGACCCCTTTCCTGATATATGATGGTAGATACACTACTCAATTATTATTCTTGATCCTATTCGGGATTGGGTTCGTGTTCGAGTGATGCAGGTCCGGTCAGTAATACCGATTTGAGCACCCCTACTCTTGAGTAAGAATAAAAACCAGATTTTAGTAGGCTAAATGTTATTCGCTAGATGGTATTTAGTTGCCTTGCATAGATGTAAGATTCTATCATGAATGCTTTTACGTGTACAGACCTTAAAAGACCTTCTTTAAACGACATTGTATTGATTAATAAATGTATATATATAATTAAACATTTCTAAACTAAAACATTTACATAAAATGCAACTTTTATCATCATGCTAAATTTTAGAATTAATTACATGATTGGTCACTGTGGTATGCCCATGTTGCAAGATTAGTCCCAACTTTTCTAAAAACTATATCACGGTCCCAACTGTTTGGGAGATCATAATACCGATGGTCCTTAACTTAAATGGCGTTAGTTTTGGGCATTAAATTTCATATAGTGACTATTATACCATTGTTAATATTATTATTGTTCATAAATCTAAAAGTAAACTTCACTTTTTCTCCCCGTGGTTTGGCTCAAATAATGATTTTCATCAAAACGTTTTAATATCGCGATTTTACTCCCTAAGGTATATAATATGTCTAAGATAACTCCAATCCACTAATACTGTTGAATCAAAATTTCAGATTCATCAAGCCTGGATCTTAGGATTCATCACGTTCAGATCTAGAAATCAAAATTAAGACGGGTGGATGTGTGTGAATCACATAACAAAGAGATGGATAATGTTATTGTTATGATTTCATTGATGTTGATGAACAAATTACAATGAGAATCATAGACGAAAGATGGAATCAAACCCACCCAAAGGAGGAATTCTCCTTGGGTGGTCGTCCGCCACCGTAAGAAACACACACACACAAGAACCACCCTTGTAAATTTGTACTAATGGCTCTATTTATACTATTGTTACATCATGACCTAATTTTCACTTTTCTTTTTGTCTTAATGTTGACTTTGTCATGTTATTGTTCTTGTTATGATCAACTTGGTCTTTGAACTTGTACAATAAGATCTTCAATTGGCTGTGATTATCATTTGGTAAGCTTCAATTTATTCAATTGCTGAACCCAACAATACTCCCCCTAAACTGATGCTTGCCAAACATTGAACTTAAAGATCTTTTTTGTCACATGTCTTCTTGAAAAGACTTGATAATCTGACATTCTTTAGATAACCATTGGTCCCCATGATTAAAGTTTGTCTATCTGTTCCACTCAGTAGTCAGGCATGGGTTCAACAAAACATCTTTGACTGCAGTATCATGACTTACAGAGAGTTTCTAACAGTTGTACAAATCCTAGAATGACATAGCAGATTTGTGACCATAGTTGATTTCAGTTGTTGGTTTTCTTTCCGTTGAATGCACAAAATGGACGTGCCTGTTGGTTGCAATCGTCCGCATTCAAGATAATGTCTTTTTCTTGTTTTTTGTTGTCATATGTTCATCATTTGTTCATCATGTTTTGTTGTTGGATGAATTGCATTTGAAGTTAACTCAACCGCATTTGGTGAGTAACTCATCAGCATTTGTTCACTAAAGCAGCCGCATTTATTACACATGTAACTTAATGCACCAGCATTAGTTTACAAACCATCCACATTTGTTTGGATACCATTCGCATTTGTATGGTTTCCATCCGTATTAGTTTTGTTATTGTACATACACAGCCGCATTTGTTTCGTGCTTCATCTGTATTTCCATGTAGCGTAGCCGCAATTGGTTGACACTCAGCCACATTGGATATTTGCTTATCCGCATTTGTTTTTGCAAAACAAAATGACATCCATATTTTTATGTAAACGAGCCGAGCCAGCTCGAATTGTAAACGAGCCGAGTCCGAGACTAGGGTGGCTCGCTAGTTGGCTCGTTTACTGGCTCGACTAAATTAAATAAAACTTTAATACGTATATATATATATATATATATATATATATATATATATATATATATATATATATATATATATATATATATATAATATTTATATATGTTAATTGTTTGGGCTTATAGCAATATAGCCCAATTTATAACCCAAATAACAATCTGTATGATATCTAATGCAGGTACACCAACACAAATGTATCCTTGATTCCTTTCAGCGAAACTTTAGGGTTTAGGGTACTATCTATTTGAAACTTTAGTGATCAAAGCATCATGGAAAATTCTGACCTTCATACCTTCAATCTTCATCTGTCAAACCAAAGCTTGCATCTAAGTTCATATGTTCTTCAATCTGTCATCAGCTTGTGAGTAGCCCGATTTCATCAAAAAGGTACTATCTTACGACTTCGCTTTTAAGAATCGAATATTTGGGTTCAATACATAATTTGGTTTTGATATTTTTGAATTTCCTTAGTCCTTAATTGTTTACTTCATCAACAACAAATACCAGCAAGGTCTTCAACCAATTGCTCATCAAGAGACCTAATTTGTGACACAACCAGTAAGTTATTCAACTTTCATACTTCCTATACTTGTTTCTGATATTTCTTGTCAAGTATATGGTTGCATACTTTTAATTGTTCAAACTATGCAACCTACTGTTTTAATTGTTTTCTTTTATTATATTGAAGAATGTCTTCCTTTAAAGAATCAATTGGTGGAGTTGAAACGAATTCAAGTAATGATCATGTTGAACTAAGTTACGGGGAAAGTGTTGAGCTAGTTGATGAACTACAAGACACTGTTGATGTGCCTAGTTTATATGATGCAAATCTAGAAGCTCTAAAAAGAAAGAATACATCTGAAGTTTGAGGTCATTTTGCAGGTGTTGAAGTAATGTGTAAAGGACAAAAGATGACAAAACAACAGTGTATTCATTGTAAGAAGAAATATGCAAATGTTGCTGGAGGCCCCACGTCAACTCTTAAGCGACACTTGCCCAAATGTCCATATCTCAAGAAGTCAAAAGGTACGAAACAGGATTTTAATTTTGATCATGTAGCAGTGATAATGCATCTAGTTTTCACATGAACGGGGGTTATGAGCAAATGAAGTGCAGGGAAATAATTGCAAAAATGATTATGGCCCATGAGCTACCTTTCTCTTTTGTAGAGTACCACTGGTTCAACCAATTAATGAAATATTGCAATCCCCTGTATCAAAAAGTAAGCAGGTCAACAATTACACGTGATTGCATTAAAGTGGTTGATGTAGAAAGAGAGAAGATGAGAAAAAAAATTAAAAATGTTGATATGATATCATTTACAAGTGATTGTTGGACATCGAATCAAACTATTGGGTATATGTGTTTAACAGCTCACTTTGTTGATTCGGATTGCAAAATGCAAAAAAGAATAATTGGTTTTAATGAGCTTGCACCACCCCATAGTGGCAAAGTTATAGCAGATGGATTCTAGAGTGTCTTATTAAATGGGGCATTCAAGATAAAATAGGAACAATTACTCTAGATAATATATCAAATAATGATAGGGTTGCTTCTATTTTGAGAAATAATTTCCAAGGGAAGGGAAAGTTACATTTTGATGGTTTGTTTTTTCATGTTCGATGTTGCGCTCACATATTGAATTCGATGGTGCAAGATGGTTTGGGAACTATTGAATCATGTTTGTGGAAAATTAGAGATGGTGGTAAGTACTTGAGAAAGTCCCCGGGTCGTCTGGTGAAGTTGCAATAACTCTTGGTATCTCTACTCGTAGGTCTTTATGTGTTGATGTTAAAACTAGGTGGAACTCAACACACCGTATGCTTCAATCACCTATTCACTACAAATGAGCCTTTCAAGGTTATGCGTTGCGAGATTCCAACTTTGAATGGTCCCCAACAGATGTCGAGTGGACTCAAGCAGAAAAAATGTGCAAAGTGCTTGAAGTTTCTCTAGATGCCACTAGTTTGTTTTCGGGCACATCATATCCAACTTTGAATTTGTTTCTTATTGAAATATTTAAAGTTAAAAGAGAGATAGCTCATGCTTATACATCGGATGATAATTTCTTGAAAAACATGAGTGTGCTTATGTATGAGAAGTTTGAGAAGTACTGGGGAGAAATTGGAGTGCTCATGTCAATTGCATCTGTTTTAGATCTACGTTTTAAGTTGTTTTAAGTTAGTTGGACTTGAGAGGTTATATCCGTCAAATGAGCGTGATAGCCGGGTTGGAGACGTGACTGATAAGTTGAAGTCTCTTTTTAAAAAATATTCTAATGCATTTATGGCGGGCTTCCACGAGCAGCTCTACTACCACAACCTCCCTTGACTATCAAGCTAGGCATGAAGATGACTTTTTTGCTTTTCTAAAAACCGGACCTGTTGAAACTGAGTTGGAGAACCTATGTTGGAGAACATGAAATTTGATTTATTGAAATGGTGGAATCAAAATTCTTCCAAGTTTCCTATTTTAAGCAAAATGGCTCGTGACATATTTTGCATTCCAATCACCACTGTTGCTTCGGAATCGGCCTAAAGTGCTTGGGGTGTATAGAAGCTCCCTTTCAAAAGATATGGTTGAATTACTTGTTTGTGGAAGTGATTGGATAAAGGGAGCAGGAGCCTCAAAAATCACTCTACAAACATTAGAAGTAAGTTATATTCTTATTTTTTGTTGTCCCTTCTATTTCTACTTTATGTACTAATATTTACATTCCTTTTATGCGTAGCAATCCGCAAAAGAAGATGAAAATCTAGAAATAAAGATAATGGTGAATGATGCTACAAACAAATGATTGATATGTTTGGTATGTTCCTATTTTACATATTTCTATCTTCTATGTTTCAGGTTTGTTCTGGACTGTTTTGTATGTTTCTCTAATTCTATTTATGTTTTGAATGTTTGGTATGTTTTATTGATTTGTTTCTATTTATATGTTTTACTAGGACAAAAGTTATGGTATGATGCTTGTTTAAGTATGGAAAAAGAAATTTTAACTTTTTGGGAAAATATTTTTGTAAGGTTCTCATCTGATGTTTTTTTTAAGATTTACTTTGGATGACAATTGTTTGATTAGAAATGTAAAAGAAGTAATTGACATTGATTTGTTTCATTGATTATTTTTTGCAGGTATTTAGGGATGCAATTTAATGTTTATGCGGGTTAATTCATATGCTAATGAATGTTGAATTGTTAACCTATTTTTGTATATGGTTGAATTTGATTGAGGCTTGTAATCTAATATGTTGAACTAATTTTTAATATATTTTTTGGACTATTGAAGTTTGAGAGATGTGTATTAAATTTCCTTTTTAAAACCGAGCCAAACAAAACCGAGCCGAGCTAGCTCGGTTAAAAACCAAGCCGAGTTCGAGCTCAAACTTTTAGCTCGGTTGTAAATCCGAGTCGAGCCGAGCTGGCTCGGTTTATAATTCGAGTCGAGTCCGAGCTTATCCTGGCTCGGCTCGGCTCAGCTCATGAATAGCCCTACCCGCATTGGTTAAATGCCTGGGTTACCTTCACTCGCATTAACCAATACTCTTACCCGCATTAAATTTTGAACTTTGTCAAAAATTAATGTTTTTGCTGTGGATAGTTTTGACTGTTTTTGCACTAATGCTTTGACTTTAATGAAGATATGATTGTTGCTTTGACTTTTATGAAGTTTTGACTGTTGCTTGGATTGTCAATTCCTGCTTGAATTGAATTGTACAGCCGGTGTGATACAAATTTCCCAAATTTGACTGATCTTGGACTTTTGTGCTTCCAAATATCTGCATATACTAAGATACTATAGTATAACTTCCACACCAACACAACCATTTTTCTAATTTTATATTTTCAAGAAAAACAGCAACTGTACAAAGTAATTAAAATATTTTTTGAGATTTTGCAAATTTTTCATGTTTTTGTGAATATTTTTATTAAATTTTAATTACTCCCCCTAAAGTTTATATTCATATGGGATAAAAACTTTAAATAATTTAAAATTTTGAAAGGAAAATATTTTTTGTAATTTTTGATTTTCTTATCTGTACATGAAGAGGAAGTATACCTTACTAGAAAGGGAGTCAAGTAAGGGTAAAAAGAAGCAAAAACAGTCTCCAAAGACCAAGCCAAGAACCAGTGATGAACATAGAACCCTAGGTTTAGAAAACATCAAAAATTAACCTTGAACAATGGATTTCAAAGACACTTTCGAGTTCAATAAACCTGATTTTAATGTGTACAACAAAGAACAATCGTTTCAGAAACACTATGTTAACCACGATGAACAGGGGAATCGAAACTTAAATCCAATGTTTCGGTGTAACAAGATGGTTAAAACAATAAAGATGATTGAAAATAACCATAAAAAATAACACAAATGGTTAATCATCATAAATCAAAGATAGGTCAAATTGCTATAGAATAGTGAACTTGAAATCTTAATTTTGACCTAAGAAAGTCAAACATGTTCTTAGTTGTACAGTCTGATAATTGTGAGTACATTACTAACACATATGTCTCTATTGCAGATCTATGGCAAATCTTACTTGGAGCAAGCTCCACAATGTCAGTGGATATCTTGATCCAGATGTGCCTGAATTTGAGGGTTTATACCGTTTGTTTTTTTTGTTAAAATGAAAGGGCATTTAGGTATTTTTATATTTAAAGACTAATTGTGTAATCTAATGAATGAAAGGATTAGTTATGTAATTTACTCTATATACACACACTATCATCATCATCATTATCCATCATCATCATCATATCTCTCCCCCTCATCCATTACACCACCTACAGTTGTAGAATAGAAAATCCATTACACCACCGTCATCATCCATTTTATAATCATCATCCATCACCGTTGCCTTCATCTCCCACCGCCACCAGCAAAATGGTAACCACCCACCACCACCATTTCTCACCACCATCGTCCAATCCCTTCCTATCGCCTACCTTAAAACTCAAACATATTCACCCAACCCCACACCCTAACACCGCCACCAGTTCAACCATTGGTGCCACTACACAATACCTGTTCATCTCTCACTATAGGCTTTATTTGTCATCATCTTCATCTATCATCCATTCTACACGACCATCTTCCTCCGCACACCCAAATTGATTTAGGGATTTTTGTTGTGGGCTTTTTTCTTGAACAAATAAAATTTTGAGGTAGATCGAGGAGGCAGATCGAATGAAGGTCTACAAATGGTGATAGTCGTTGGCTAAATGTGATTAGGGCTTCATCTAGGGTGGTGTGGTAGTTGGTGTAAGTCAAACTAGAGGTGGTTAAGGTGGTTCTGTTATGGCAAAGGTGGTGGCATTTTTGGTAGTGTTGTTCTGCATAGAAGTTAGGGTTTTTAGAGGTTAGACGGATGATGATGGTTGGTGATGGAAATAACAGGTAGGGTGCGACGGGCGTTGGTGGTGCGATGGGGGAGGTGGGTGGTGGCACGATGGTGGAGGTGGGTGGTGGTGGTGGCAGGAAGGGGAAGGGAGATGTGGGTGTGGGTAAATTATGCAAATTTAACTAAATTACACATCTAATACATTTATTACTTTGAGCATATTACATAACTAGTCCCTATGTACAAAAAGTCTAAAATACCATTCCATTTAATAGAAAAACTAACGATGTTATTAGGTTGGATTTAATTGTAATGGACGAACCACAAGGAGCAAAATATCAATTTTGTAACGTTTGGATAAAAAGAGTTATTTTGACCATATCACAATGAGCAAAAGCGAAGTTTACTCTAAATTTAATATTTTCTACTCCTAAAAACCTCAAACTTTCAAGTTAATCAGTGTTCATCAACTGAGTTAATCAATAATAATTTAAGCTTTTTTGATTTGAGTTTTGCTCAAGATTCACAACAGAAATCACAAAACTAAACCAAAACCCTTGATAATTTTAAATCTCAATTCTCAACATTAAAGAAAGACAAATCTCACTAGTATTCTTGATTATTTCAAACCAAAACAACTCTTGATAACAGTTTCATGCAAAGGTGGTGACCTTGATGGTGTCAAGATGAAGACGAGGGGATGGGTTGATGCGAGAGAAAACTTGCAAGGGAGTGGTGAACTCGTAGAGTGGTTGCCGAGAGTGGTAGTTGTGGGCTTCCAACAACTCTTCAAAGTTGCAGATCTAGATGCGGTGTTACTAGTTATGGTGTTACACATCTGGTGTCATGTTGCAGCTTTAGTTGTGGTGGTGGAAGGAGAACAAGAGGGCTAGAGGTACTTTGAGGTAAAAGACATGTAAAGGGCTAGAGTTTTATTTTGAAAGTAATTTATATATTCTGTTTTGGCCTTCCAGTTAAGGGGTAAATGAGACATTTCATATATAGTTAGGTATAAAACTTAATAGTCATCCACTTCAAGTACTGCTCGTGTTATGGTTTGACAAAGAGTGGAAATTAATGATGTAATTTTGTTTAGTTGAGACCAATCCCATAATATAAAAATACCACAGAGACCAACCATATAATTAACTCTAAATTTTTATAATGGAAAAATGCTTAAAACAAAGACAACAATCCTAAGACAACAATCATAGCCCTAAGGGACAACAAATCCTAAAATAATGTATATCTTCTCAATTCTCAACAAATAAAGTTAAAAATTTCAGTACATGAGACCTCATTATAAGAATAACAAACTTAACTGTCACTAAACGAAACAAAATGACTACAACGTTTGATTTAACCAGATTAACTATGAAACCAGGACTTGAACCCATATCTACCTCTGAGTAGCCAAGTAGAACTCATGACAACTAGGATGCAGTAAGTACATCAAGAAATTAATCTCCAAAAACTGCATCAAGAAGATTGTTAGAAGAATCAGTTCCTTCAAAAAACCCATTTTTGGCATCGTTTTCTCTTTTAAGCTTGCGTTCTTTGGTGACAGATTCTGCTGTCTCAGTGCAGAAGTTACGCCCCACCTTATGCAACTGTCTTTCTGCTACAACAAACTTGTTCCCATCACGGATTCGCTCAGGGAATCCCGCCCAGACTGAAGAAATAAACATCCATCAAACAGTAGATTATGGTAAGGTTCAGTTCTTGATGGATTACTATTAAAAAGTAGAAATTTAGATTACTATAGGCATGGTTGTAAGTATCGTTAGGCGCTAGTCGGACGGTGGGGTACTGCCTAGGGATTAATCGGGATTAGTCAGGATTAATCGGATTGGACATTTATATGTAATTTATATATATATATGTATGCATCCATACATATATATACATACATGTATATATATATATGTATGCATCCATACATGTATATACATACATGTATATATATACATGTATGCATGCATACATATATATATATATATATATATATATATATATATATATATATATATATATACATGTATGGATGCATACATATATATCTATATACATATATATATATATACATCTATATATATATATATATCTATATATATATATATATATATATAGATATATATATATATATATATATATATATATATGTGTGTGTGTGTGTATGTGTATACATATATATAATTAATTTCAATAAAATTCAAAGATTAACATATTTTGACCAATTTAGACCAAAATTTGACTGATTTTGACCAAAATATGGGCAATTTTGACTATTTTGAAAGAAATTTGACCAATTTTGACTGATTTTGACCGATTTTTGACTAGTTAGGCCCATGTAGGTCTGATTTTTTCCAACTAGGACCAATTACCGACTAACCCACCAATTATGTGAAATCGCCAAGGTTGGTGGCCGATTTCCGATTAATCCTCAATAAATCGCTGACTTTGACCAATTTTTACAACACTAACTATAGGGATAGAAACTTTTTAAAAAAACAAACATACTTTTAATTTTTTTCTCACAAAGGTCCACAACCAATTTTTACACACGAAAAACCAACATACATTCATTTTTTTTCCCACGCAAAAGTCCCTCAACAATTTTTTACACATAAAAAACCAACATATTTTCTATTTTTCCTCACAGAAATCTTTCAACATCTGTTTACACACTAAAGTCACTTCACATGTTAAATATGAGCAAAATTGTTAAAAGAAAAACTAAAACAACTTTTGCATCGATTGTTTTGTTTGCGTACATTTTTTTCCTACATGGCTCGTTTAGTTTATGGGAGCTCGAGTTCATGCAAGCGATGTAAATTTTTGTCGTGGCATGAACCTCAGACGGAGTTCATGGATTGTGCTAGTCTACAAGTGTCTGGGTCAATTTTTTTACTAACCTGTGAACACATTTAGCTAAACAGGTTGTTCTCGTGTCAACCTAGCGAGTTTGCGATTTGACCTATTTAACCTAACTATTTATATAAATTCAAAAAAATTATGTTCTATGTCAAAACTTGGATATATGACAAAATTTAAAAGATAAAAAAGAAATGTCCATAATGTTATATAGTTTAAATGTATGGATATGCATTTGTATTTTTAGTAATAAATAGTTTATTTTATAATATTAATACACATGATTAAAAATTAGAATTTCAGGTTAAACGGATTTGTTTTTAGTCCTCGTTTCATGTTTGGGTTCATGTGGCTGACATAATTTTTAAGTCCGTGTCGTGCTTGGGTCTGTGTAAAAATTTCAGGTTATTGTAGGGTTTGACCCGCCAACACACGTACACAGCCATTTAACATCACTACCTTATGCCATAAGATGGTAGCAAGGAACTATGGTGTTGTTTGTTTTTTTTTTGCAACAAAATATCTGCAGTCCAGTCTGCGGACCACATCTGCAGGAGAAGAGATGGACCAAACCTCTGCAGTCTGCAACAAGAAGAGTGTATGTTTTTTAACGTCTGCAAACTGCTAAAATCAATTGGTGGTGGTATACGGCGGTGCTGGACGGTGGCGGTGATGGTAGATGGTGGGTGGTGGTTGTGGCGGGCGGTGGGTGGAGGCGGACGGTGATGGTGGCGAATGGTGGTGGTGGCGGACGGTGGTGGTGGCGGACGGTGGTGGTGGCGGACGACGGTGGTGGAGGTGGACGGTGTGGTGGTGGTGGATGGTGGTAGACGATAGTGGTGGACATGGGTGATGGTGGGTGATGGTGTTTAATCCTCTGCAGACTTTAGAAGTGATTGTGCCAGGTCTGCACCATGAAGACCTCACGCAGACTTTTTTTAATGAAAATTCTTCCAAAAAACAAACACTCTGCAGACCTCAATGTCTGTGTGTGGTCTGCGTGGCGCAAACAAAAAAGGTCAGAAAGAGCTTTTCTGAAAAAACAAACACCCCCTATATCTTTGTTCAATCAAGCCCGGTGACACTCAACAAATCACTGAAAACGAAGAATAGCCACCGGGTGTTTGACAAGTTCCCGTGACGAGATGTAGGTCATATTCTGCATGTTTGACTTATGTTATATGAATAGAAAGATGTGGCTAGTGGCTACAGACCTGATTGATTAATGCAATCATAAAAGATGACAAGATCAACAAAACTGAGAATGTATAACTTGGTAAATCTAGATTTAAGTTGGATCAGTATAGTTTGATTTCTAATTAAACCGCAATCTTACTTATTATGTATAATATAATATACTTTATGTCAAATTATGATGTTTTATACCATAATTGGCATAATGCATACATGTGTAGATGAATCTGTAGTCCAGGTATTAGATACATAAAAAAAAGTATAATTCATAATGTTTAAATAGTGTATATTTATTATTTTGATATTCTGTAGTACATTGATCATGGCAGGACTCGGAAAAGGTATCTTTAATTCTTGTTTGCGTTCATTTTTTGTTAAATGTTTGTAGAAAAGCTTCACAAATATTTAGGTTGACTGTTATTTGAGTTCGATAAACAACAGATTAGTTTATATACTTATATCTTCAGTTATTATAGACGTTTGTATATCATCCAATTTATATCGCTGTGTTATATTACACTATTATTTAAATATTTCACAACTTTGCCATGTAGATGTTTATTTAAAACATTTATCCAAAAAACATTTTTCATCAAGCCATTGCCATCACCTAGGATTAAAGCAGTAAACATCTATCATTCAAAATATTCATTCAACATAGAAATTTAAACAATCATTCCTCTTTCAGGTATCAAACAAGCATTTTTCAGTCAACACTTATTTCAGATTGGAGGTTTAACCTTCATTTTCTATCATTCATATCATTCATTTAGCACATATACATTTTCAACGTGTGCTTAACTTAAAAACTATAGGAAGTAAAGCAAATTTACCGGCAAAGTGATGTAGAGCGATGGAAGCTGCAACAGTGACATTTAGTGACGCAGTGCCACAACCGTACTGAGGTACATACACAAAATAATCACAAACTTCACACTCTTTAGCAGATAACCCACTACCCTACAAACAGATAACAACAGTAGCGTATCACTGTATGTTTCATATATGTAACCATGAAATAAAAAATATAACTTTCCAATGAAAATGATTTTGGAGGTTTTATGAACTAAAATTAAACTTCAAATGAAATTTGACCTGTTTAGCATGCCTCCCTGTTAGCAATATTTCTTTTATAAGTAAATGTATCAAATTGGGAACCTTCACAACTTGGTTTTAAAATGCGTGCATAAGCATGATGCGCTGAAGCGAGCGCATCGCAACATCAGACGCGTTATGTTTCCATGATGCGCCCCTAATGCACCAATGCGCAAGATGCGCCTTGATGCGTGCATTATGCACAGCTATGTTTTTTCTTCAATTTTGGGTCTTGGTCGAATCTTTTCAACATAAGTATGGGTCTAACCTCTTAACATTAACATGTGTTGTTTCATATTTGTGTTTATACTATATTTTACCTATGTTTACCTTTTGTTTATGTGCGTAGTGTAATAGTATTGAATTTGAGTTTTTATGTTAAAGCCATAGTCACATGGATAGCGGTACGTTCCGGTACGCGGTATGGAAACGGGTACGCGATTCGTCAATTTATAAAATTCGGTACGCGGGGGGGTAGGTTCATTCGGAACGCTAATCCGGTACGCGGTACGGTGTACCATATAGTGCGGTACATCGTATCCTATATTATATTTTTTAAAGATAATGAGTGAATTACATATTAAGATAACACATTTTATAAGCATATTAAAATTCTGCATCGCTAAGAACTTGCACATCTGAATTCTCAGAAGTTTCTTGCCTTGATGTTGAAGTTGAACCACCCTTACCAAAAGCCATTCTCAGAATTATCAGAAGTTTCTTGCGGCCTTGCTGTATCGCTAAAAGTCCTAATGTCCTACTGTGAATTGAATCAATTGATATTGAAGATTTCTGTGAATCTGTGAATCTGTGATTGTGTGAATTCATATTGAAAGCAACGATTTGGATCCAAAATCAACGAACAGTCATTGCTTTTTCGATTAATTAATAAAATGTAAAGTTTAAACATTGCCTTTTCGATTCCGATTCGCATATCCAATTGATCGAAATCACGAACCTTTGCGATGTGGTTCACGAATCGCTTCGCAGCGATTCGCGAATCGGAGTATAGGGGTTCAATTTCCATTGAAAACGAAATTCGCCTATTACACCAAACTGGATCGCGAATCGGAAGGCGATTGGTACGCGAATGTACCCAAATCCGGTTCGCGCGATCCGGTTCGCGGTTCGTGGGGTGGGGGAGCGAATCTTGTGACTATGGTTAAAGCATTGTGTTAATAAGTAGTTTTTATGTTGAAGTATTAATAAAACAAAAAAAATGTTTCGTGTAATTAATTTTTTGTATTTTTTAATAACTAACGCATGGCATACGTGATGCATGCGCATCACGCATCAGGATTTGTGACCAAAAAGCATCAGAGCGCATCGTGCAATTTAAAACCAAGCTTCGCGATAATGATTTTGAGGCAATCATGCTTATTTCTAGGCAAATCGAAATGACCAAGATCTCTAAGCAGCCTGCAATGATTCGAAGTGTGAATTTCTGACAGCACCATGCACGTTGCCCTAATGCTGACTCGTAAGAGTTATGAGTTGCCTGGACCGACGGACGTGGCCCATTTAGCAGGCCTAGCCATGATCATTAGGTTCACACACTTTGTCAGCAATAAGCTGCTTTTGAGGTATGAAACTTGGTTCTTGGAGATTGCAGGATTTTTTTCTATCAGAACACAATGCACGTTGCCCTAATGCTCTGCCTCGTATGAGTTATGAGTTGCCTGGACCGGACCAGTCAGTCAATAACTCACGAACCAGTGTATGATTAACGGATATTTACCAGTCAAGGTACGGAGTCACCTCGTTTCAGATGTAAACTGACTCAGTTGGTTGGATTGGATAGGATTTCAAGGGTTCATTCTACATCCAATTCAAACAACTACTGCGCCAAAAGACTTAACATATTTCAATCCATTAACCACCTTAAACACAAACACCACGTAATTGTAAAAGCAGAATTTCATACCTCGTTGCCGAGAAGGAAAGCTGTGCTTTTCCTAAACGGATGATCACTGACAGCAATGGCGTTATCGGTAATCTCGACACCACATATATCACAATCCTTCTCCTGTAAAAAGTGTCGAACTTCTTATTTATTTATTATAAATTTCTGCGGAAATTCGTGTATAATAGAGCCACAAGGGAAGATATGCAGACCTTGAGGAAGAAACGGGCGTCGGAGAGTGAGTAGAAATGGCGGAATCGGAGATGAGAAGTGGAGCCGTGGCTGCCAAAGGCGTTGAAGTCACGACGACCCACCAGTATCAGCTCCGAAACGCCGAATGCGGTGGCGCTACGAGCTAATGTGCCAACATTGTGCCTCTTTGCTATGTTGTGAATCAACACGTAGCTCTCGAAACCCTCATCATTTTGAATTTGATTTTCATTTTCATTCTCATTTTGATGTTGATCCCCCATTTTATACATCTGCATACATGAACGAGGGGGTTTCAACTTTGAAGACGGAACCTAAAACCCTAGTTACTGTTTATTGATGTCGTGAAGAGTAAATTACGATTTCTGTGATAGCTTTTTTTTCTTAAATAAAAAACAAAAAAAATATGTTGCGAAACAAGAAAACAATATGAAAAACGAATATAGTGAGAACCATTTTTTTTATAATTTTATCAGTGTGTTTGAAAATAAGATACAAATGATTACAATTGTTTATAACTACAATAATTAATATTTATAACACTTTTTTTGATTATCTACTAAATATTTTAAAGAGGGTGTCTCATAAAAAACCTTACTAGCTAGTTGAAGAAAATCATAGTCAAGGAAAATACATATTTTCTCTCGCTAACACTTTACATCAGTTGGATTGCCTTATTAAAATCTTACTAATAGACTGTTTGATAGAGTTTTAATAAATTTATTAAGAGGTTACATCTGAATCGGTCGTAAGTAAAATGTGTTTGGTTCATTTAAAAGATATATTTTAATGGTTTATGAAGCCTTATAATAAATAAGTTTTAAAAACATACTGACTAGTTAAAATGCTAACTTTTATTCAGTTTGACCTACTAACGACTCAACAAAAGGTTGCCAAATAACCCCTAAGAATCTCAATAAGACAAAACTTAATGAATAGAAAATGAGTGCAGTTTGAATAACACTCTCTTATTTGAATTTGCATCACTTAAGTGGTGAGTGTCGATCATTTATGAAGTTAATGATTCGTTAGTTGATCTTTTTATGTGCAATTTCTATCTATTAATGTTGTATGATTTTCATTGAAACTTTTTTTTTTGCTTTTCTTTATAATCAAATACCACAAAATTCATAATGGTGTTTAGAGGTATACAAACCGGGTTTTTTGGAAAACCGGTTTGGGGTTCAAATCGGAATTGGTTTGGTCAGCCGTGGTCAAAACCGGTTTCGCTCAAACCGGTTCGGGTTCCAAACCGGTTTGGAAGGGAAAAAAACCCAAACCTAAAAAACCGGTTTAGGTCGGTTTGGAAACCGGTTCGGGCCTAAACCAGTTCGGTTTTTTTTAATCGGTTTTTTTTATCGTTTTTTAGTCGGGGGTCTCTTTGGAAGCGGTCTTTCTATCTCTCAAGACAGTGGAAAGACTCGCCACCACCTACCCCTCTCAGACCCTGCTTTTTAATGGGATATACTGGGTATTTTTGATTTTTTGTTTGTTTATAAATTAAATAAAAAGAAACATATAAGATGCATTTACATATTAATTGAATAAATTAAATAAACCTATAAGATGCATTTATATATTTTTATTTGTGAAAATTAAAACATATAAAATTAGAAACATTACATAATTGTTTTTAAAAACAAAGTACACAGTTTAAAATTAAGTTCACAATTAAAATCAAAGTGAAATATAGATAATAAACATAGAAACAATTCAAACGATATAAAATTTTAAAAATTTTATTTAAAAACTAAACATTTAGTATAGTCGTTCTCCGTTTGTTCGTTGCATATTTGGATACTTTATTCTTCGCCACAAGAGCTCAAGCTATTACAAAGGTACTCATCATATGTCGCTTCATCATCGGTCATTCTGGATGTCAATCCATTCTCTATCTCATACTCATATAATTTTGCTTCATATTCCAATTCTCATTCAAGTGAGCATTTGTCTTGTACTCTTTTCGCGGCATCCAAATAATCTTCATGCAAATTAAGATTTCAATCGCTTGGGGAGTGAGTCAAGTTCGTCTTATCGATATAATCCTGCCACTAACATAAAAGGCAGATTCCAAAGCTATCGTGAAAGCTTGAATGGTTAGTAAATTTCAAGCTATAAGGCCCCGTTCCCGGAAACCTCACAGTTGGTCAATCATAGCATTAATTATATAAAACATATACATATCGTAAAACATCGTAGCGGATTTAAAATTTTCAAAAGCCATTCATTGCATTAATATTTAATATTGCCAAATAATACAACAATGTATAATAGGAGTTACAAAAGAAACGTTTAGTTGCATTATAAAACAACATAATTAACATGCACGAATGGATGTCAGTCTTGCCTGCCAAGTAACTTTTCCCGTATGCCATCCTCAGCAACTATTACCTGCCAACTGAAAATGCATAAAAATCAGCGTTGCTGAGTGAGTTCTAGTTTTAAAAGCATTAAAGTACCTTGTTTATAATAATATATCATTTTTCTTAAAATACGTCCTTTACTTTCGTTCATGAGCATTCATTGTACATACATCAAGGTATAAACTTATTATCTTTCATTATCGCACGTATTCGTTCGTTTCGTACTTTTTCATTATCTTTCACTTCTATCCAGATCCTGTCATAAGCTATACCCCATTGTTAGACACAAAGCCACCTCAGTCTCGGGGTTAAGCTACAAGGATCCCATATCGCACGTATGGATCAGTCACAGAGACTGATCCCCCTGTGTGTGAACCCTCATGGGTTAAATCACACGTTATATAACACACAGTTGAGCTAACATCTCTCAATGAGTTGTGAACCTCTCTAAAAATTTTGCTTGCAAAACTTTTTATTCATTTGTTATGTTCCATTTTTCATTATCATTAATCTTTCTCTTCATTTATGATAATACTTTACGTATAAGAGCATAATCACACCACGTAAAGTCAAATAATAATACGTAATATGGAACATAAGAACAAGCCATAATCTTGCATAACATCAACAAACATAACCACCAAAACATCCTAGGGCTTAAACCTTAAAATTTCTATTTCTCAAAATCTCAGAAATTTTTCTAAGTCTTTTAGGCGCCTGAGCACTATGTAGGCGCCTGAGTACTATGTAGGCGCATGAGTACTTGGGCGCATGGGAAAGTTAGGCGCCTGAACTAACACTTAGGCGTATGAGCAATTTTCTGGGCGCATGGATACTATTTGGGCGTATGAGGTACACTTAGGCATTTGGGCAGTAGGCGCATGGACACTATTGGGGCGCATGGGGTGGAACTTAGTCTTTTTTTGGCTAAGTATCAGGCGCATGAACCTCTCTCTTCTAAGTGTCTCCAATACCTCACGAATGTGACCGGCGTGTTCTTCTTCGCTTTTCGAATAAATCAGGATATCATCGATAAACACAATCACTGATTTGTCCAACATTGGCCGGCACACCCAGTTCATCAAATCCATAAAAGTAGTTGGGGCGTTAGTTAGACCAAAACACATAACAAGGAACTCGTAGTGTCCATAACGCGTGCGAAAAGCTGGTTTAGGGATGTCTTGCTCCTTCACCTTCAATTGATGGTAACCAGATCAAAGATCTATTCTTGAGAACCAACTGGCACCTTGGAGCTGATCAAACAAGTCATCTATTCTCGGTAGCGGATACCGGTTCTTCACCTTCAACTTGTTTAACTCGCGGTAGTCGATGCACATCCTCATACTACCGTCCTTCTTCTTTACAAACAAGACCGGAGCACCCCACGGAGAGATGCTCGGTCGGATGAACCCTTTGTCCAACAACTCTTGCAACTGAACCATCAGTTCCTTCATCTCAGATGGAGCTAATCGGTACAATGCTTTGGCAATGGGCTGAGCACCAGGTATCAAATCGATCTGAAACTCGATCTCGCGGTCCGATGGCACACCTGGTAAATCTTCTGGGAACACGTCCGGAAAGTCACACACAACTGGTACATCAGACAATTGTGGTACTGACGCGTCCACATCCTTCACGTAAGCCAAGTAGGCACTACATCCACGTTTCATGCACTTCTCTGCCACCACCATCTAAATCACTTTAGGAACCGTAGTCACTCGATCACCGTCTCACCGTCACTGAACTTCCATCGGGCACAGTTAATCGGATCATTTTCTTGCGACACACAATATTCGCCTCATAGGCTGCTAACCAATCCATCCCTAGAACTACATCAAATCCACCTAGGGGCATCATAAATAATTTAGTAGAGAACCTATGGCCTTCCAATTCTCTGTCATAATCCTCTATCATCTTAGAAATTCTGGTAGACTTACCACTAGCAGTTTCTACTTCGATGGGCTCATCAATATTTCTACTACTAGCAGGCAACTTAGCACAAAAAGCAGCATAAATGAAACTCCTACTAGCACCAGAATCAAATAACACAGAGGCACAAGTTTGGTTTATTAGGAACATACCTGACACGACATCGGGGTCCACTCTAGCCTCCTCCCGGGTGATCGTGAATGCTCTAGCACTTGCCCTCTGTCCTTCATTCCCCGTCCTCTTCTTCGCCCCAGAACTTTCGGCCCTCGGCTTCTTGCAATCCCTGCTCAGATAGCCATCTTCGCCACAGTTATAACACCTTACAACCCCACACTCCTTTGCCATGTGACCAGGCTTCCTACATTTGAAGCAGACGTTCAATCCCCACTTACACTCTCCAGTATGCTCCCTTCCACATTTACCACACCTCTTCGCCCCCGCACCTGGTGTCATCACCCTTCGATCATCCACCCTTGCCCTCTTTTTATTTGGAGTGAAACCACCACGTTCAAACTGCTTTCCATTCCAGTTCCTGTCACCACCACCCTTCTTACTCACCTCAACCACGACCACCTCTCTCTCATCATACAACCTCCTTGCCAAATCCACCACTGACCTAAAGGTACTCGGTCGGGCAGCAATCATGTGTCTGTGGATATCCGCCAGCAATCCCTGAATATACCTCTTGATATTTCTCGACACCGGCGTTAGCTGATCCGGCACCAGTCTTGCCATCTCATTGAACTTGGTGGTGTATTGTTGATGGGTCATGGTTCCCGCCTCTAACTGCAGGAACTCCTACTTTATCTTGTCGAGCTCTCGGTGAGGACAGAATTCCTCAATCACCATCTTCTTCAGTTCTTCCCACCTTATATTTCTGATGGCCCTACTGCCCTCGGCTTGGATAATATTGTCCCACCAACATAAAGCCAAGTCTGCAAATGAGTGAGTGGCGAACTTCACCTTTTGGTCCTCTCTACACTCACTAATCTCCAGCACCGCCTCCATTTTTCTCACCCAGCGGTGAGCAGCAGCAGCATTACTATTGCCATCAAAAGTTAGGGGTTTGCATTGCTAGAATGCCCCGTAGCTGCACCCCTTCACGGTTTCCCGCACTACCACCTCCTCCTCATCACTAGAGGCCGCCATCTCAGCATTCAGTTCTTCCCCTTCACCATGATCTCTCTCACCCCTCCTTCTCCCAGCAGCTTTCTTTCTCTCCTCCTCCTTCTCCTTTTTCTCATCCCCTCTCACTGCACGGATGACCTCGGTCACCACAGACGGTAGGATCGTCTGCATGACCTGTTGCACTTCCACCACAACTGCCTCCTTCACTGAGGCTCTCAAGTTAGCACTCTCATCACCGCCCTCCTGGTGATGAAGCTCGGGCTCAGCAGGAGCCATCTCAGTAGTCTTGGTCTTGTTCCTTGTGGCACGTGGTCCGGCACCACTGCCACCCCGTGCTCCTCCTCGTGAAGCCTTCGATGACCTACCACCAGCCATCCTCTAAACACTATAAGATTCAAACACTAACACGGTCATTCAAGGTAATAGCCCAGTTTATGTCAAGTATAGTAAGCCCCTAATTACAGTGGCCAGTTGTGATTAGCCACTTACTTTACTCTTCATCCCCCGAGCATTTCCTATCCTAACTACATCAGTACTCAAATCTACAAAGGGCACATATATCAGATAACACATGCTCAAAACGTAGCTACTTGGGCTGGCATCCCTCCCTTCGGTCCCATTCTCAGTTTAAGTTTAGGTTTTTGAAAATATTTACCCATTTCTCTTAAACTTTGGCTCTGATACCAACTTGTAAGGCCCCGTTCCCAGAAACCTCATAGTTGGTCAATCATAGCATTAATTATATAAAAACATATACATATCGTAAAACATCGCAGCGAATTTAAAATTTTCAAAAGCCATTCATTGCATTAATATTTAATGTTGCCAAATAATACAACATTGTATAATAGGAGTTACAAAAGAAATGTTTAGTTGCATTATAAAACAACATAATTAACATGCACGAATGGATGCCAGTCTTGCTCGCCAAGTAACTTTTCCCGTGTGCCATCCTCAGCAACTGTTACCTGCCAACTAAAAATGCATAAAAGTCAGCGTTGCTGAGTGAGTTCTAGATTTAAAAGCATTAAAGTACCTTGTTTATAATAAAATATCCTTTTCCTTAAAATACGTCCTTTACTTTCGTTCATGAGCATTCATCGTACATACATCAAGGTATAACCTTATTATCTTCCATTATCGCACGTATTCGTTCGTTTCGTACTTTTTCATTATCTTTCACTTCTATCTAGATCTTGTCATAAGCTATACCCCATCGTTAGGCACAAAGCCACCTCAGTCTCGGGGTTAAGCGACAAGGATCCCATATCACACGTATGGATCAGTCACAGAGACTGATCCCCCTGTGTGTGAACCCTCATGGGTTAAATCGCATGTTATATAACACACAGTTGAGCTAACAACTCTCAATAAGTTGTGAACCTCTCTAAAAATTTTGCTTGAAGACTTTTCATTCATTCGTTATGTTCCACTTTTCATTATCATTAATCTTTCACTTCATTTATGATAATACTTTACGTATACGACCATAATCACACCACGTAAAGTCACATAATAATACGTAATATGGAACATACGAACATGCCATAATCATGCATAACATCAACTAACATAATCACCAAAACATCCCAGGGCTTAAACCTTAAAATTTCTATTTCTCAAAATCTCAGAAATTTTTCTAAGTCTTTTAGGCGCATGAGCACTATGTAGGCGCCTAAGTACTATGCAGGCGCATGAGTACTTAGGCGCATGGGAAAGTTAGGCGCCTGAACTAACACTTAGGCATATGAGCAATTTTCTGGGCGCATGGATACTATTTGGGCGCATGAGGTACACTTAGGCATTTGGACGGGCGCACGGGGTGGAACTTAGTCTTTTTTTGGCTAAGTATTAGGCGCATGAACCCTATTTGGGCGCATGAGGAGGGACTTAGGTGTCTGAGTTAAATTTCAGGCGCATGAGCAGCAGTTATACACATCTCTATATTATTTTTCAGTCCCAATCTGTATTATATCATGTTCTTAACTTATCTCTACCATACTAGGCCCCTAAAACTAGCATACAACCATAAAACTCAGGAATTAATACACACATACATACGGTCAACATACATATAAGTTGTAAAACATTTTTACATACACTTTCAGCCCCAAAATACGTTTAAAACAAGAAAACCGGGGATCTAGAACTCACCTAATGCAGCCTTCAAGTAAAACTCCACCGAACCGAGGGCACAACGAGTCCAAACACCTAAAAACACAACAAAACACACAACCAAGCACAAAGAACACATAAAAATCGGTTTTAAGGTTGAATACCCAACAAAACCAAACCAAAAACACAAAGAACACCTACCTACGAATTTTCAGCTTCTTCTTCTTGAATAACCTAGAGAAACTCTGTTCTTCTTTCTTGTTTCTTGTTCAGCCGAAAGCAAAAAGTTGTAAAAGGCAGTGGCATGGGCGGCCATGCCTTTTAAACAATAAAATAATAAGGTTTTGTACTTTTTACACTTTGGCCCCCTCCACTAGTGCTCCTTTTCTTTTCTCTTCTTAATACTTTGCTTTTCCTTTGTTTTTGACAAAATTTTGGGTGTTACACGGGCCATGGTGGATAGGATGGGAAATTGATCTTCCTTGCCTTTTTACCAAGTCAACAAGTCAAAAATTTTAAAATTTTGTGGAGTCATGGTGGATAAAAAGTTCATTCCACCATACCTCCCAAGTTCACTACTCATAGTGTTACTACATTGACGTTTATTACATTTATCTCTTAAAGTATTATATAAAGCAAACATTGGATCATTTGAACTTTCGGCATGGGCCGCATACCTCAATTATCATGGATGTGTGATGTTTTATCATATTTTAATAAATAAACATCAAACATTTTTTTTTCTAAATGTTTGTTAAAAGTAGCTTTTCAACTTTGACCATAAAATGGGTTTTCTTCTTCTAAATCCAAATTAGAGGTAATTTTATCAAGTAAAGTTTCAACCCCCGATGTATTTAAGTAATGATTTAAGGCAACAACACATGTAATAACCGGAGACATTTTGTTTAAGATACTTTTTAAGTTTTTCTTTCATTGGGGGTATCATATCCGAATAAGATCTACCCCTAAATGACATCTCATTTAATTTTGAAGTAATTAAATAAATATGGTGAAATGCTAATGGACTCGTTGGATAATAAACTCTAGAAAGACAAGTAATTGTGTTTTTAAAAATTTGAAGCATTTTGCTTATTTCTTTAATAACAACCCAACCCGATTGATGGTAAGCATTTATCTTTCCACGACTCACCAAACTATTATGAAAGGCTATTAAACTTTCTTTTTGTTCAATAGGCTTTTCAAACATGTTACAAGTGGAATTCCATCTTGTAGTTACGTCTCGATTTGGACCTAAACATTTAAAATTTGCGTCTTTACAAAACTTTCAATACTTACTATATCTTTGGTTATTGCTAAAAATAACACATAACATTATTTTAAAACCATCTTTTGTTGGTTCAATCATTCTTAAACCGTCTTGAATGGCTAAGTTTATGATGTGTGCAACACATTGACTATGAAAAAACACACCGTCACAAATTGGTTTATATTTTAATTTTAGAAGGTCTATCGCAAGCGTGTTATTTGACGCATTATCAAAAGATATAAAAAAAATTTTGTTTTCTAATTTATACATTTCAATAATTTTGTCAATAAGATAAAAAATATTTTCACTGGTGTGAGGATAATCAAACAATTCAAACGCAATTGTACGTTTCATCATTTGCCACGAATCGGGTTCAACCCATGGGCGGTGACACAAATGTACGAGTCCGGTGAACCGTGTGGAGTCGACCAAACTTTACTAGTTAAGTTAACACGGGTTTGTAAATTTTCTAAATAAGATATTAAATCATTTTTATCTTTTTTCACATGTTTAAACAATCTCTTTAAGGAGTAGCACGACTTACATTGGTGTAACGTGGTTGAAGAGTTCGTTGAATGAGTCAAGTCAAACATTTGTTGTCGAAATGTTTGAATGGCAAGCTTTCTTGAATTACAAAATGCGCCATTTGCTCCCGAACCACATCAACGTTATAAGCCCAAACATTTCCTTCATTTGTCATTGAAGCTTGACCTTGAGACGGTTCACCTTTCAACGCCTTACAATATTTATGCACAATGTGGTTCTTCAAGGTTGTGTTTGCATCTTTTTTGAAAAACTTATGGCAAAACTTGCAATGAGCTTTTTTCAGACCGCTAGCCATTTGACATAAATCGTTATTGCACCATATTTTTGGGTTCCTATTCATAGGAAGGATTGCTACCACCACGTTGCTTCACGACGCATCACAACTAACGGATGATTGTGCACTTGATGATGCCATTTGAGAGTATTTTATAAAGAGCACGAAAGTATTAAGCGTTTTTTGAGATTTTTAAGAGTAGAGAACGTTTTAAGTTGTTGTAGTTCAACCAAAACATCCAATACATATATAAACTAACCTAATGGGGGTATAATGGTAAAAATGACATAAAAGAACGGTCAAAAAACCCCTCCAACGGCCAAAAAACGGCTATATAGCCGTTATATATGGGTTAGTATTACGTGAATGTGTAATAGTAAGTTGCATTTATGGGTTAGTAAATATAAATTCATATGTATCCTCGTTAAAAGATATCAAAATTCATATATAGACGCACACACACACACCCTCTATAGTAAATAAAGGTTTTGTGGATACGTGTAGGCATAAATGGGATTAAACTTATCAAAATTACAAATAGTTTGTCTAAATGATGCCATAAATATCTAGCAGTTGTATAGTTGATACCATTGGTAAAACCTACCTACCTACATAGTCATGCTCATGTATTGTGCTCAGTACTTGCATAAGTATGGTGACCCATAGATTCTAAATCTTTAATAAATATTTTTGCTAAAAGGCCCTACGTAATTAAAACTATTTTATTAGAATAACTAAAATAATCTTATTGTAGATGTCTCGTAAAACCGACAATGATAAGTCAATACGGTCAAATTTAGACTATGAAGCGTTTAACAAGACGAACTTTCTAATATGGTACAAAAGAGTCAAAAGGATTATTAGGTATAATGAAAAATGTCATATTGTCAAGTACCATGTTGCTGATAAACCACTTAGTAGCATAGGAGAGTTTGGGTTAGATGCGTGAGAGAATCTTGATAAGGAGTATCGTATAATTCTACTATCCCTCACCTCCGTATGATTCCTAAGCTCGAAAGAGACTATTAGACCTTGTTATCTTATGAGATAAACATGAGGCCCAAGATTAAATTCCAATTTCTTTATAAACCAAAACCTTATAATGAAACAAGGAATATGATTTTTTTTTACTACAAAGGTGTGATTTCTAGGCATTCATGGAAGATGAAAAGGCATCTGGACAACCTAATTCACTATAAGATTCCACTTGATGAACATCTGGCTTGTCATTTGATCATGGGGTGGTGCTTTCAAGGATATTAAAGGTTTGAAGAATAAGGGAAAAGGGTAAGGCCAACAAGACCACTACGAGTAGTGACTTTGATAATAAAATTTTCAAAAAGATCGTTTCTAGGAAGAGGGAATAGGTAAGATGACTAGAGATGAATGCTTCAGAAGCATCTACATCAGGTATTCTTGTAATAGTACTCTAATTCTTGTTTCCTTGGTAAATAGTGATTCACTAACTATTGCAAATTATCTACATGAACTAAGATGTGAAGAAAGAGACTGAAGGGCCAAGGGCCGAAGATCACTCACTTTAATATATGAAGATTCGGGACTATCATTAGATGATATTTGTTTGGTTTTTGCTTTCAGTTATTTATTGTATGAATTAATAAATTTATTAGTGATTTGACTTGAATATTGGATTTGAGTTTTTCATATAATTTACTAATTATTATGATTGAATTGGATTCAATAAAGCTTTGAATAACTTATAACAAACAACAAACATAAAATGGTTGTTGTTAGATTCATCGATACACGTTAGACTTATAAATTGTTTATAAGAAAAATTGTAAATAAGATTACATATATGAAAATCATGTTTTCATGTAAAAGCAAAAGGATACGTAAATATTCATAGTATTCAAAAAACGTTTAAGTTGTTAAACCACATTTTATAGTTTGACTAAATGGAATAAAATAAACCCATTCAACAAGATTGAACTGTATAAATTTAAGTTGAAATCAAGAAGGTGAATTAATAAAGTGAAAACACTTGAAATCATCTTATATGTTTCTAAGGGTAGAACATAATCAAAACCTCAATGGAAATATAACAATGTTATATGTGCCATCACATGTACTCATATAAGAAAATGAATAAAGAGTTATTCATCTTAAGGAGATTGTATGTGATTGAGAATCAAAATGCATACAACCGATTACAAGTGACAATATGAAAAACTAGGAGTTTTTTAGAATGTAACATTAAGACACATAAATAATTAATAAAGAATTTTAATGAATGGAGATTCATCATGATACTTATAGATTATATATAAAATGATAAAGATCATAATAGTAGATTATGGATCATTCAAGCCATAGTATTGTAAAAGTTTCGTAACATCACTAAGAGACAAAAAACTTGTCACGCCCTGCCTAAGCGGAATTGTGGGAATGCAACGAATCAACCATCACGGACACATTGTATATAGAAGAATGTTTATAAATCTAATTACATTGTCTTAACAAATCTCTACAAGGTACATATGCCTCTAAATCTATACTATCAATATAAACATAGGTAAACAACATAAAGTCTTCTAAGACAAATTCAAGTCTGTAACTTCTTATATAAAGTTGTCTACATCAGATTACTTGTCTTTAAAGAATTTCTCAAAAATGTCAACACATAGTTAATGAGGCAGGTTTAAAACAAACAGTAATGACATGGATAATCAAAACACAAATCTTTCATGTGTGTAATATCTAAACAAGCAGTTAAGAAATTACTTAGTTAGAAATCATAACCACAACCTGTGACAAACCGAATCGATCATAACTAATACAATCATAACCAACACAAAACTAAAACCCCTAAATCACCAAATGGATTCCATCACCCAAGGGCTCAATATGGTCATGTTAGTCTTAGCATGCATACTGACAACAAGGGAGGGGTTGCCAACCTGTTAGTACTAACACTCCCATCATCGTAGTTAAGTGGAATGACAAAAACCCAACAAGTAACCCCATGTAAGCCAAAAACTACTAAAACCAAAAACTATTAAACAAAACTCACAACAAGGTTTAAAAACCTTTGAAAATTATTTTCCCTTGTTTAAAGTAACTAAAAGAAAATAAGGCCACAAACTCACCTTGTTTAGTATGCAAAGATATCCTAAAACTTGTTCTAGTAATCTGTATGTAACGTTTCGGATTGTGTCATTACCAAAGCAAGGCTAACTAGCCTTCTTGTTGTAAACCTAATTGTAAAACCTTCTTGACCAAATCATGTTTCTTAATACTTAAGTGGTAAGTTCCTTTGATGTATAATGACTAGTTAATATCCAATAAAAGAACTAGCACACGTGATGCTAGTGACATTTTGTGATTTTATGTATCATTTTAATATGAATTTTCTCAACGTATTGCTTTCATTTATTCCTCAATTTATGATGACAAAAAACCTTATTTTTATGTTTTACTTATTAATAAACACACCTTGTTAGTGGGTGATGTTTCACCTTTGGTAGAATTTTAACAAACTTGGTAGATAGAATTTTGGTTTGCGCACTGCTTGTGCATGCAACATTTGAGAATATATGTCATTAGAGAAATTCTTTAAAGACAAGTAATCAGATGTCATTAGAAATCTAACACAAAAATCTGAATTACAGAAAAAAAGTATATTGACTGAGTTATGATTGTTTAAAATTAGGCATAAATCTGCCATTTGAAAACAACTTTGACCAATCTTTTTGTATCAACTGCTTAGAAGTACAAACAAATACAAAATGAAGTGAGTCCAATTGGGTTTAAAATATAACATATTAAACTAAGATTATAGAGACAATCACATAGTTTAGATAAAATTTGATCAATTATGTATCTCTAAAGTCGGACAAAAAGTTTGTTAGAAAATTACGTTTTGACATTTGATATTGTAACAACCGTTTGTGCTATCAAACCTTGTTCAATGGCCATAACATCAATTGGATGAAATCTAAACTCCTTAATCTAGGATTTAGACCTAAATACATTGGAAAATGTTGAGTTTTTACATTCTGTGACCTTCACAAGTTCAAACTGTAAACATATCAAAATGTTGAAAAAATATGTTTGTTCATTTCCATAATCTTGTTTTTGTTACTAGTATTTGCAGGATTGGGTATGATCAATGAAACAGTTTCACAAGATGATGAGAGTTGAGAACACTTAGCAATTCAAATAGGAAACCGGTTAAAATGAAATAAAGAACACAAATAACAAGAACAAGAACACTCGGAAATAGTTTTCAAGAATGATGTATATTGCACTCAAGTTCTTTTACAAGTATTACAAAGCTTTTTCAAATCAAATGACAAGTACTTGAGACACTTTATACTACATCATACTGCCAGCCATACTTTGAAGGCTATTTGGAAACACTAATCTAGATGTGACAACCCTGATTTTGGGCCCAGATTTTTTTTAGAAACCATAATGGGCCACACAATGATCACAACTGAAGCCCATGTAATGGGCCCAACAAGATCAAACTCCTAGACATGGATACACACACACACACACCATAATGGGCTTAGACCCATCAAACTTTAAACTGGTCATTGGGCCACAATGCTAAATGGGCTTGACCCATGAAACCCTAATAGGCCATTGGGCCATGTTATGAGATTGTTCATGAACTACCGACACTAGTGGGCTTTAGGCCCAATGTCCTAGTGAAACTATGTGCCAATTAGACTAATAAACAAAAATTACATAAATAATCCTAAGTCTATAAGCTGTCCGCTGTGGGCTTGTGCGTCCGCTGTGAACACTTAGATACGCATGCATGTCCGTGTGGACTTGGACGTCCGCTGTGAACACTTTAGTCATCCGCAGTGAACACTTTAGTCATCCGCTGTGAACACTTTAGTCATCCGCTGTGAACATCCGTAGTGAACACTTTAGTATCCGTTGTGAACACTTTAGTTATCCGCTGTGGACTTTGGTTAAGTTTAAAATCTTCCGAAGCCAAATCTTCCAAAGCCAAACCCAAATCTTCCGAAGCCAAATCTTCCAAAGCCAAATCTTCCGAAGCCAAACCCAAATCTTCTGAAGCCAAATCTTCCGAAGCTAAACCCAAATCTTCCGAAGCCAAATCTTCCGAAGCCAAACCCAAATCTTTCGAAGCCAAACCTAAATCTTCCGAAGCCAAATCTTCCGAAGCCAAACCTAAATCTTCTCAAGCCAAATCTTCCTAAGCCAAACCCAAATCTTCCAAAGCCAAACCCAAATCTTCCGAAGCCTCAAAGGTCGTGCGTTGTAACACTTAGGCTCATTCTGAAATTCTAGGAATAGAATTTAACTACAACCGAATACCGAACTACATTTGAAGAAAATCTACAAACCCCAATTACGCGTATTTCTTAACTAAAAATTTGTCAATAAATAGAAACCTATAATTTGTTAAACCACAATCTTAATTAAAAGTATAAAAGCATTTGCAAGACATAACCTATATAAACAATAACAATAATAGTAATAATAATAGTAACAATTTTAAACTAAATAATAAACCCATCTAAATACTTACACCTTATTAATAAAAACTAAAAATAACTTTACATAGAATAATATGTAATAAAAGATTTACCTCACCCATAAAATACATACATGCATGCATACGTATAAACCCGTTCGATACACACACCTTACGGTACACACACACACATATAAACACATACATTTATTTTCTTTTTTTAAAGAAAAAGATATGCAAATGGACTTGTCCTATCACCACCCAAAGTGACCAATGCATGGCTTAGCTTCTCAATCCATGCTACCTTGATCCATTAACCAAAATCTCTCAACTCCCAACCATTTCTTGGGAAATCCAAGACTTTGAGACTCCCCAAACCTCCTTTTCCTCCTTCTCGGCCGCCCATATAACACACACCCCACACTTTACTTCACTACGCAAACTCATCTCTATACACTCTCAAAAATTCATCTCTTGAAACAACTAGAAAACAACCACTGCACACTCAAGAACTCCAAGTTACAGCCCTTTTTCAAGCCATAATCAATCCATAGGTGAAGCATCACCGACCATTAGTGCCAATGTAGGCATCACTTGAACACACACACACATCTTCAAGTTCACATCTCCATTCCATTGATCTTATAACCTGAACTAAACCACCATTTTAAACAGCCTTCTCTCACCAATCCAATCTCCTTTGGCAGACCACACATCCGTCACAGCCACCTCACACGACAAGGTAACCCATTGCTACCCGAAAACGCGCGAAATAACGCGTTTCATCACGTTGGTGACTCAACCAACCCAACGACACCCCCAACATCTTATGAAACTTTAAAAAAACTATATTTTTCAGTAAGTAAAAGATACACAAAGTTTTCTCATAACCCTTTTGCTCACAATTGCTGTTTAGCAAATATAACTCACCCGAAAACCCAATTTTTACAAAAATATAAAGTGTGATATCTAAGTCTAGATATTTTAAACCAAATATTTTTGGAAGTTTTTGAGACCATCTTGAGTTAAAATGAAGTTTCATAATCTAAGTCTATGTATTTCACATTTTATAAAATATACAAAACTCAAGAATATATGATTTTGAGATAAATAAAAGAAAGAGGTTAGGGAATTGAGCTACTAAAATTAGGGGATTATTTAGAAGTTACTTATGAATTTAAAATGTTTGGGAAGGGGAAATCAGATTAAAACACTTAGAAATCCAAAACCGGGACTTAACGGGCACTTAACGAAACTAATCGGTAGACTTAACGGAAATATCAAATATGCATATAATCTAAATGTACAAAATTTCAGTAGACTAATAATGATATGAAATGCCTAAAAATATAATTTCATAATTTATAGAGCTTGTTTGCTTGGTAAACAAAAATATAAAGTATATTCATGCTAAAATAGTAAAAATTCATAAAAACATGCTCTTAAGCTAAAAACATGAAATATCCAGAAAAAAATTTATGCTAAGTATAGTAAAGTATTATATGACTAAAGTGGACCAAAAATTTGACCCGAACCTGAGAACCCGTTAAAAGCTGAGCCTCAAACGTTAAAATACCAAAACCGACATAAAAAAATCTAAGACTTGAAAATACAGTAACTTATGGACTAATAATGATAAAATTAAGCTAAAAATAAAATATTATCAATTATATAACTTTCTATGAATTTATACAAAATATAACGTTAATCTAAGAAACCTTTTAAGGTAATTTCATAAAACACCCAAACTGGAAACAAACTCTTGAACCCGTTAAGAAAGACCTAAATGGCATAAAAACTAACTTACTATAGTAGCTTAATCCACTTGAAAAAATAAAACCTATAGTAAACAATTAAAGTGCAAAATTCCAAACATAAGGGTTAAAAATTGTTAATTTAGCAAAGTTGAGGGACCAATCTTCCTAGCAAATGAAACTTCACTGTTTTGGAACCAAATATCAACTTTAACAAATTGTATAATTTGAAATCATTATTTAATGGCTCAAATGTAAACATCCGCCAAATCAAGACTTCAAATTTCAAAGGTTTGAAACAAATTACACACATGTAATATAAATCGCCTAACCACATAAGATAAACCTGAACTACAGGGGTTGGGCTTAGTCAATTGATTGAAATGAAACTAATGTCTATAAAATGAACTTAGGAACCTTTCATGTCGGTAGATCTCTAAACCACGAACACCCACTTCAGAAACAAGCTAAGGTGAGTCTCATGAACCCTATTTTACTTTAAAACTTTTGGGGTGAAATACATACTCGTTGGTTATTGTTTTCATGGTGCAATACCACCTGTTCTTGTGCCCAAATGGAGCACAATCATTAACTCCATTAGGAGCCGCGTGATTTGTGGATAGTACTATTTGGGGAATCCCCCGCACACAATGGGCCCTAAGGACAGGGAACCCCCCATTGAGATTTAATAATCATTGTGTCACAAATTAGTGTTGATTATATGTGCTTAGTAGGGCACGCTTAAACCCATAACAATAAGGGGCATGGGTTAGGGGATGTTCTAGTACTCGGGAGGGTCACCCGGGTCCAAGTTTGATTGTGATACTTTCTTTTGTGCACCATTAATATTGTTATCTAATGTTATGAGTTACGTTAAGTCTTGTGTCATAAACTTATGAGCTCACCAACATTATGTTGATGTATTTTGGGTGTGTATTTCAAAAGAAGAATGAATTTACCAAGTGATCATGGATAGGAGTGACCTACTCGAACATTTGGAGTTTAGCCACCACCTTATTTCTAAACGTTATCATTTGATACATTTGACTAAAGTTTATGTATTTGGGATTTAGAAAACAATTGACTAGTACTGGTATTTTTATGGATGATTGAATGTTAATTAATTAAGTTATGTTTATTTTCTGCTGCATTGTGTTGATATCAGTCGGTCACAGTCGGACCCGGTCAACGAGGTGTGACACTAGACAACAAGATCGATGTAAAGTCAAACGGTAGATTGCCCTTTGACTAGTGACTATGACATGCCATAGATCACATCCTAATCTATTACAAAAAGCATAAAAGTACATAGTTGGAAAGTTTCAGACAAAAGAACCTTAATCTAAAGTTGACAAAAGCATGGACCTTTTCACCAACTCATATAAGTTGGTAAGACATTAGAAGTGGCAGCGGAAAGTTGTTCAGCTTTTGTCAAAAGGTGATTCAGAGAAAGCATGTCTTTTTTATCTTCGGAAGAAATCAGTCTTTGACTTCAGAAGACATTGTCTTTGAAGATTCGAAAGACTTCATCTTTGGCTTCGAAAGATTTGGTCTTTTGGCTTCAGATGATTTGATACTTGGTAGAGTTATATCAAATCTTCTGAAGTAACTTCCTTGTGCTTGCATGTGCATGCTGGGAGCTCTTTTGGTTGCATCAGCCTCTAAGTGTAATCCTTACAAACTCCCCTAGGCTAATGCTACCAAAACTAAGGAGACCTTTGAATCTTGATCTTCGTCTGTTGACAGTCCTCATCATAATCAAAACCATTCCTTTTTTATCATTAGTTGGTCAGGATTCCTCAGACTTTTAAAGTACCTACTTATGTCATAGAGATCATGTAGAGGATGGTCAAGTATGGTTTGCCAGAAGTACACATCTTAACCCCCTTGATCTCTAGTGACATACTATCTTTTTGGATTGGTGGCAAACATCTAAGACACGATGGGTCTCACAGCAGCAAGAAGCTCTGCTAGAATGAGAGTTGGATGAGCAGCCTCTTCTTGATCACCCTCAGGATGTTCTGACCCATCTTGAGGTGTAGAGGTGGATGCCTTGAACTTCTTTTTCTTCTTCTTGTCCCTTCTAATGGCCATCCTTTTCCTCTTTTTATATTTTAACTGAGGAGACTGTCCTGTAGTACCAGATTGTTCTTGATTGTCTTCCTCAGTTAGGTCCTTGTCCTTCACTGGTTTAGAAGTAGAAGGATCAAGACCCTGCTATGGATCAGAAGATGAAGCTGCCTGTGATGCAATACTAGGTCCTGGTTAAGTTGTCTCTTATGGTTCAACCATAACCTCAGCTTCTGGTGCAGCCAGACTTGGTGGAGAATGGATGTCAACCAGCTCACCCCTCTTGATCTTCTGCTTGATGACTCTAATGTTCTCCTCCATGGTGGATAGAGACATTGGACCAAGTCTCCTTCCAGAGAATCAATACAGCTTCAAAAAGCTCACCATCTTCTGTCTTGTAAGGACCCAATCCGGGAAACCTCACAGTTGGATTTGGACATCAGAAACACAAGTTATCGAACATCAAATTTCATTAATATACGTAGCGGAATGCACAAAGATTTCTATTGTTTAACATTTACATCAAAAGCTCACTTGGCTAACTAACAAATGCATACAAAAGTCAGCAATGTTGAGTGAGCTCTAGGTTTACTTTAACAAAACTATAACATACATAAACATCGTAAAAACTTTAACCTCTTTAATCATCAACATCGTTATCGAACTCGCTCGAAAACCAAACTTTAACTTTTACTTTACCATTCACTTTACCATTACGTTACCCATACATTACTTTACCATGCACTTTACGTCATCATTTGAACTTAGCACGAAGCTTAGTTCCTATTGAGTGAGAATGCACGAAGCATATCTCCTATCAGATTAGCACACCAAAGTGTAACTCCTATCGGGTGAGAATGCACGAAGCATATCTCCTATCAGGTGAGCGCACCGAAGTGTAACTCCTATCGGGTGAGAATGCACTAAGCATATCTCCTATCAGGTGAGCACACCGAAGTGTAACTCCTATCGGGTGAGAATGCACGAAGCATATCTCCTATCAGGTGAGCGCACCGAAGTGTAACTCCTATCGGGTGAGAACGCACGAAGCATATCTCCTATCAGGTGAGCACACCGAAATGTAACTCCTATCGAGTGAGAATGCATGAAGCATATCTCCTATTAGGTGAGCACACCTAAGTGTAACTCCTATCGGGTGAGAATGCATGAAGCATATCTCCTTTAACGGCACGGGCATACCCAAAGTATACCCCTATGTGAGCACACTGACATGTAACTCCTATGCGAGAATGCATCAAGCATATCTCCTATCAGTTGCTTGCAAGACTTCTTTAGCGCTTTAGTGTTTTCACAGCTGTGCTTTATCGGGTAACAGGGTAACTGTTCTTTAGCATTTCACATGTGAGTTATCATCGTTCTTTAGCCTTAACTATCATGATATATATAATATATCTACATACGTACTTTAATTCATTATTAACGCACGTTTACGGGGTAACATAACACGTAATAGTCCAAAGTTTTCGCGCGAGAACCCACATTCGCGTGAGAACTTCTCCCATCGAGCAACAACTCCTCCTTCATGCGAGAACTCATCCTTCGCGTGAGAACATCATCATTCATGCGAGAACTTCATCATTCATGCGAGAACTTTCGAAAAGTAACCGTTAGCCGCGAATACTATGTTTCGCGCGAGAACTTGTCTCTCGCACGATAACTTTTCTGCTGTACATAACTTTACCCACAAGTTATCGCTTCTTTAACCAATTTAACACCCAAAACATTCTATAACAATTATAAATATCATTCTTTAACAAGACATTCATAAAGTATGCATATTAGCCCCAAAACATGGATACAACACGTAAAAGAGGGGTCTAGAACTCACCTCTTGAAGTTCTAGCACAACCACAACCTCCTCGAAGCGTTTACCGAGCAAAAACTACATAACCAAGTGTTTTATACATCAGTAATCCATCCTTAATACATAACACGAGTTACTACACGAGTTACATATCTTAAACACTTTGTTTCTTCACTTTCTCTCTCTACACAGCCGCTTTCTCTCTCTAGCAGCAACACTTCTCGCATGAAAACTAGAGTCTGGCTGGGTGTTCTCAGCTATTTATACCCAGCTTAAACTTTTCGCTAGACTTCTCACGCGAGAACTTCTAGTCACGCGAGAACTATCTTCCACGCGAGAACTTCATGACTCGTACGAGAATTCAACCTCTCGCGTGAGAACTTCACCTTTATTCAAAAATTCGGGGCATTACAAGTCCACCCCCCTTATTTGGGTTTTGTCCCCGAAACTTGTTATTCACCTAACAACTGAGGATAATGCTGTCTCATCTCGTTTTCGGATTCCCAAGTGGACTCCGACCCCTTTCTATGCTTCCGCTGTACTCAGACGAGTGGAACTACTTTATTCCTCAGTCGTTTCTCCTTTCTGTCTATTATTGCTACGGGCTATTCCACGTAGTTCAGTCTGTCATCAATCTCCATATCTTTTAGTGGAACATGAGCGTCTTCGTCTGCTAGACACTTACGCAGATGTGATACGTGGAAGGTAGGATGAATTCCACTCAATGCATCTGGTAGTTCCAGCCTATACACCACTTCCCCCACACGGGATAAGATCTTGAAAGGCCCAATAAATCGAGGGCTCAAATTTCCTCTCTTTCGGAATCGAATGATTCCTCTCCAAGGTGACACCTTTAGCATTACCCTATCACCGACTTTAAATTCAATTGCTCTTCGACGTTTGTCAGCATAGGATTTCTGTCTATCTTTAGTGACTTTCATGTAGGATTTAATCTTGCCCAACTTCTCGTTGGTTGTCTCGATGACTTCGATACTACCCAACTCCTTCTATCCGATTTCCCCCCAACATAACGGGGTCCTACACCTCCGGCCATACAACATCTCATACAGGGACATACCAATTTTGGCATGGTAGCTTTTATTGTATGAGAACTCCGCCAACGGTAAATGTCTATCCCAGCTCCCACCAAAGTCTATAATACACGCCCAAAGCATGTCCTCCAAGGTCTGGATAGTCCTTTCGGATTAGCCATCTGTCTGTGGGTGGTGTGCTGTACTGATGTGCAATCTAGTTCCCATCACATCATTGAACTTCTTCCAAAACTTGGATGTAAACCGCGTATCTCTATCAGAGACAATCGACGCTGGCATACCATGACGGGAAACTATCTCATTGATGAACACTTCGGCAAGCCGCTCCGAGTTATACGTCTCTTGGATGGGTAGAAAGTGAGCACTCTTTGTCAGTTTGTCCACTATGACCTATATGCCGTAATAACCTTTAGCTGTACGAGGTAGCTTCATTATGAAATCCATAGTAATATGCTCCCACTTCCATTAGGGAATTTCCAAGGGTTGGATTTTCCCGTATGGCTTTTGATGCTCAGCCTTAACCTAGAGACAGGTCAAGCACCTTTCTACGTACCTTGCCACATCGGCTTTCATTCCCGGCCACCAATAGTTCTTCTTTAGGTCTTGGTACATCTTGTTGGTCCCCGGGTGAATGGAGTAGCGAGTCTTGTGGGCTTCGTCCAACACCTTCTCTAACAGACCTCCACGTCTAGGAATCCATATGCGCCCAAACCTAGTTTTGACACCATTGGCATTTTCTTCCAGGTTCACGTTCCGCCCCTTCATCCTTTCTTCATTAATGTGCTCAGGATTTAGAGCTTCTTTTTAAGCTTCATAGATTTGCCTTAACACATCAAGAGTCACAATCAACTGGTAAGATCTCACCCGAATTGGTTCCCGGTCCTCCTTCCAGCTTAGGGCGTCAGCTACCATGTTAGCCTTACCCGGTTGATAATGAATCTCACAGTTATAATCTTTTATGAGCTCCAACCATCGTCTCTGCCTCATATTAAGATCTTTCTGCTCGAAGAAATACTTCAGGATTTTGTGGTCCGTGAAAATCGTACATTTGACACCATATAAGTAGTGTCTCCATATCTTTAACGCAAATACCACAGCAGCCAGCTCCAGATAGTGGGTAGGGTAGTTCACCTTGTGAACCTTTAACTGTCGAGATGCTTACGCTATGACTTTGCCTCGCTGCATTAGTACGCACCCTAACCCTTGATAAGAAGCGTCGGAATAGACAACCAAGTCCTCATTCCCTTCTGATAACGTTAACACTGGAGCTTGTGTCAATCTCCTCTTTAACTCCATGAATGCATTCTCTTGTCTGTCGCCCCATTCAAACTTCATATCCTTCCTTGTCAACTTGGTCAACGGCGAGGAAATCTTGGAAAAATCCTGGATGAATCTCCGATAATAACCCACCAATCCAAGGAAGCTTCGGATTTCATATGGCGTTTTAGGCGAATTCCATTTCATCACCGCCTCCACCTTAGCAGGGTCAACCATGATTCCTTCTGGGTTAATCACATGAGCCAGAAACTGCAACTCGAGTAACCAAAATGCACATTTGGAGAATTTCGCAAACAACTTCTCCCTTCTTAGAATCTCCAGCACCTCGCGGAGGTGACAGGCGTGGTCTCCCTCATTCTTCGAGTAGATCAGGATATCGTCTATGAACACTATCACGAATTTGTTGAGCATCAGTCGACAAACCCTATTCATCAAGTCCATGAATGCTACAGGGGCATTGGTTAGACCAAACGACATCACAAGAAATTTATAATACCCATATCGCGTCCGAAACGCAGTCTTTGGGATGTCCTCTTTAGCTGGTGATAATGCCACCGAAGATCGATCCTCGAGAACCAACTTGCACCTTGCAACTGGTCGAACAGATCATCTATCCGAGGTAACAGGTATCTATTCTTCACTGTGAGCTTATTCAGCTCCCTGTAGTCTATACACATACGCATGCTACCATCCTTCTTCTTCAAGAACTGCACCGGAGCACCCCAAGGAGAAATGCTCGGTTTGATAAATCCTTTATCGAGAAGGTCCTATAGTTGGGCTAACAACTCATTCAACTCTAACAGAGCCAGACTATATGGCGCTTTAGCAACGGGCTGAGCTCCTGGCACAAGATCAATCTGAAAGTCTATCTCCCGATCAGGTGGTACCTCTGTCAAGTCATCAGGGAACACATCCAGGAAGGCATACACCACGGGTACATCTGTCAACTCTATGGTTTTAGCTTTAGCATCTTTAACGTATGCCAAGAATGCTCTCACCCTCATCTTATAAACTTCCCTGTCTTTATCATAGAAATCATCTTCAGAACATCGCAGATCCTGTCAACGTAAAAAATGACTAAGCTACCGTCGGGCACTTTCATCTGAATCATCTTCCTCTGACGAACTATGTTAGCCTCTTAGTCGGCTAACCAGTCCATACCGAACATGAAATCAAATCCACCTAGGGTCATAACAAACAACCTAGCGGGGAATCTATGACCTTCCAATTCTATGCTACAATCCTCTAAGGCCTCAGTTATCTTAGTAGTCTTTCCAATGGCAGTTTCTACCTCAAACACATGAACTATTTTTTTAGCCTTGGCATTCATCACATCACATCACCAGAATCAAAAAGAACAGAAGCAAGTATGTTGTTAACTGGGAACAGACCTGACTCAACATCAGGTTCCGCTCTGGCCTCCTCTCTGGTCATCGTGAAAGCCCTAGCCTTGGCCCTTGGCTTGTCACTAGATTTCTTCTCTTTCTCAGCCTCCTTTCCTCTAGCCGAGTCAACCACTTTCGCCTCTTTACACTCTCGGCTGTAGTGCCCCAACTTGCCACAGTTGTAGCACTTTCCCGTACTAGGGCAATCCTTAGAGAATGCCCCATCTTCCCACATCTGTAACACAGAGTCGAACCGAGCCTGCAATCACCAGCATGCTTCCTCCCATATTTTCGGCTGTAAGGCCCCGTTCCCGGAGACCTCATAGTTGGTTAATCATAGCATAATATATATAATACAACTTACATTTCATCAAATAACACAACAGAATTTATACCAAAAACCATTCATTTCATTAATAATTACTGTTGCTAAGCAATACATCATTGTTTCTTAAGTTATAAAAGACCTTTCAATTGCATTACAAAACAACAATCATTAAGAATGAATGGATGCCAGTCTTGCCCCGACGAGTAGCTTCCCCCGCGTGCCATCCTCATCAATAATTACATGCCAACTGAAAATGCATAAAAGTCAGCGTTGCTGAGTGAGTTCTAGTTTTAAAACATTAAAATACCTTATGCATATATATGAACATATCTTTTCTTTGAATTGCTTCCTTTTCATAAAAGTCATTACTTTCGTATGCGTTCACATGTCATACGTACAACAAGATAATATTCATTATTATCATTCATCATTCTTCTCATTCGTTCCGTAATTTCATTATTATCTTTCACTTTCTACCGGACCAATGTGCAATACCCTGACATTGTGCACGAAGCTGGTGCTGTGCCTGAGGTCTATAAATAGACCCCGAACATTGTGTACGAAGCTGACCCAGTCACCTGAGGCAAGCAACAAAGGTCCCCGTCAATCTCAAAGATTGACCCTGCGTGCATCCTCATGGGGTAGCTAACACACAGTTGAGCTGACAACCCGTGGCTGTGAACCTCCTTTCATTTGCTTGCAAGACTTTTCATTCGTTCTTTATGTTCCACTGTCCATTATCATTAATCTTTCACTTTCATTATGATAATACTTTATGTTTACGAGCATAAACACACCACGTAAAGTCACATAATAAATACATAATATGGAACATAACAACAAGCCACAAACATGCATAATATCAATAAACATAACCACCAAAACATTCCAGGGTTAAGTCTTAAAATTTCTAATTCCCAAAATTTTAGAAACTTTTCTAAGTGTTCTAGGCGCATGAGTACTATGTAGGCGCATGAGCACTATGCGGGCGCACCAACACTTAGGCGCATGAAGACTATTTGGGCGCATGAACTACACTTAGTCATTTGGTCAGTAGGCGCATGAGGTACTTGGGCGCATGAGAAAGGACTTAGGCGTCTGAGCTAAATTTCAGGCGCATGAGGTACTATTTAGGCGCATGACTAAACACTTAGGTGTTCTAGGCAAATTTTCAGGCGCATGAGGTACTATTTAGGCGCATGGGCTTCACTTAAGTTTTCTAAGTCAAAATTTCAGGCACATGAGCCCTATTTTTGCACATGACCAACAGTTATGCATATTTCAGACTTATTTTCAAACCCAATCTGCATATTAACCTGTTCGAAGCTTATTCCTATCATTCTAAGCCTCAACAACACATAAACAACCTAAACATGCATTTTCATCCCCAAGAAGTTTAAAACACATAAAAACCGGGGTCTAGAACTTACCTATGCAGCCAACAAGTAAAACTCCTCCAAACTTGCATGCACAAGAGCTCAAACACCTAAAAACACCACAAAAACAAACAACCGAACACAAAGATCACATAAAAATAGGTTCTAAGGTCGAAACCCAACAAAACCAAACCAAAAACACAAATAACACTCACCAATTTGCGAAAATCAGCCTCTTCTTCCTTAAAAAACCGAGAGAAGAATCTGCTCTCTTTCTTCTTTCTTATTCCAGTAGAAAAGCAGATGCAAAAAGGTGATATGGGGTGGCCATACTCAAAATATATTAAAATATTTGAGTTTTGTACTGTTTACACTTTGGCCCCCTCCACTTTGGCTCCTTTTTCTTTCTTTCAAGATACTTTTACTTTCTTCTTCCTATTGCTTTTCTTTCCTTTTATTTTGACAAAAATTTCGGGTGTTACAAGTCTACCCCCTTAAAGAGTTTTCGTCCTCGAAACCTGTCACTCTTTGAACAACTGGGTAATGCCATCTCATTTCTTCCTCAGTCTCCCACGTAGACTCAGAACCCTTTCGGTGTTTCCACTACACACGCACAAGTGGAACCACTTTATTCCGCAGCCTCTTCTCCTTTTGGTCGATGATTGCCACTGGTTGCTCTACATAATTGAGCTGTTCATCCACCTTAATGTCCTCCAGTGGTACAATCGTATCTTCATCAGCTAGGCACTTCCTCAGATGAGATACATGGAATGTTGGGTGAATTCCACTTAACTCATCGGGTAGCTCTAATCGATAGGCCACCTCTCCTACTCGTGCAATAATTCGGAAAGGCCCTATGAATCTCGGGCTCAGCTTGCCCCTTTTGTTGAACTGGATGATCCCCTTCCAATGTGAGACCTTCAACATGACTCTATCACCCACGTTGAATTCAATCGGTCTACGCCTTTTGTCGGCATACGACTTTTGTCTATCTTTTGCCGCCTTCATAAAGGCTTTGATCTTCTACAACTTCTCCGTCATAGCCTCGATCACCTTAATACTTCCCAACTCCTTCTGCCTGATGTCTCCCCAAGACACGAGCGTTCTACACCTTCTACCATATAGCATCTCATATGGTGGCATACCAATGCTGGCATGATAACTGTTGTTGTATGAGAATTCCGCTAACGGTAAGTGATCATCCTAACTTCCTCCAAAGTCGATCACGCATGCTCTAAGCATATCCTCAAGCGTCTGAATCGTCCTTTCAGACTGACCATCTGTCTAGGGAGGGTAAGTCGTGCTAATGTGTAGCCTCGTCCCCATCGTATCATGGAATCTTTTCCAAAACTTTGATATGAACCGGGTGTCACGGTCCGACACGATAGACACCGGCACACCATGATGAGCTACAATCTCTTTAATGAACAGATCCTGCAGTCTCTCGGATGAATACGTCTCGCGGATCGGTAGGAAGTGAGCACTCTTGGTCAGACGATCTACTATCACCCATATGGTATTGTACCCGCTTGCCGTACGAGGTAACTCCGTGATGAAGTCCATGGTAATGTGCTCCCACTTCCACTCGGGTATATCCAATGGTTGGATCTTCCTGTATGGCTTCTGATGCTCTGCCTTCACTTGCAAGCAAGTAAGGCACTTATTCACATACTTCACTACATCGTGCTTCATTCCCGGCCACCGGTAATCTTTCTTCATGTCTTGATACATCTTGGTAGTGCCGGGTTGAATGGAGTATCGAGTCTTATGAGCTTCATCCATGATCTGCCCCCGTAGGTCTCCGTAACGAGGGATCCACATCCATCCGAAGCGGATTCTAACTCCATGGGTATTTTCTCCCAACTCCATGACTAGACCTCTCATCCTTTCAGAGTTAAGGCAATCTTCTTTCAACGCATCATTTTGAAATTCTTTGACTTGGGTCATCACGTCAGAGGTCATCACCAGTTGATAAGCTTTCACTCGGATCGGCTCATGTCTCTCCTTCCGGCTGAGGGCATCGGCCACTACATTGGCTTTGCCTGGGTGGTAATGGATCTCACAGTCATTATCTTTGATCAATTCCAGCCACCTCCTCTACCTCATGTTGAGGTCCTTCTGCTCAAAGAAATACTTTAGGCTTTTGTGGTCTGTGAAGATTATACACTTCGTCCCGTACAAGTAATGTCTCTAAATCTTTTACGCAAAGACCACAGCTGCTAGCTCTAAGTCATGAGTGGGATAATTGGCCTTATGGATTTTCAGCTGTCGGGACACGTAGGCTATTACTCTTTCCCTCTGCATCAACACGCAGCCCAGTCCCGAATAAGAGGCATCTGAATATACCACTAAATCTTCACTCCCTTCGGGTAATGTCAAGACAGGAGCTTGAGTTAATCTTGCCTTTAACTCCTCAAAAGCATCCTCCTATTCTCGACCCCACGCAAACTTCACCTCCTTGCGAGTCAATTTAGTCAAAGGTGAGGCTATCTTCGAAAAGTCTTGAATAAATCTTCTGTAGTAGCCCGCCAAACCCAAGAAACTATAAATCTCGGATGGCGTCTTTGGAGACTTCCATTGCATCACTGCCTCAACCTTCATCGGGTCCACCATAATTCCTTCAGAATTCACCACGTGACCCAAAAATTGGACTTCACGCAACCAAAAAACACACTTAGAGAATTTAGCATACAACTTCTCTCTTCTAAGTGTCTCCAATACTTCGCGTATATGGCCGGCATGTTCTTCCTCTTTTTCGAATAAATCAGGATATCATCAATAAACACAATCACTGATTTACCTAACATTTGCCAACACACTTGGTTCATCAAGTCCATAAAGGCAGCTGGCGTGTTAGTTAGACCGAAAGACATAATGAGAAACTCGTAGTGTCCATAACGCATGCGAAAAGCTGTCTTAGGGATATCTTGCTCCTTCACCTTCAATTGATGGTAGCCAGATTGGATATCTATCCTTAAGAACCAACTGGCACCTTAGCGCTGATCGAACAAGTCATCAATTCTCGGTAGGGGATATTGGTTCTTCACCGTTGGCTTGTTTAACTCTCGGTAGTCTATACACATCCTCATACTACTGTCTTTCTTCTTAACAAACAAGACCAGAGCACCCCAAGGAGAGATGCTTGGTCGGATGAATCCTTTGTCCATCAACTCCTGTAGTTGAACCATTAGTTCCTTCATCTCAGTCGGAGCTAATCGGTACAATGCCTTGGCAACGGGTTGAGCACCGGGTATCAAATCACTCTGAAACTCGATCTCACGGTCCGGTGGTACACCTGGAAAATCTTTTGGGAACACGTCCGGAAAGTCACACACAATTGGTACATTAGATAATTGTGGTACTGATACATCCACATCCTTCACATAAGCCAGGTAGGCACTACATCCACGTTTCATGCACTTCTCTGCCATCGCCATCAAAATGACCTTAGGAACCGTTGTCACTCGATCACCATAAACCGTCACCGAACTTCCATCGGGCGTAATTAATCGAATCATCTTCATGCGACACATAATATTTGCCTCATAGGCTTCTAACCAATCCATCCCTAGAACTACATTAAATCTGCCTAGGGGCATCACAAATAGTTTAGCAGAGAACCTATGGCCTTCTAATTCTATGTCATAATCTTCTATCATTTCAGAAATTCTGGTAGACTTACCAATAGAAGTCTCTACATCAAAGGGCTCATCAATACTTCTACTACTAACAGCAACTTAGCATAAAAAGCAGCAGAAATGAAACTCCTACTAGCACCAAAATCAAATAATACAGAGGCACAATTTTGGTTTACTAGAAACATACTTGACACGACATCGGGGTCCACTCTGGCCTCCTCCCTGGTCATCGTGAATGCTCTAGCGCTTGCCCTCTGCCCTTCACTCTCCGTCTCTTCTTCGCCCCAGAATTCTCCGCCCTCGGCTTCTTGCAATCCCTACTCACATGCCCCTCCTCACCACAGTTATAGCACCTCAACACCCTACAATCCTTCGCAGTGTGACCAAGCTTTCCACACTTGAAGCATACATTCAATCCCCACTTGCACTCACCAGTGTGCTCCTTCCCATATTTGCCAGACTTCTTCATCCCCGAGCTTGATGACCCTACTCTTCGGTCATCCATCCTCATCCTCTTATTGTTTGGAGTGAAAGCACCACGTCCAAACCGCTTCCCATTCCAGTTCTTACCACCACCACCCTTCTTGTTTGCTTCCACCATGGTCTCTTCCCTCTCGTCATACAACCTACCCACCAGGTCTACCACCAATCGAAAGGTACCCAGCCGGGCAGCAATCAAATGCTTACGGATATCAGCCGGCAATCCCTGAATATATCTCTTAATCTTTCTCGATACTGGCGTCACCTGATCCGGCACCAGCCTTGCCATTTCTTTGAACTTGGTGGTGTATTGCTGGAGGGTCATGGTTCCCGTCTCAAGCTGTAGGAACTCTCTTTCTATCTTGTCGAGCTCTCGGTGAGGACAAAATTCCTCAATCACCATTTTCTTCAACTCTCCCCACCTCATCCTCCCGATGGCCCTACTGCCCTCGGCTTGGACAATATTGTCCCACCAACATAGAGCCGAGTCAACAAACAAGTGAGTGGCGAACTTCACCTTCTGGTCCTCCCTGCACTCACTAATCTCTAACACCGCCTCCATCTCTCTTACCCACCAGTGAGCAGCGGCAGCATTACCATTGCCATCGAAAGTGGGGGTTTGCATCGTTGGAATGCCCCATAACTACACCCCTTCGCGGTTTCCCGCACTTCCACCTCCTCTTCATCACTGGAAGCCGCCATCCCAGTGTTCAGTTTTTCCTCTTCACCATGATCTCCCTTATTTCCCCTTCTCCCAGTTGTCTTCTTTCTCTCCTCCTCCTTCTCCTTCCTCTCATCCTCTCTCATAGCACGGATGACCTCGGTCACCACAGATGGTAGGATCATCTACATGACCTGATGCACTTCTTCCACAACTGCCTCCTTTACTGAGGCTCTTAAGTTAGCACTCTCATCCACACCCTCCGGATGATGAGGCTCAGCAGGAGCTGTCTCTGCAGTCCTTGTCTTGTTCCTTGTGGCATGTGGCCTAGCACCACGACCACCTCGTACTCCTTCTCTAGAAGCCTTAGACGATCTTCCTCCATCCATCCTCTAATCATTATAAGATTCAAACACTAACACGGTCATTCGAGGTAATAGCTCAGTTTATGTCAAGTATAGTAAGTCCCTAATTACAGTGGCCAGTTGTGATTAGTCGCTTACTTTACTCTTCATCCCCGAGCATTTCCTATCCTGACTACATCAATATTAAAATATACTAAAAGCACATAAATTAGATAGCACACGCACATAATACTGCTTAACATTTAAGAAAAGTTATACCTGATGGCACGTAGCTACTCGGGCTGGCATCCCTCCATTCAGTCCCATTCTCAGTTTAAGTTTAGGTTTTTGAAAATATTTACCCATTTCTCTTAAACTTTGGCTCTGATACCAACTTGTAAGGCCCCTTTCCCGGAGACCTCACTGTTGGTCAATCATAAAATAATATATATAATACAACTTACATTTCATCAAATAACACAGCGAAATTTATACGAAAAACCATTCATTTCATTAATAATTACTGTTGCTAAGCAATACATCATTGTTTCTTAAGTTATAAAAGACCTTTTAATTTCATTACAAAACAACAATATCATTAAGAATGAATGGATGCCAGTCTTGCCCCGACGAGTAGCTTCCCCCTTGTGGCATCCTCAGCAATAATTACCTGGCAACTAAAAATGCATAAAAGTCAGCGTTGCTGAGTGAGTTCTAGTTTTAAAACATTAAAATATCTTGTGTATATATGAAACTTTTAATTACTTCCTTTTCATAAAAGTCATTACTTTCGTACGTGTTCACACGTAATAAGACAATATTCATTATTATCATTCATCATTCTTCTCATTCATTCCGTACTTTCATTATTATCTTTCACTTTCTACCGGACCAATGTGCAATACCCCGACTGTAGGAACCTCTGAGGTTATGAGGCTGATGCAACCAAAGGATACCAAAACAACCAAGTCTTTCAACATGCACTAAGGAACAAAGAAGAACTAGCTTCGGAAGTTTTACACACTCAAGTAAAATGTTAAGTGTAAAATCTTCCGAAGCCAATGTTCAGAAGAAACTACTGAGGAAACTTTACACTAAGTGTCAAGTCTTCCAAAGCCAAAGACTCAACTCTTCCGAAGGTTAAAGATGAAGTCTTCCGAAGCTGAATAAAGATAAGACTGATTACTTTAGAAGAAAGAGAAAAGACACTTTTTCTGTCAACTTTATCATAAAGCAACCTCCTGTCCGCTGCATGCTCTGGTGGTTCACCAACTATCATAAGTTGGTGAAACCTCCATGCTTTATGATAAAGTAGATAAGGTCTTTGTCTGTAAGTTTCTGTATTTGTTTTTTGTTTGGCTTTTTTGTAATAGGAAAGTCAGTGAGCTATGGCCTGTCATAGTCACTAGTCAAAAGGCAATCTGTCTTTTGAGTTTAGGCTGATCTTGTTGTCTAGATTAGTCACATCTAACTGTCTTTTTGCATATTGACAGTTGTAGGTTTAGTATAAAGAGTCAAAGGTTCTTGTATTTCAAATATCAGTGCAAACACCTGTAATAGAACCTAAGAAGCAATATACTACTTCCTTGAAAATTATTTCTTGTGTTCTTGCTCTTACTTTACTTGTGTTGTGCATTGTATCATCTGTTTAAAGTTTTAAGTTCCCCATTTGAATTGTTAAGTGATCCTAAAGATCCTCCTAAGTGTGTTAACTAAGTGCAAAGTCCCTTTTTAATGGTCCTGCATTTGGTATCAGAGCATTCCAGGCTCTTGTTTGCAAGATCTCACTATCTTCAAAACCTCTTAGTAACACACATCACTTAACTCTTCAAATGGCAGCTATCTCCAAAGCTGATATGGAAACTGGAACAATAACAAAGTCCCCACCGATCACTCTTGAGGATTTTGACACTTGGTGTCAAAGAATGGAAGGCTTTATCAAGTCTTAAGATTCCAGGATGTGGGAGTCTATTGTAGATGGACCTCATGTACCATGCACCTCTTCAGCTGCTGCTGGTGGTGGCATGATACCAAAGAAGAGGGCTGACTTTTTTGATGAAGACTGGAAAAGAATTGACATTGATCAGAAAGCCATGACAGCCCTCCAAACTGCTCTTCCAAACTCCATCTACAGAGGTTTCAAGAAGTGCAAGACCGCTAAACAGCTATGGGATGCACTAAAACTGATGTATGAGGGTTCAAATGAAGCCAAGGAGAACAAGAAGGATCTCCTGAAGCAGCAGTTTGAAAATTTCAACTTCAAGACAGGTGAAACCATGACTCAACAATACTTCAGGTATGTTGAGATTGTGGATACTCTGGCTGATGTTAGGGTAACTATTGAGAACAGGGATATTGTTAGGAAGTTCATGTCCTCTCTTCCAAGACAATGGACACACTACTATGTGGTCTATAAAAGGAATGAAAACCTCAAGACCCTTACTCTTACTGAGTTGTATGGGATACTCAGTGGATACAAGATGGAGATGAATATGCAAAATTCATCTGGTAGCTCCAACACTCACCAGAGTTTAGCCCTCTATGTGGTTGAAAAGGATAGCAGAGAACCATAGCATCATCTCATCTGCTACCCTGAGACTTCACAAAAAGGTCCTTTCATCACCTTCCCGGAGACACCAAAAGAGAGCTACATCCAAGGAAGTCCCTTCCAAGAGACAAACTTCTCTCAAGCCTTTGTTTCCACAGATGAAAGTTTAGGCAACTTTCTCTTTACTCTTGAAGACCTGAACTGTATCCATCCAGATGATCTGGAATATATGGAGATAGTCCAGCAGATGGCTCTTCTCACTCACAGAGCCCAGAAATTCTACAAGAGGATTGGGAGAAGGTTTCCTAGCAATGCTGCCAGTGGCAAGTTTGGGCTGGACAAGAGCAAAGTCAAGCGTTACAACTGTAACCAGATGGGACACTTTGCTAGAGAATGCAAGGCACCCAAATCAAATGGTGGCCAAGCCTCATCCAGGCCAAACTACACTGAAGGAGAGCACAAGAATGAGAAGCGAAGACAGCAAGCTGTAGTTGCTGTTGAAGAAGGAGGCTTTGACTGGAGCTTTCAAGCTGAAGATGCATCTCCAAACCAAGCACTCATGGCTGACCACGATGAAGCCAAGGTACTTGAACATCTTTGCTCTCCTGATTGTATTGCTAAAGTAAACAGATACAGGTCCTACAACTTGGAAATAAGATCTGACATTGAGTCCTTGAATACTCTAAAAGTTGATTTTAAAAGAGCAGAAAATGACTATAAACTTAAGATAGATTATCTAGAAAAAACAGTTTCAACTCTTAAACATGAGCAAACAAATTACAGGACTCAAATTAAGAATCTCATTACCAAGTTGACTGAATGCCAGGCTGAGCTTGTGATCAGCACGGGACAAACGATTATCTTGATTCATTAGAAGTTGGACATGTAAGGAAATTTCTAGTTGAGTTACGTACTTACTTAAAAACCAATAAACCACAGTTTCAATCCAGAGCAGAAAAATGTGTTCTTGAAGAGGAAACCTTCAAAAACATGATATCCTCATCTCTGCATGCAAAAGTGTGTTATTAGAACAAGCAGGGACTGGGATCTAGTGAGATAGCTCCTCTACACTCTCTACTATCTGTTAGATCTCCAAGGTGTGGAACTGGTCAAGATGAGCTTCCATCCATAGACCCCAGTGATGAAGAGGATGAAGAGGAGAAGGTGAGGGATGACTCTGAGGTGAGTGAAGAGAGTAAATCCAAAAAGGGTCACCATGTTCCTAAGGAGGAAAAAGAATCTGGTTTGACCAAAACCAAAAGGAAGAAGTTGATCAGAAGAGCAAAGAGAAGATCAAGAAAAGCTCAAGAGGTCAAGACCACCTTTGATCCCAAACAGAAACAAGTATTTGTCTCTGTAGAGTTCAAGGTGATAAAAGCTGAAGATCCTGCCAAGAATTCTAGTACCAAGGGTTCTACTTCAGCTTCAACTCACTCCAGCAACAACAAGAAGATTGATCAGCTGTGTGTCACTGCTACACAGCCTGAACCATCCATTTCTAAAAGCAAGCTTCACCCTAAGAAGCCTGCTGCATCATCTGCAAAGGAAAGTGTTCAAGCTCAGTCTTCTTTGGAAAAGAAGGCTCTCAGAAGAAAAGATATATACTGTGTTATGTGTGGTAGTACCTCACATCTGGCTTAGGATTGTCAATACAATCCAAAGGGTACTATGCACATGATCAAGAAGAAAACTTCTGAGAGGAAGAAGAAACAAACAGCTTTGGAAGGAAAATCTGTTTCCTTTGGAAGCTCCAAAATGATGAAAAAGGCAAATGAACCATTGCCTTCGGAAGGAAAATTGGTCTCGAAAGAAAGGAATGCTTCCGAAGTACTGAGGCCTGCTACAGTGAAAGCAAGATCTTCCGAAGGATCAGTCTCCAAAGCTTCTGAAGCCACAAAAGCTTCCAAAGCATTGAAGGTCAAGCCCAATCTTTCAAAGGTGGTGTGGAAGATGAAGGAAGACCATGTGGCTAAAAGTTCATCATCAGAAATAGCAAATGATCCCCAAAACCTGAGCATAGGATCTATTACTATTTCATTGCCTTTAACTCATTCTAATAAGCCCAATACCAATGAGGCATGCATTTCCAAATGTAACTAAATCATCTCTTTTTGTGCGGGGACAGCTAAAGACCAACAAAAATATATGGATTATTGATAGTGGCTGCTCTAGGCACATGACTGGTAATGAGTCCTTGCTTCCAAACTTTGAAAGGATTGATAGAGGACCAGTTGCTTTTGGGGGAGATGCAGGAGGGTACATTACTGGCAGGGGCAAGGTTATAAATGGTAAGCTCAGCATTGAGAAGGTAAACTTTGTCAAAGATCTTGGATACAATCTTCTGAGTGTGTCCCAATTTTGTGACCAAAAATATCATATGCTCTTTACTGAGCATGAGTGCATTGTTCTCATGCCTGGGGTTGACATTCCTCCTGAGCATATTTTGCTTAGAGCCCCCAGGAGTGGAAACATGTACAAGATGGACTTGCAGGAAGCATCTCCATCTGGAGAGGTTTCTTGCTTTCTATCTAAAGCAAATAGTGATGAGTCTCTTCTTTGGCATAAGAGAATGTGCCATGTAAACTTTAAAAATATGAATAAACTGATTAAGAATGATTTGGTAACTGGAATACCAAAGAAAGAGTTGATAAGTGATGACCATTGTGTTGCATGCCTGAAAGGGAAGCAACACAAAGTGTCTCACTAGCCAAAGGAAATGAACTCTATCACTACTCCCCTACACTTGTTATATATGGATCTGTTTGGCCCCACTAGTGTAATGAGTCTAGGATGGACCTCATACTGTTTAGTGATCACAGATGATTTCACAAGATTCACTTGGGTGTTTTTCCTTAGAACTAAGGATGAAACCTTTGAAATCTTGAAGAATTTCATTCTGAAGATTGACAATCAATCTGATCACAAGGTCAAAATCATAAGATGTGATCAGGGAACCGAATTTAAAAACCAAATCCTTGATACATTTTGTGATGAGAAGGGTATTTCAAGACAATATAGTGCTCACAGGACTCCTTAGCAAAATGGTGTTGTTGAGAGGAGAAACAGGACACTTATTGAAGCTGCAAGAACTATGTTGTCTGATTCTAAGCTGCCCATCACCTTCTGGGTAGAGGCTGTCAATACAGCCTGCTATGTGCAGAATAGAGTTTTAGTAGTTAAGACACATGGTAAGACTCCTTATGAACTGTGGCATAAAAGGAGACCATTTATTGGTTTTCTCAGAACATTTGGATGTCCTTGCACCATCTTGAATACCAAAGATCAAATAGCTAAGTTTGCTGAGAAATCAGATGATGGATATTTTGTTGGATACTCTTCTCAAGCCAATGCTTATAGAGTATACAATCTGAGAACTAAAATCATTGAGGAGTCAGCCAATGTGACTTTCAATGAACACACACCCTGTGTGAAAGGTTCTGGTCCGGATTGGCTATTTGATCTTGATTTAGTTACCAACTGTTTTAACAAATCTTGTGAGAATGTTTCAGGATCTATGGAAAATAGGTTAACAGAGGATCCTGACCCAAGATTTGAGCTGAGAAGACCAAACAAGAAGACTACTTCAGCTCCAATGGTGACTAACCCTATCATTGAGGCTCCAATCAGCACAAGCATGACAAATACTACTGATTCAACTGAATTACCCTCAAGTCTAGTTTAATGGCTCAGAATTCAGGTGAAGGAACCTCCAATGTAGGAGGAATGGATGGTGGTGACAGTGATCAAGAATTTCTTGATGCTGATAACCACTCCATTGAAGACAACATCAATGATGTCACACACTCATTGGATCAAGTTACTCTTGATAAGTGTGCTGATGTGGTGGGGGATTCTTCTTTGCCAGATCAAAATTTCTCTAATCTTGATCTGTCCAACCAACCTGCTATGATTCCTAACTCAAGATCCACAAGTCACATCCCACCACAAACATCATTGGAAATGTTGACGCATGGGTGAGAACAAGAGGACAAACTCATGATAGCCATGTTTGTCTACATTCTTGTTTCTTATCCCAAATTGAGCCTAAGAAAGTTGATGAGGCTCTACAGGATGGAAGCTGGATTGAAGCAATGCAAGAAGAGTTGCTTCAAATCAAAAAACAGAAGGTGTGGAACCTGTGCCTTCTTCCTCAAGGGAAGACTATCATAGGTACCAAGTGGGTATTTAGGAACAAGAAGGATGATAGAGGGATCATAATAAAAAAAAGGCTAGACTGGTTGTCAAAGGATACACACAAGAAGAAGGAATTGATTATACTGATGTCTTTGCTCCTGTAGCAAGACTTGAAGCTGTAAGGATATTCCTGGCTTATGCTGCATCGAAGGATTTCAAGGTCTACCAGCTTGATATGAAGTGTGCCTTTCTTTATGGGGTGATTGATGAAGAACTTTATATTAAACAACCACCTGGCTTTGCAGACCCAGATCATCCTGATTATGTCTGCAAGCTTGATAAAGCCCTTTATGGACTACATCAAGCTCCAAGAAAGTGGTATGAGACACTATCAACATACCTCTGCAATCATGGCTACAAAAAAGATACTATTGATGGGACTCTCTTCATCAAAGATACAGGGAATGACACATTGCTAGTTCAGATATATGTAGACGACATCATCTTTGGTTCAACTAATCCAAAGCTCTGCAAAGACTTTGAGATGCTGATGAAGAATAGATTTGAAATAAGTGCCATGGGGGAACTCAATTTCTTTCTAGGAATTCAAGTGAAGCAGGTTGAAGATGGCATCTTCATCAGTCAGTCAAAGTATGTACAGGACATACTTACAAGGTTTGAGATGACTGATTGTAAAGTTGCTAAAACACCCATAGCCAGAAACCATTCCCTTGGTCTTGACCTTGAGGGGGAGTGTGTTGATGAACATCTCTACAGGGCTATGATTGGGTCACTTATGTATCTTACTGCTAGCAGGCCTGATATCATGTTTGCCACATGCATATGTGCAAGATATCAAGCAAACCCCAAGATGTCACACCTAATCACTGTCAAAAGGATTCTTAGATATCTCAAAGGTGCTCCAAATCTAGGGCTTTGGTATCCAAAGAATTCAGACTTTAATCTGTATGCTTATACAGATAGTGACTATAGTGGCTGCAACATGACTGCAAAGTCCACATCTGGGGGGTGTTAGTTTCTTGGTGGAAGGATAGTCTCTTGGCAATGCAAGAAGCAATCCTGTGTGTTTGCATCAACTGCTAAAGCTGAATACATTGCTGCTGCCAGTTGCTGTGCTTAAGTGCTTTGGATTCAAAATTAGATGCTAGACTATGGATTCAATTTCAAAGAGACTCCCATCCATATAGACAACAACAGTGCCATCTCTATAACAGAGAATCCTGTGCGGCACTCAAGGACCAAACACATCAACATCAGGTACTATCTGATTAGGGATAATTTTGAAAAGGGCTTGATAAAACTAATCAAGGTTAACACAAATGAACAATATGCTGATCTGTTCATAAAAGCTTTTGATGAGCAGAGATTTAAGTATCTTGTATCAGCCATTAGGATGATTAACCTTGAATAGGTTTTTCTAAATAACTTCATCAAACTTACTACCTAAAATTGTGTGTCCTAGGTTGTCTATTAGATCACTTCATAAGCCCAGTTCTCTTTGGAGGAAAACAAATTTTCAAAATGATATTTTTTAGAGTTATGAAAATTTACCTTCGGAAGAAATAAAAATGCCCTCGAAAGAAATTTACAGCTTATCTGCCAATTATCTTTGGAAGAAGTTCATGAAGCATCTTCCGAAGTTTAAGTTGAATATAAGCTCCTAAATACATTTTAGAATAAATCTATTCCAAAAGCAATTAAGTCTCGGAAGACCTGTTTATCTCTTCCGAAGCCAAAACTTTCAAAACTCTTTGAAATATCTTCCGAAGCAAAATTGCCTTCGGAAGCTTTTTCTAAAAAAGCTTCCGAAGCTAAAATAACCTTCGGAAGTTTTGCAACTTCCAAGAAAACTACCTTTTTGGGCGCTTTTTTTAAGTAGGACCCACTTGCGGATTTTAAAGTTTATCTTTTGCTTTAACTTTGTTTCAAATCCTGAGTATATCTCCCCAAACGATCCTATCTTCATCTCTCTACTCTCATTTTTCCTTAACCTAAAATTAACCCCAAATTCATCTTCTTCTACCTTCCTTCTCTGCAAAGCTTCTGCAAATGGCAAATCTTGATCGCTGAAATGACCCAGATTTCACCATGCATCTACACAGGCAACACAACCAGGTTGCTCTGTTAAACTCTGAGAAGGATCCAAGCTTCTCAGATGTTTGTAGGTATCTTTCTTCGTCTCATTATCTCACCTCCCTTACGATTGATCCTCCCCTCTATGAGGATCAGTTGTTTGAGTTCTAGTGGACCTGTCAAGAGGTCACTTTGGATGGGGAGAAGGCACTATCTGCCACAGTGCAAGGGAGGACACTATTCATCATTCCAGCCATCATCAACACCCATCTTCAGCTGGATGATGAAGAAGGTGAAATGTCCTTCCCAAAAGCTGCTGTCAACCATTCCTTTGAGCAGATAGGATATGTAGGTGACTTCACAGTCAAGACCTTCAGGAAGAGGAAGGTCTCATACCAATGGAAGTACCTCCTCCATGTTGTCATCCATAGCTTGTCTAACAAACATGGAGGATGGGACCAGATTCCTGAAGACCTCTCCTTCATTGTCCATGGGATGGTTCAAGGGGACAAATTCAGGTATTCTCAGTTTGTTTTCACAAATTTACTTGCATATTTGGACTCCCTAGAATATTACATGTTTCCCTGGTATGTTCAACACATTCTCAACTGTGAAATGGGACAACAGTTAAGGGGAACAGGTAATGTTCTTAAACTTGCACATATGAGGCCCGGCATTTTCAAAATATTGAAAAAGCCAACTGTTGGGTTCTCAGGGGTAGAAACAGCCCTTGTCCTAAAAATGTTTGAGCTCATTGCTCAGGGTGACATCCTACCAGAACTAGCTAGTGATGAACCAATACCCTCTACCTCTCAACCACCATTAAGGCCTACCATTACCCTCACTTACCAAAGAAAATGCAAACAAACCCCTGCACCTGCTATTGAGCATATGCAGACCCCCATATCACAACCCACACAGGAGGAAGTGGACACAAGAGCTCCCACTTCCGCTGAGGAGCAAACCACTCCCATTCTTGACACAATCAGTGCTAAGGTTCCTCACACTAGCCTGATGAGCTCACACCTCCTCAAATAGCCTTAAGCCATCACTCCGAGTCTCAACATTCTGGTGATCAACCTTCAGGGGAAAGCTACCATCCCTAGCCTCTTGAACTTAATCAACCCATGCCCAGCCTTGACTTTTACTCTAATGAAGATTTGGGTTTTAGTGAGTACCATGAATCTCTCCTCTCCACCCACACTCAAGGTGAGATGAGTACTCCTGCCTCACCCACTTCTAGCCCACATCAGACACCACAAACTGAGGTAGATCTCCTTCAGATTATCCAGGAGATCCATATGGCAGAGGCTTTCACTGTTGGCAGTGATTACATCTCTAAGACCTCAACCACGGCAACTCAGCCTCTTGGAATAGAGCAGGGGAAATCCAGCAGCCAAGAAACCTATGCTGGTGATGTGGGAGAAGACTCAGGTCCAATCCTCTCATCCCCCTATGATTCTTCATCTGAAGATGAGGGGAGTCTACAACAAAAGGTGCACAAACTCTCAAACATGTGCACCTACTTTGTGTCCAAGATAGCTCACCTGGAATCTTAGGTGACTATCTTATAGAAAAGGGTCAATGACCAGCAACTTGAGATCACCGATCTCAAGGGTAAGCTAGCTGAGAGACCAATGAGATCAACTCATCCAGGTCCACAAGAACCCGTGGATGTCATGGATCAATCTCCCAGCTCATCTATGCAAGAGGCTGATGCTACCAAAAACGGGGAGAAAATCCTAACAATCACAAAACCTGGGAGTTCCTCTCAGAGTATGGACATAGAGGACTCACCATCCTCTCTTGCAGTTGTCCATACTCAGCAACCTCCTCTAGACAGTGATCTGCATTTGTTAATACAACAACTATTTGAGGAGGGAATACCAAGAGCAATGTCTGCCCCTTCTGAGAACCTAATCTGGGGTTGGGGGTATGATAGTGAAAGGAAAGCTCTTGTACTCTCTAGAGCTCAGGGTCAACTAGAAATTTTAAACATTTCAAACTTGAGTTTCTATGAGGGTATAAATCTGGTAGATCTGGCACTTGTCAACCCAAGCAACAACAGACAAGCTGCCAGACTAGCCAGTAGAATTCAAGATTGAGTGCTGGAAGAATTCAAAAGGAGATCAGAACTATATAGACAGAGGCTAGTAGTTGAAGCCTTTAGTCAACTGGATGTTGAGGTGGACCCTAAGATTAGCTTTAAAGGGAAAGCCTTGACTGAAGGCCCAGAGGCTGAAACTGTGAACCTTAAGACAATATCTCCTCCAGCAGCCCATACCCTCAGTGAGGCACCAGCTGGTGATGGTGCATCACAACCTCTCTCTGGCCAGAGCTTGACTGTTGAATCCAACAATGAAGGCCAAAGCTCTCCTCAGCCTGAGTCATCAAGATCAGTACTTGACAAAGGCAAAAGAAAACTAACTGTTGAGGAGATTGAAGAAGAGAAAAGAGAGAGGAAGAGGAAGCTGAGGGGAGAGAGTTCAAGTGGTTCTCCAGGATTCATGCAAGCTGCAATTCTGACTGCCCATGTTCCAAACACTCAAGAAGATGAGTTAAGGGCAGCTAGACTTAATGGATGAGCACAGATAGGCAGAAGATGATGAGCTTCTTGAAGCTGTATGGGTTCTCCGGAAGGAGGCTTGGTCCCATGTCTCTGTCCACAATGGATGAGCACATAAGGGTGATCAAGAAGAAGATTAAAAGGGGAGAGCTTGTGGATCTCCATTCACCATCAGAACAAGCTCAACCTGAAGTTGAGGTAAAGGTTGAACCTACAAAGACAACACAACCTGCACCTAAAGCTACATAACAGCCAACTTCATCTTCTGATCCACAGCAGGGTTCTCCTCCCTCTCCTTCTGAACCTGGGAGAGAGGAGATCCCAACTGAGAGGGAATCCACTAAAGAACTGGTACTGAAGACCAACCCTCTCAGTTAAAATCATCTGGGAGGAAAAGAGGATGGCCAAAAGAAGATCCTCTAAGAAGAAGAAAAGAAGAAAGTCATCCACCTCCCAAACTCAGGATGAGTCAGAACATCCTGAGGAAGTGCATGAAGAGGGCTCTCAACCAACTCCTATCATAGTAGAGCTTCTCTCTGTTGGAAGACCAATTCTATCATGGACATTTGCTGAAGATCCTGATAGATGGTATGTCACTAGAGATCAGGGAGAACAACATGTCTACTTCACTAGTAACATGCTTGAATTCTCTCTGCATGATCTCTATGACATGAGAAGGTACTTCATGGGTCTGAAGAATACTGATCTGCTAATGAAGAAAGGAATTCTGAAGATTCTCATATGGACTATCCCAGTGTGAAGACCTCTCTGTTTTGGTAGCATCAGCCTAAGGGGAGTTTGTAGGAACCTCTGAGGTTATGATGCTGATGCAACCAAAGGATACCAAAACAACCAAGTCTTCCAACATGCACTAAGGAACAAAGAAGAACTAGCTTCAGAAGATTTACACACTCAAGTAAAATGCTAAGTGTAAAATCTTCCGAAGCCAATGTTCAGAAGAAACTACTGAGGAAACTTTACACTAAGTGTCAAGTCTTCCGAAGCCAAAGACTCAACTCTTCCGAAGGTTAAAGATGAAGTCTTTCGAAGCTCTCAAGACGAATTCTTTCGAAGCTGAATAAATATAAGACTGATTACTTTAGAAGAAAGAGAAAAGACACTTTTTCTGTCAACTTTATCATAAAGCAACCTCCTGTCCGCTGCATGCTCTGGTGGTTCACCAACTATCATAAGTTGGTGAAACCTCCATGCTTTATGATAAAGTAGATAAGGTCTTTGTCTGCAAGTTTTTGTATTTGTTTCCTGTTTGGCTTTTTGTAATAGGAAAGTTAGTGAGCTATGGCCTGTCATAGTCACTAGTCAAAAGGCAATCTGTCTTTTGACTTTAGGCTGATCTTGTTGTCTAGATTAGTCACATCTAATTGTCTTTTTGCATATTGACGGTTGTAGGTTTAGTATAAAGAGTCAAACGTTCTTGTATTTCAAATATCAATGCAAACACCTGTAATAGAACCTAAGAAGCAATATACTACTTCCTTGAAAATTATTTCTTGTGTTCTTGCTCTTACTTTACTTGTGTTGTGCATTGTATCATCTGTTTAAAGTTCTAAGTTCCCCATTTGAATTGTTAAGTGATCCTAAAGATCTTCCTAAGTGTGTTAACTAAGTGCAAAGTCCCTTTTTAACGGTCCTGCACCGACATTATGCACGAGGCTGGTGTTGGGCTTGAGGTCTATAAATAGAACCTGAACATTGTGCACGAAGCTGACCCAGTCACCTGAGGCAAGCAACAAAGGTCCCCGTCAATCTCAAAGATTGACCCTGCGTGCATCCTCATGGGGTAGCTAACCCGCACACAGTTGAGCTGACAACCCGTGGCTGTGCACCTCCTTTCATTTGCTTGCAAGACTTTTCATTTGTTCTTTATGTTCCACTTTCCATTATCATTAATCTTTCACTTTCATTATGATAATACTTTACGTTTACGAGCATAAACACACACGTAAAGTCACATAATAAATACATAATATGGAACATAACAACAAGCCACAAACATGCATAATATCAATAAACATAACCACCAAAACATTCCAGGGTTAGGTCTTAAAATTTCTAATTCCCAAAATTTTAGAAAATTTTCTAAATGTTCTAGGCGCATGAGCACTATGTAGGCGCATGAGCACTATGTGAGCTCACCAACACCTAGGCGCATGAGAAACTTAGGCGCATGAAGACTATTTGGGCACATGAACTACACTTAATCATTTGGTTAGCAGGAGCATGAGGTACTTGGGTGCATGAGAAAGGACTTAGGCGTCTTAGATAAATTTCAGGCCCATGAGGTACTATTTAGGCGCATGACGAAACACTTAGGTATTCTAGGCAAATTTTCAGGCGCATGAGGTACTATTTAGGCGCATGGGCTTCACTTAAGTTTTCTAAGTCAAAATTTCATGCACATGAGCCCTATTTGGGCGCATGACCAACAATTATGCATATTTCAAACTTATTTTCAAACCCAATCAACATATTAACCTGTTCGAACTATCATTCTAAGCATCAACAATACATAAACAACCATAAACACAAACATAAACACACATATACATACGGGTAAACATAAAACAGTTATAAAACATTTTTAAACATGCATTTTTTGCCCCAAGAAGTTTAAAACACATAAAAACCGGGGTCTAGAACTCACCTATGCAGCCAACAAGTAAAACTCCTCCAAACTTGCATGCACAAGAGTTCAAACACCTAAGAACACCACAAAAACAAACAACCAAACACAAAGATCACATAAAAATCGATTCTAAGATCGAAACCCAACAAAACCGAACCAAAAACACAAAGAACACTCACCAATTTACGAAAATTAGCCTATTCTTCCTTGAGAAACCGAGAGAAGAATCTGCTCTCTTTTTTCTTTCTTGTTCCAGTTGAAAGCAGATGCAAAAAGGTGATATGGTGGCGGCCATACTCAATATATATTAAAATATTTGAGTTTTGTACTCTTTAAACTTTGGCCCCCTCCACTTTGGCTCCTTTTCCTTTCTTTTAAGATACTTTTATTTTCTTCTTTCTATTGCTTTTCTTTCCTTTTATTTTGACAAAAATTTCGGGTGTTACATCGGCAATCACCGGACGACTCCACCTTTATCTTTTTGGCCTGAGCAGCAGACCTCTTGTGGAAATTCAATTCTGCTGGTGGATCAAATATTGCAATCATATTGTTGTCGTTTATTAGATCTGTGATGCAGAATCTCACAGACCCGTTGATGATTTCAAGTGAACATCTGTTGCAAGAATGAATGTATGATGATGAATGAATGATGAACAATTCAAGAACACATAATCATAAAAATTTCATTCATTCATATGTATGTTTGCTAGGAGATTACAAGGGAGTTTGCAAGAGGTTTCTCTCTCACACACACTCAACCTTTATTTCTCTAGTGAATGCTATGGATTGTTAGTGATTGTTCTAATTATTGAGTATAAATGACTACACTTAGTCGTTTATACTCTTTACAAAAATAAGAAAAAAATTACATTTAAGCACAAATGATTACATAAATATAGTTTTAAGTCTGATAAATTCTCTATAGCTGATGCGTGACTGCCGGGTACTGACGTCATTCGGGACGACCGCTGATGTTGACTGTTGCCTTTGACCACGGTTCACCAAGTTTGACCAAGTTTGACTTTGGTCAATTTTCTTCGTTTTGATCATATCTTTAGCATATCTTCACCGTGTCTGTTTGGTAATCATCATGAGATTTGGCACTTAGGTTTTGGTAAGTATCATATTTAAATAGTCCAACAATACTCCCACTAAGATGATGCTGCCAAAACCTCATGATTATCAAAACCTTGGATGTTGATTGACGTGCAGTCTTGAAGTGCAGTCTTGTCCCCCTTTTTGGTAGCATCTTCTTAGAAGCTTCATAAAAAAGCATTAAGAAAAGGACTTTGTTTCGGTACATAAAGACTTTGGTTCGGCACTTGATGGATGTTTCATCAGCTTGATCTTCTAGTCTTGTTTTTAAGACTTGAAAATGCACCCATGTGCATACACAGTGGATTGTATAGGTAGCAATATCAGCAGCTTTATCTCAACTTCAAAAGTGAAGGAGAAGCATCAGAAATTATTTAGACTTAACATATACTCTCCCTCAACAAAAGCTTTGGAGGGTGAGGAACTTTTGTGTATGAGACACCAAGAGGAGGATTCTTAGTTTCTCAGCAACTGGTATGAGATCTTTGAAGGAAGCAGGAGTGTTCACTTGACATCTTGAATTGAATAAGAAACTCAGGCATGTTGTGTAATTCATCACCTGCAAAAGTCTAAATCCTCTTGGTAGAGGTATTGCATGGAAGTTTCACTCCTAAATCAATAACACATGTAAATCTGCCAAAACTAAGAAAAATACTAAAAAATGACAAATCTTTTTGGTATTTTTAGATTTTTCAAAATTAAGATATTTACAAGCATGAATCCTTCAACTGCAATGAGATCATGCTAATCCAAAATCCTCTACATCTAAGAATGTTTAATGTTTGGAATAGACATAGACAAAGAACAAAGTTGATTGTAAGTATGTTTGTCCATTTAAACTCATACGAGGATCTATTTTCAACACTTTGTGATATTTATCATGTTTAGGTTTGATTAGATATGCTAATTGAGTATCCCACACTCAGAAGTATGGAAGAATAACTCTCCTCATGAAATGTAAGATGGCACTTTATTGCAACTTGAATAAGGCTACCTAGAGTATAAATTCTCATGATTTGATCCACTTTGGGATTATTTTACACTTCACTTTTGAAGTTGATCCTCATTGGGATCTTTTAGCTTTGATCCATATTGGGATTCTTTTCTTTGCCTTTTTGACATGCATTAGCACTTTTAGTGCAAGGTTAACTAGGTTTGTGCTTAGCATAACAAAAGTTGTCCTTATGCTTACTCCAGGTCTGTATTTACATGCAACAAAGGAGAAACAGATGCTTTTATCAATGAGAAATTTATAAACCGTTTTCGCATGGTATGTTTAGGTAACCACACAAGCAAACACTTGAAAAGTCATTGCTTACCAATACCCTAAGATGGTTTTGGTCCATAATGCATATTGATTTAGTTAATCACAAATATGCTTATCTTGAATCCAAGCTGAGCCTACTGACATATCAAACAGAGTCTTGTCAGTCTTTATTAATTTGAAAAATAGATGCAGAAGATAGTAGATGAGTGTACTATCATTTCTCATGTAAATGCAGGAAGACTCAATAGAAATATTTTGGATTTTTCTTGATTTTCTAATTTTTAGGATTTTGGTTTTTTGAGAAATAAAGAAATGGCATATGTGTTATCAATTCAATAAAGATCATAAGCAGTTCGTCCATGTAGCAATATAATTAAACTAAGCAGATGGAATGAAACATCGATTGTTTCTTGCATTGCCATCATAGTTTCTGTGAGTGATTTATATCCTACACTGAATCATGGTTAATGTCTACTCCATTTGGCTTAGTTGCATCATAAACATCATGAGCAAGAAGAACGTTCCTGTCATGGGAAGGGATCAGTCACTGCTAACTTTTCTTGGGTTGGCAGGCCTCTATAACTGTCCCTATCACACTAGCAAATCAGTTAGATATTTCAACCCAGGCCATTACTATCCTGAGCTGTCCATTAGCATCTTTATATGTGACTTGCTCGTATGTGTATGATTTTGTTGTATCTGCTGATATATCAGATTCACCTTCTGAAATTGTTTTCTTTCTCCAACATTGTCTTGTTTTTAAACCAACTGACTCAACTTTAGCTTGTTTAATAAAAAGAGTTTGTCTGGTTTTTGAAAATCTTTTGGTTGGTTTAGAAAATCTATTTTTCTTTTGAATGTTTTATGGAGGTGTAGCAAAGGATCTTTGTCCTTGATCATGTTTGTTTCTTCTAGGCATGTGATCATATTCATCATAAGAATTATAATTATGATTATAATAATTTGATGGATATGATCTTCTATGATATCTATTATTCCAAGTATTATTCCTATATCTATCATACTGATGTTGTGTGTATGACGTAGGATAATGTCTTGGTGCCCAATAATCATGAATATCATAATGTTTAAAATCATACCCATGTTGATATGATCGAGGAGAAGAGTAGCTATGACGGCTGGTGTAGTACTCATGCTCCGATCTCGGTGAGTATGACTCTGATGGATGATAAGATCTTTGACCTCTTCTATGTTGTGATGTTGGAGAGTTGTTGTATGAACACTCTAAAGTGGTATGATTCTCCATGTCACAGTTTAAGCAGTAAGGAGAAGGTCTGGATCTTCTTCCCTTAGGCTTGGATGATGAAGTTGGATTTGATTGGAACTTCACAGCCTTTTGTCTTGGTTGTTTTTATTGCTTTCTCTTATGAGGACATATATATATATATCACTCTCTGTGTTTTTACACTTAGAAGTGTTTTGTGAATTTGAATTGCATGTCTCGTAGAGAAGTGGTTGTTGTTTTGGAGTTTCTAATGTAGCCTTTGAGGTTGATGGCTAGTTTGGATCAGGTGTAGAAGACTTGGTCTGACTTTTCTTCTTTCTTTTAGATCTAGTCTTCTTCCTCTTGACTTGTTCTTTGATTTCTTGTACCTCAGGCTTCTGTTTGTTCTTTAACTCCATCTAAATCTTTGTCTTGAGTTCAGCCTTAGGCAATTCTGGTTCAAGAAATCCTGCTAGTTTGAATTTCTCATTGAGAACCATAGTCTTTTGTTTGTTGTCAGGCTTTGCTGCTTTGGATTTTTATGGCTGTGTTTGTTTTGGAATGATTTCTTCAATGACATGATTAATACATGTCAATGTTTGTTTGTTTGGTTGGTTGATTTCTTCATCACTTTCATCACTTGCAAGATCTTAATCTTGATCATCACAAGAATGAAAGTATTCATTCTATGGTGATTCATGTTTAAGGTACAACATCGGTGCTGTTTCAGGAGAAGTGATTTGAGTGATAGTGGATGGTTTGTTTGTTGGACGATGATCATGCATATTTGAATCTTCTTTGACTTGAGTTGTCATTGAAGTTGGCATTTCTATGTAGTTATCACTATAAGGAGGAGGAACAACATGGTATGTAGTTCCAGCACTCTTCTTTTGATCTCTTTGTGCATTAAGTAGTTCTTCTAACTTGCTGGCAGTCATCTTTAAATTTCAAGTTCAACTTCTGTTGATGCATGATCTGTTTTTGTCTTTTTAGAGACTCGGTGAGCCTTGTAACTTGAGCTTGAAGACTAAATCTTTCTCCAAGAAGTTTGTCTACATCCTTGAGAAGAGAATTGATTTTATCTTCAAAGGCTTTATGTTGTATCTTCAAGTTAGAATTTGTAGCCTTTTCTGTATTGATTGCTTGATTTAGACGCTCAATGTAATGTTGCAAGTTATTGATTTTTTGGTTGTACTTGCTTCTAATATTTTGGCTTCAACTTCAGCCTTTGTGTTTGTTAACTTCATAGAGAGTTCAGTTGATTGAACATTCAGCTTATGATTTTCTTTAAGCAATTTATCAACTTCTTTCTCTAGTGAACTGATTTGATTTTAAGTTTGTAGTTCCTATGCATGTGAAGCTCTTTCCTCCTTTATCATGTATGATATATTGTTGCAATATTTTCGATATGCCTGAACTTCATCTATGGATGTTGATGAACATAGATTGATCTTTCTGTCTTCAGGAATTTCAGGCAATGGATGAATGTTTGTGTTGTTAATGTTTGTGGCTTTTGCTAGCTCAGCAGTTAACTCTTCAACTTTGATTTGTTGTTGAACCATTATGTCTTGCAACTGGTTCACTGCTTGAGTTAAACTAATGTTTTGTTGGTTCAATGTCTTGATTTGTGCTTGATCATTTCTTTGAGATTGTTCCATCTCTGACCTGCATTTTATCAAATCATTAGACAATGTGTTGTTTGAGTTTGCAAGATCACATAAATGTAAGTGCATGAGTTCTTTCTCAATGTGACTGATGTACAATTAAATGTTTCTGTTGTCAAACAATGAATTGTTGTTATTGTTTGATATATTGCTTTTGTTTGATTTGCTGTTGTTGTTTGGTTGATTGCAGCTTCGGTTTGATTTGCTGTTGTTATTTGAGTGGTTGCAGCTTGGTTTCCTCTCATTTCTCTCCTGCTTCACATTCCCCGACCAACTACCACATCGTCATACACTATCCGCTCAACTCCACCAAAGACTCGAAGGTCTTCGGCCCGCTTGCCTTCACATACGTCCTGACCTTCGAAGGTGAGGCACCAACCTGGCCATCTGGTTAAAGCAAGACGTGTATTGCCTGTGGGTCATACTTCCAGCTTTAAAACCCAAAAATTCTCTTTCCACCCTATCGATCTCATTTTAAGGGAAGAACTTTCTCATCACCATCTCTTTCAGGTCATTCCACTTCAAATTCCTGAACTCACGAGTGTCCTTTGTCTGCTTGATGGTGTTCCACCAATGAATAGCTTCATCAACAAATGGGTGAGCTGTGAACTTCACAGCCTGGTTAGCTTTACATTCACTGATCTTAATCACTGCTTCCATCTCAGACACCCACTGGAGAGTGGCAATAGCACCACCCTTGCTGTCCAGGGATAGAGGATTGCACCCCTTGAAGATGTGATACGAACACCCTTTGGCTAAATCCCCATTAGTTTTATCCCCCTCGTCCTTCCCATCCTTCCCCGAGCCTTCCCCGGTACCTTCACTATCTTTCTTGGTAGCTTTGTTCTTTGCCACCAACATCCACTCCTTGGTTACCTCCTTCATGGCCTTAGTCATTATCGAAGGCATGATGTCCTGAAGGATCTTGTGGACCTCTTTGGCGATAGCCTCCCTCACAACAGGCTCCAAGATGATCCTCTCTTTAGAGTGATGAGAGATTTCCTCGCTGGCAGTGTGAACAGAGTCCACAAGCTCCTCCTCAGTCGTCTGCTTTTGGTTCCTGGTGACTGGTGGTCTACCCCTACCACCACGAGCACCTCCTCGAGTAGCTTTTCTTCCAGCCATAGCTTGCTATAAGATGCAAAAGGCTAACATTATCATTCTAGGTAATAGTCCAGATCATGTCAGGTAATGTAAGTTTCTAATGACTGTGGCCAATTGTAATTAACTACTTACTTCACTCTTTATGTCCTAAATGTTTCCTATTGACTGGGTTTGAGAATGATATTCTCGGTTGATGTGACTCAACCTAGGATCAAATATGTGTACTGAGTCAATAATATAGCAGCGGAATTACTATATTAAAGAACATTAATTGCTGTAGTAAACGCTTGAATGTAAGAGAATCAAGAATAGTAGTAAATGTTGTAAAATATTGTGGATATTACTGCTGAAGTCAACAACACTTACAAAGTTAGGGTATGTGACCCTATTTATAGGCGTATACATTGCCTGTACAAAAGACTAAACTAACCCTGATCTATACAAGTGAATCTAGTCTAAGTACAAAACAAATATAAAAGTGTAAGTTGTTCATCCGCATTAGTTCATGCGGATGAACAAGTCTTCATCAGCATTTTTTTTTTGTAGTCAGCATTTGTGTTTCCTCACCAGCATTAGTTCATGCAGATGAATAAGTCTTGTCCGCATTTACTGTTGTTCATCCGCATGGACTAATGCAGGTGAACAATCTTTGTCAGCATTTCTTTAGTTCATCCGCATGGACAAATGCGGATGAACACTTCTGTTTAGCATTAGTTGTCTTGATCCGCATTTGTGAATGCGGGTGAACAAACACTTATCCGCATTTGTTCACTAGTCATCCACATTAACAAATGCGGGTGCTTTATACTTGTCTTTTCTTGTCTTCTGTTGTCTATTGTTGTTTTCTGTAACTAATGTTTTCCAACCAGAACAACCTCCAACCACTTCTTGAGTTGGCAAGTATGATCCTTTCAGGGTCTAACAATACTCCCCCTAAGGATTATACTGCCTAGGTTCCTCAAGATTGTGATGGAGTTGGTGGTTGTGAAGATTCTGGTTGGTCTTCTTGTGATGTCTTCTGTTGGAATTTTGGGGATAAAGTTGTAGCAGCTTCTATTTATGATTCAGGTTGTACCATTGAGGGATTGATAATGGCCTTGATCATATTGGAAAAGTCTTTTGCTTCTTTCATCTTTTCTCTGCTCAGCACATGTATCTTCATCTCACTCATGGTGTAGATAGCAGCAAGGGGCATTTGTTTCAAAGAGATGGGTTCCCAAACTGAAATGGAAGATAACCCATCTCTATGGATCAGCAATGACCTATCAGCATCAACCTCTAACTTGACAATATTGCCTATCTGCATTGGCACCTTTCTCTTCTTCCTTTGTTCCCTTTTATTATTGATTCTTTCAAATGCCAGCTTCAAGATCTTAACACACTTCAACATAAACTCCAGATCATCTTCAGCAGCTTTGTTTTTGAGGGCTCTAAAGTGTCTTGTGAAGATATAGTGTATGTAAGACTCATCTAGCAGTCTCACCTCATATCCACTGAAAATTCTAATTTCAGGGGCTTCTTTTCCTCCCCATGTTCTTTCAATCACAAGCTCATAAGTTTCTTCATCATAATAAACATTAGAAATAGGCTTTGACTTATGAGTGCCTGTAACCATCTTTCTTTTCAGATTTTTAGTTGGCTTTACATACAATTCAGGGAATACTATTTCTTCTGCTTCTTTTGTTCTTCTTTTGACAAGTGGGTTGTTGAAGGTCTTGCCTTTTCTTGTGCAAATGGCTTTCAGTGATTTGAAGTTGTTAGTTCTTTTAAACATCTTCAAAATATCAGCAAATTCATATCCTCTGTACATGCCAGTAGGATTCACCAGATCAAGCTCAGCCAGTTCTTTCAGATCATGAACTTTCAATGCATTGACTAAAGCTGTATACTCAGTGAAGAATTGTACCAATCCTGATATTCTTTTCATCATGAACATATTCCAGTCACTGTCATACTTCCAGGCAATGATTTTCATATCAGTCTTGCCACTTGGAGTAGACACCCCTCTAGTTAATTCAACAGTGGTTAGCCCTTCTTGGAGTTCAAGCTGAGAAGGCTCTATAAACCACTTTGAATTCTTGTGTAAAATAGGGGCCAGAACATCTTTATCTTTAACTGTCAGCTACACATCTTGTGCTGATGTTCTTGTTCTGGACTTCTGGGTAATTACTTCTTCTTCAATTGACTTCAATCTGTCTTTCATGTCATTCATCAATTTTAACATTGCAGCCCTTAGGGAATTGGTCTTCATGTTACCAAGTTTTCTTTTTGTAAACCCTTGTTTGTTAAGATAGTCCTTTATTTCCCTATCAGACATACTATAGGGATCAGGAAACATAGACTGTTCAGCATCTTTCTTTATTGTTTTTAAGATGGAAGTTGTTGTCTTTTCAGCCTTTTTCTTTTCAGAATCTTTCCTCATCTCATACTCTATTACATATGATGGATCGAGCAGCTTTTCTGTCTTCTTTACTTCTTCTACAATCTCATCATAGGTCATGTTGAATACCATATCAGCTTCATAGCCATGATTGATCAGATACATAGTATGAATCATCAGATCATCAGTTTTGGCCTTTTCAATCATGCTTTCAACAGATTGCTCAATAATAGCTGGGCTTGTCACATCATCATGTGTCTTTTGTTGTTTGTTCTTAGAGTCTTCTACATCCAGCATTATCACTTCCAAAGTATGCTGTAACTCTTTTTCAGCCTGCTCATGTTCATCCAAAAATTCAACAATTGCTGCCAAACTTCTGGGATCATCTTTGGTTTTCTTTTTAGGTTGTTCTTCCTCAACCATAGGAAGTTTTCCTTTTGCCTTTTTTGACAAATACTTCCTTTTTCTTGTGTATGTTATCACTTTTGATCCTGATGATGAAGCTTCATCAGTTTTGGCCTGTTGTTCTTGTTCAACAGCCTTAATTTCATGAGTGATTCTTTGGTGTTTAGCCACAAAAGCTTCTTGTATGTTCAATTCAGCAGTTTCTTTTTCTTTTAACTCATCACAAAGTCTTTTAATTAGACTTTGTTGTTTAACAGTCAGCACAACTGTAGGCACAGGCTGCATTCTTAACTTCTCTTCAATTGGCACAGGTTTTGAAGGAATTAATACAATAGAATCAGAGGGGGACCTTATGTATTTGATGTAGTCCTAAAACTCTTCATCTATGATTAATTCACTGGAAGAATACCTGTCCAAGTCATCAATCAATTCTTTCATAATAGTAGCATCTGCAGATGAAGTTTCAGAATGAACCACTATTTCCCAACTGGATTCATCCCTGACTTCTTCTTCCTTTTCTTGTTCTTGTTGTTGTTCTGCTACTTGTTGTTCATTTTCATCACTAGATTTCTCATTCTTTTCTTTTATAATTTCATCTTTCAATTTCACAAGGAGTTCTAGTTCATCAACTCTTTTTGTTAAGTCATCATTTCTTTCTGTGAGCTCATCAATTAACTCATTTTGAGACTCAATCAAGTTTTCTTGTTCCTCCATTGCTTCTGTTTGTATGGCAACAGTTTCAACAAGCCCATACACTTCTTCTCTTGTCATTTCCAAAGATGATTTTAGTTCACTGATTTCATCATCCTTCATCCTCATCTCAGCTTCATACTTTTCTTTTGACTCCCTTAGTCCTTTTTCTTTTTCATCTAACTCTTGGAGTCTATCACTGAGTACCCCTAACCTCCTGTTTAATGTATTCTCCAGTCTAGACACTTTTACCATCAGATCAGATATCATCTTATCTTATCATCTGGTCTGTTTATTTCTGATTCAGCAAAGCTCTCAGAAGGAGCATCTTCAGAGACAATTTGTCTCTGTGGAAGAGGTCCAAACTGTTGATTATCTTCCTTATCATCAAATGATTGAGAAGAGTCTATGGAACTGGTAGATTCACCAGAACTTTCAAATACATCAGCAACTTTATGTGCAGGGCTTTCTTGTGATTCTTTATGAGTATGAATTGGAGAACATGATTGTGGGATAATGGGGTCAACCCTAAAAGGGGATAAATCAGTAGCTTCTTGTATTGTTTCACCAGAGTGAGATCACCAATCAAAGGTGACACTGGTCTAATGAGTTCTTCAGATTCTGCATGCTCATCAACATGGTGTTGATCATGAACAACAGCCTGCTCCATTGATTGTTCTGGAGCTTCTTCTTGAACATTCACTTCATGAATTGGTTCCTTATCAGGAACATCAGCTGCCATTTCTTGTGTAGGTTCCTCAATAGGAACATCATCATGTAAAATAGGTTCTTGTTGCTGTAATTGTTCCTCATCCATTGGCACATTATTTTGGGGATCTATTTGTTGTTGCATCCAAGGTAAAAGTGGAAAGAAATTACCACTATAGAAATTTCTTGGATCTCTCTTCTTGATGTACTTCAAAGATTTTGCATTATAATGAGGAATTTCAAGAATGGGGCCTTCTAAAACCAGATCAAGAAAAGCTTCATTAATAAGACACTGAATGAATCTGGGATACATTAGGAACATGTTCCTTCTCCCCTCTTGAATGTTTGCCATCATTCCATTAAAGACATAGGCTGAAAAGTTATAGGGTCTGTTAGACAAGAGGGCACAGACCAGTGAAGATATAGTTAATGGTATATCATTCCACCCAGTTTTTCTTTTAGATAAGCAGTGTTGGATATAATGAATGAGAAACCTCCACTGCAAATCTACCAATCCTTTCACTATCTGTTTTGCCTCAAATCCACCCTCATATCCAATGTCAGCAAAGAATGACATGATATCTTCTTCATCAAATTCAGTTGGTGAATCAGGTATATCTTCAAATCTCAAGCATTGTCTTATTGTTTGCTTAGAGATTATCAGTGTATGGTCAGTAGTTATTCTTCCTGAAATTACTTTTTCTCCATAATTGTCTATGTAAGGCCCCATTTTCAAAGACCTCACAGTTGGACATTCACAACACTATTCATAAAACATTTCATAATTCATTATCACATTGCAGCGGAATTTGAACATTTAAAAGCCATTCATTTATTTATAAACGTTGTTGCTAAGTAATACATGTTTGGTATAGTTACAAAAGATCATTAGTTTGCATTACAAAACAACAATGTTATATTCCTGAATGGATGTCAGCCTTGACCCGACGAGTAGCCTCCCCGAGTGCCATCCTCAGCAATATTACCTGCCAACTGAAAATGCATAAAAGTCAGCTTTGCTGACTGAGTTCTAGTTTTAAAATCATAAAAATATCTTGATAGATTTGTATACAAAATGCTTCTTAAAGAAAATATCTTATCTTTCTTTCGGATGTGATCACAAACCATACATACAAATCATATCCATTAGATCATTCCCATTCTCTTTCTTGCTTATTATTATTATCTTTCACTGTCGATATGGACCAAAGTGCTATACCCCCCATATATACAAGCCATTCGTTTATTTATTTATAAATGTTGTTGCTAAGTAATACATGTTTGGTATAGTTACAAAAGATCATTAGTTTGCATTACAAAACAACAATGTTATATTCCTGAATGGATGTCAGCCTTGACCCGACGAGTAGCCTCCCCGAGTGCCATCCTCAGCAATATTACCTGCCAACTGAAAATGCATAAAAGTCAGCTTTGCTGACTGAGTTCTAGTTTTAGAATCATAAAAATATCTTGATAGATTTGTATACAAAATACTTCTTAAAGAAAATATCTTATCTTTCTTTCGGATGTGATCACAAACCATACATACAAATCATATCCATTAGATCATTCCCATTCTCTTTCTTGCTTATTATTATTATCTTTCACTGTCGATATGGACCAAAGTGCTATACCCCCCATATAATGCGCATAAACCTGGTACTGGGCCTTGAAGTCTATAAATAAACTCCATCCGTGGTGCACATATGCTGGCACCAGTACCGGGGCAGCAACAGTGATCCCCTCAATCTTAAAGATTGACCCTGTGTACATCCTTTGGGTTAGCTAAACCGTACACAGTTGAGCTAACGACAACATGGTCGTGCACCTCCTGTAAATTTTTACTTGCAAGTCTTTTCATTCCTTATGTTCCACTTTTCGTTAATATTAATCTTCCACTTGATTAATAATAATACTTTATGATCATAGGCAATCCACATAAGGTCACATGTTAATATCATAATAGGCACATAAGGACAGCCCACAACATGCATAACATAATCAGATACAAGCATCAAGTCAACCATGGTCAAACCCTAACCTTGATCTTCCAAAATTCCAGAAAATTTCTTAAGTCTTAAACCAATGCGGATGAACAAAACCAATGCGGATGAACAACTTGCAAATGCGGATGAACAAAAACTAATGCGGATGAACAACTTGCAAATGCGGATGAACAAAAACTAATGCGGATGAACAACTTGCAAATGTGGATGAACACTTGCAAATGCGGATGAACAACTTGCAAATGCGGATGAACAAAAGTGAATGCGGGTGAACAAAAATGAATCTGCACACAAAGAGGATGAATTAGTGAGAATTGTGTGTGATTTGTTCAATTTTGATTTTTTAGGACAAAAATGAATTCTGCTTGTTACTGTTACATTAGGTTATTTGACCTAATTTAGATTTTTTATGAATAACAGTTCAAAATTTTGTCTCTTTGAGTCGGGTTACACTGATTTTGATTGTGTTTTAACAGGTTGTTTTGATGTCAACATTGTTATAAACCAGTATCACCTGTTCATCGATGTTGTATGTGTTCTTAGAACCATATTAAATCTTTGATGTTTACACCGATCATTGGTTTTAATGAACTTTGTCATTCATCTAAATCCAGTGTTCTTGAGTGTATTTGAAGCATTTCACAAGATTAGTGTTCCATTTCAAGAAATCTTATTTGATACTCGAAGTATGTAAGAAACTGATAATCACCTTTTAGTTGACAATACTTCGATTTAACAGACAGTGTTGTTTGTTTTGATGTTGGATTTGAACAAAATGAAGCTTGATTAGTGTAGATTTGAACTTAGAAGAAGAACGGTTTTCTGGCACTCGACTCACTATAAAAGTTCACTCAAAAATTTGAAAAGTAATAAATAACTCACATTAAATGAGTATTTATACTACATTTCATAATTTTTTACAAAATTTTACAAGTGCAGAAAATTTTACTGTAGCAAATGCGATTACAGAATTTCAATGGGCACATTCACTGTAGCAAATGCTGATGAACAAACTAAGTTTGTCAGCATTTACTGTTAACGAATGCGGAAGACCTAATTTTACCCATCCGCATTTACTGTAGCGAATGCGAGAGAACAGATTACTTGTCCGCATATACTATGACAAATGCGGGTGAACAAAGTAACTTATCAGCATTCACTGTAGCAAATGCGGGTGAACAAAGTAACTTATCAGCATTTAGTGCAGCAAATACGGGTGAACAAATGACTTGTTCGCATTTACTGAGACAAATGCTGGTGACCAAAGTTAACATCAGCATTTCATGTAGCAAATGCGGGTGAACAAAAGACTTGTCCGCATTTACTGTAGCTAATGCGGATGAATAGTTTTTTTTTGTCCGCATTAGTTTACTTGTACAAAAAACAGTTACCCGCATTGGTTAAATGATAGGGTTACCTTCACCCGCATTAACCAATGCACTTACCCGCATTAAATTTTGTACTTGTCAAAAACCAATGTTTTTGCAGTGGCTGAATCTGATTGGTTTGTACAGCTGCTTCTAATTTTATGAAGATGAGTCTGCATTTTTGTTGTTTTACGAAGATTTTGCAGATTCAGAGATTGTCAATTCTTGCTTGGATTGTCATGTATCTTTGATGTGACACAGATTCCCAACTTGACTGATTTTGGAGCATATGCATCTTCTGAAGCTGATTATGGAGTAATTTCCATACAGACACAATCAATTTGACAAAGTTGTAAGTTTAATGTTTGCAAATTTCATGTTTTTGTAAATATTTCCTTTTAAAATTTTATTACTCCCCCTAAAGTTTATATCCATGCGGGATAAAAACTTTAAATAAAATTTATAAAATTCCAGGACAATATTTCTGAATTGTTTAATTGTTTTGCACTTTTGTTTGAAACTTTGGGATCATAACAATCTTATCTTTCATAAGTGCAAGTTGTCATGAACTTATTGATTGAACGTATGTTTGTCCTCTTAAACTCATGCTTGGTCAATATTGTAATGCATGTGATTTTTATCATGTTTTGATTTAATTAAACATTCAACATGAACCTCACACTCATAAGCATAGCAAGATCAACTATCCTCATGTACTGTATGGTAGAACTTTTTCACAACTTTCAATACCTGGTCATTTAAGTTATGAAACCTCATTCATTTTGGTAATGGGGATCCACTTTGGGATTCTTTTACCTGATCCTTATTTTGTTTGATCCTCATTAGGATTCTTTTTGCTCTTCACTTTGGAAGGTGATCCCTTTTGGGATTCTTTTTGTTATATTCTATTTTATTTGTCACCCGTATTGGATGTGTTCCTCATTGGGAATCTTTTTGGATCTATACATCAGCACTATGTGCTTGTTTCCCCGGGTCTTTGCTCAGCAAAACAAAGGAGAAACTGATGTGAATGAGATTCATAAGGTATCATGACCTGGTGTGTTTAGGTTACTACATATACATACACTTGGATAGGTCAGATACTTACATGCTCTTGAGATGATGCATTCACATTTGAATGTGATCTTTAGTTTATCACGGCATTTATCTTCTGTTCCAAGTTGAGCCTACCCACATATCAGGTAAGTCATGTCAGTCTTTCAAGATATTGAATTAAGCACAGTGAATGATATAACGACTGTAATTATATCATTTCCCATAAGAAGTACAAATCAAGGACTTCAACAAAAATTGTTTTCTTTTTGTAATTTTGAGAATTTTTTGATGTTTTTGTAAATTTTTGATTTTTTTTTGTTTACTCAATGTTAATCATTCCAATTGATTGGACTAAGAATTCAAACCGACTTGGGTCAAATGCCTTAGTAAACAAATCAGCTAGCTGATTGTCTGTGTTAACCTGAATCAGCTTGATTAAACATTTTTCAGCACAGTCTCTAAAAAAGTGATATCTAATTTCAATATGTTTTGTTTTTGAGTGCTGAACAGGATTGTTTGTTATGAAGACTGTAGCAGTGTTGTCAATATGGATTGGTGTTTGCAAGAAATTATAACCATAATCAAGCATCTGGTTTTGAATCCAGAGAACTTGAGAACAGCAAGCTGATGCTGCAATATATTCAGCTTCAGCTGTTGATACAAAAACATTGGTCTGTTTCTTGTACTGCCATGACACCAGTCTGGGACCAAGAAATTGACAACCGCCAGATGTGGATTTTCTGTTGAAATTGCATCCCCCGTAGTCTCTGTCGGTGTATGCATAGAGATTGAAGTCTCCATCCTTTGGATACCATAGTCCAAGAGCAGGTTTGCCCTTAAGATATCTAAATATCCTCTTGACTGCATTCACGTGAGATTCCTTGGGATGTGCTTGATACCTGGCACATACACAAACACCAAACATAACATCAGGTCTACTGGCTGTTAAATACATAAGTGAACCAATCATGGATCGATAAAGAGTCTGATCCACAGATTTGCCATCTGTGTCTGGGCCAATCTTCACTTTTGTATCAACAGGAGTTCTGATGGACTGACAGTCTGCAAAGTGAAACTTCTTCAACATGGATTCCACATATTTTGACTTGTTGATGAAGATTCCACTGGATGTTTGTTGTACTTGAAGACCTAGGAAGAATGTGAGTTCTCCCATAGCACTCATCTGAAATTTTGAATGCATAAGATCTTCAAAGTCTTTGTAGAGTTGTTTGTTGGTGGAGCCAAATATAATATCATCCACATAAATCTGGACCAGCAGCATCTCATTCCCTTTTCTCTTTCTATAGATGCTTCTTTTAAAGATTAACATTTGTCTTTGTATGTCTTTTTCATTTTTTTGTCATAGTATAGGGACTTTTATTGTAAATATGTTCCTTCATTTTCTGATTAGTATAAATAGGCTGAATATGTATTGTGTTGGTAGGCATCAAGACATCTAGACATTCAGACATCTAGAGATTAGACTTTCAGTTTAGACGCTTTGTATCTGTTACTTGCACTTTGTATTCTTTTCTACTAATCAATGAAAACTTCTATGAATTTTTGTTGATTTCATGTGTTGAATTGAATACTTCTATGTATTAGATTGAATTGTGTTCTTATATCATCACAGATCGATCCATTTTGAGCTCATCAAATGGTATCAGAGCTTTCGGTTCAGTGATTGAAGCTGTTCTTAAACTGTCGAACACTCATAATCACTTGAATCTGTGATTGATAAACAATTCAGTCTTAAAAATTTTTGAATTAAGATCTGTTTCATCATCAGAAACATGATTTGATTCACAATTAGCAGTACTATTCATTCAAATCTGTGAATTTGAGCAAAAAGTCTTCGAACTGTTCTTAGTTTGTTTGAACTGTTCTTTGAATCAAAACATTAATCTTTGTTGATTAATTGATGAAATTGATGTTAGAGGATTGTTAATCGATCAATTTCAGACCTAATTGGTGAAATTTAGATCAATTAATCAAGTTTTGAAGAAATTGAAAGAATCTAAGTTTGTTGAAGATGATGAATGTGGCGCATTAGGTCAGAAACATCTTGAAAATCGTCTAAGTGATAGGCGCATAACAACTGTTTAGGCGCTTTATAACTGTTCCGGGCGTTTTTCAGTTAGGCATTTCACCATTGTGTGGACGCATTTCAACTGTTGGGACACTTTGGAAGTTATCAGACCAAGTAATATCAGGCGTTTTTCAACTGTTGAGGAGTATTTGAACTGTTTGGGCGTATCATAACTGTTCAGACGCATCTCAACTTGGGCGTTTTTTAAATTTTTCTGAGGCATTCCCTTAGACGTTTCAGAGTCAAAGTCAAAAGGTGTACTCCAACTGTTTGGGCATTTCACTATTGTTTGGACGCATCAGCTTTCACACTTAGAAATTTTTTAGAAATTTTTCAGAAACTTTAAAATCCAAAAATATTTTCATTTTATTGTTTTAATTCAAAACATTAAAAACTACAAAAACAATTCACCTTTAAAAATCAAAAATTAAAAATGGTAAAATCAGAAGACTCAGAGAACCGAGTTCCCAAGCTGAAGAATAGAGCAGATTTCAAGAATTGGTCATTGAGATTAAAACACCATCTGAATTCTATTGATACTGATTTATGGAAATCAATAGAAAAAGGTCCTTACATTCCAATCACATCTGATGGACCTGATAGAGGATTTGTGTACACAAAGGAATCTACTGAACCTTATCCAGAAGATGATCTACAAGGAGAAGATCTCAGAAAGTTAAAAATGATATTAAAGCATATTCCTTAATGTGCAAAGGTCTACCTCTTGAAGTTCTGACAAGGCTTGATGGTTATCAGACTGGATACACCATGTATAAGGCCTTGAAAATAATATGTGAAGGTGGAAAAGAGATTCAGGATCTAAAAAAGCAAAAGCTAAAGAGACAATTAGAAATTTTTGAACATGTGTCTGGTGAAACAATAAATCAGATGATGAACAGATTTGTTCAACTGACTACACAGATATCGACTGCAGGGATCAAGAATGATTTAAAAGATCTTAACTATAGACTTCTTAATGCTCTTCCATCTTCATGGAAGCAAACAGTCACTCTGTTAAAGCATACTAAGAAATTTCCTATGGATCTAGATCTCTTGATTGCTAAAATAGAATCTGTCAAAATTGATGAAAGTTCTAGAAACAACGACCGAGCAGCTTCGATGTCACAATATAAATATGTTGCTTCTCCAGCAAACACTATGGAGAATGCATTCATGGCTAAGAATGAAACTTCACCAGAAGATGAGGGTGATTTATTTGTTGGTGCAGGGTTCTTCACTGATTCCACTTACACAAGTGCTCCTGCCTATACAAATCAGAATAAACCTCAATCTCCTTCTATGCCTAAAAGTTCTAACTCTCAAGCAGAGACTCCATCTATTAACTCTACTAAATCTAGCAAAGTTAACGATGTAATAAACATCTTATTACAAGATGAAGAGTCAAAAACTGCTTTTACTGCATTTATGGCAAGTTTTCAAGCATACCAAGGTAGCCATTTAACTCAACTTGATTTAGTTTTGTAGGATTTATTTGAAATGGATCCAGACGACATTGAGGAAATGGACTTGAATTAGCAGATGGTAATGATAGCATACAGAACTCAAAAGCATTCCTACATCAACAAAAACTATAAACCAAGTGCAAACAAGACAGTAGGTTTTGACAAGTTAAAGGCAAGATGCTTTGACTGTAACAGCTATGGTCATTTCTCTAGAGAGTGCAAAGCTCCAAGGAATAAAGGAGGAAATGCTCAATCAAGCTCAAGTAATCAAAGGTTTCAGCAATCATCACAGAAGACATTTCAGAAACCTTATCAAAGCCTACCAATGTCAGAATTGAAAGATGATTCTAAAGCAACAGAGGAACCCAAGAAAGCTTTAGTTGTCAATATTACTGATGCTTATGATTAGAGTGCCTACGCTGAACAATTTTTTGCTGATCTAACCTCCAATTTATCTCTTGTTGTAGAAATACAAAAGGAAGAATGGTCTGAAGTTAATGATCCAAAAGCTGATGGAAACTCTGAGAACAAGAAAGAGGATTATGACTGGAGTGATAAGTCTGATCTCAAGGAAGATTCAGAGGAAGTTGCTTTGATGGAAAAATCTGATCAGCCAAAGGTTGAAAGCTCTAACTCTGAAACGTCTCCTCCTAAATATTTTGAAATTCCATCAGAAGTCAGAGAAACATTATGCACAAAGTCTTGCTTCGAACATGTCGAATACTATAGAAATTATGCTATAAGATATGTGAAAAACTTAAGCAAGAAGAACAAATGCATAACAAGCTGAAAAAGGATCATAAAACATCTGATGACAAGATTATTTCTCTTCAAAATTCATGGAACAAAACTCTAAGAGAACTTGAAATTGTATCAAAACAACTCGAAGAGATGACGAAAAATCTTGAAATGGAGAAGATAGCTCATGCAGCCACTCAAGTTGATCTAGCTAAAGTTAAAAGTTCTAAAACCATTGTGGAAAAGCTAGTAAATGAACGTAAAGATAAACAAAAGGCAGGATTGGGTTTCACTCATGAACCAATGCCTGAATCAATAACGAATACTTTACCAGAAAACTTTAACACTCACGATCACTCTCCAGAAAACAAAGCAAAACTCAAAGCATATCAGAACAAGAACAAGATGTCTGAAAATGAAGAAGAGAAAACAAACGTAGAAATTTTTGAAGAAAAAGATATTGAGAAAATTAAAAATGGTCATCCGGTTAAAGTTAAATCTTATGAACCAAGACCAAAGAACAAGAAAATTTATGTTCTAAAGAATCAGTTTTGGAAGAAATGAGTACGATGACAGAAAACAAAGCTAGAAATGATGAAGAAACATCAGAAGATTCAAATTCATTTGGTCTAAATAACCCAGAATTCATAAAATGGCAAAAAGACCAGAAAAAGAAAGAATGTGAAAAAGAATCTTCAACTGAAGATGTTCAATCTAAACAAACAACTGGTTCAAAATCAAAGAATCAGAGACGAAGAAGAAAGATAAATAAAGCCAAAAATGATCAATTGAAAATTCAAGAAAATCAGGCAAAAGAAATAAATCAGAAAACAAAATTAAAGCAGATTAAATTTGTATCTGCTGGTTTGTTGAATGTGAATTCTATTCAAAAGGTTAAAGAAAATCCTAAAAATGAATCTACCTCTGATCTGAAAACGGGTTCAGATTCTAAGACTTTCGCTGTAGCAAAAATATTTGTATCTAAGGAAAACAAGAATGAAGTTCATGTTCAAAAACAAAAACAAATTATGCAAAAGAAAAACATTTCAAATCAAAAACAACAAATTAACACTTTGACGCCTAAAAGTAACCAAGTTTCTAATGTTGCGTCAACGTCAAAGGTTAATAAGCAATTATTCAAGACTCCACAGAGGTACTGTGAAATATGTGACATGTACAATCACAACACTGCTGAATGTTTTTGTAAAAAATACTGTCACATTTGCGATATGAGAAATCACTTAACTTCAGAGTGGTATTTTAACAAATACTGTACTTACTGTGATGAGCAAACTCACAACACTAAAGATTGTTACTTTAGAAAGAATTCACAGAGGAGAGGATTTGCCAACCCAACAGTAAGCAAAGGTTATGTTAATCTACAATATAAAAGAAAGCAAAATGTCGATTTTCAAAGATTAACACACAAACCCTCCTTAGGTTTGAATACTTTCAAAAGAAACAATTTAGTGAGACCTAACAATTCTTTAATGATAATTTCATTCCACGATCAGTGAGAATTAATAACAAAAGTTTTGAAAATAAAAGATTCTCAAACAATGGTCAGTCTAAAAGCACGAATTTTCCAAACAAGCATAATTTTGTTACAAATAACAGAATTGGTAAATTCATAAAGAATAAACCTGATGTCAACAAACTTCACTTTAAACAATTTTCTATTGTTGACAAGTTTGGAAAACCCAAGACCATTTCGGCTTGGGTAGATAATTCAACTTAAATTGTTTTGTTTTGCAGGTATGCCCGAGAAGACCAATCAACACTTGGTATGTGGATAGCGGGTGTAGCCGGCATATGACAGGCAATCAGGCCTTATTACAAGAATTTAAGTTAAAATATGGAACGCATGTCGCCTTTGGTGGTGATGCGGGAGGAAAAATAACTTGAGAAGGAACACTATCCAACGGGATTATAAGCTTTGATAAAGTCAACTTCTGTTCACAGTTGAACTTCAATTTGTTAAGCGTATCCCAAATTTGTGATAAATCCTACTCTGTACTTTTTGATGATTCTTTCTGTTATATCTTGAAGCCAGGATTGCAGATAAGCAAGGATAGCGTGGTTGTTAAAGCTGTCAGAGACCGAGACGTATACAAACTGGATATGTCTCAAGTGGACTCTTCTACAGAAACAACTTGTCTCTTTGCTAAAGCATCAAATGATGAAAGCCAGCTATGGCATAGACGTCTCGGGCATTCAAACTTCAAAAACATGAACAAGCTTGTAGCAGGAAATCATGTTATTGGACTTCCATCAAAGAAGTTTGCCCACAACTGATTTATGCTCAGCATTTTTAAAAGGAAAACAACACAGAGCGTCTTATAAGGCCAAACTGATAAACTCAAATTCCAAACCACTTCAGTTGTTGCATATGGACCTTTTTGGACCAACCAACATGAAGAGTATTGGAAGAAAATCTTACTGTTTAGTTATCATTGATGACTATACAAGATTTTCATGGGTTTTCTTTCTAAATGCAAAATCTGGAACGGCTGAATTAATAAAAGAATTCATCATAAAAGTAGAAAATCAACTAGATCAAAAAGTAAAAATAATTAGAAGCGATAACGGGACGGAATTCAAAAATCTAACTCTTAACATGTTTTGTGCAGAGAAAGGAATAGCTCATCAGTTCAGTGCTCCCAGAACTCCTCAACAAAACGGAGTTGCTGAAAGGAAGAACCGAACATTGATTGAAGAAGCACGATCCATGTTAGCCGATGCTAAAATTCCGATCACATTCTGGGATGAAGCAATATCAACTGCATGCTTTGTTCAGAACCATTCATTAATTGTTAAAGAAAAACTGAAAACTCCTTATGAGTTAATGTTTGGAAGGAAACCAAACATAGATTTCTTTAAATCTTTTGGTTGTCCGGTTATGATTCTGAATTCAAGTGATCATTTAGGAAAATTTGAATCAAAATCTGATGATGGATTTTTCATTGGATATTCATCTGTTTCAAAGGCCTATCGAGTTTATAACTCTAGGGCTAATGTTATAGTTGAAATAATCAATGTTAAATTTCTTAAAAACTCTTTTCCATCAGTGTCAAATGGTCCTGCATGGTTATTTGATTTAGATTCATTGTCAAACTCTTTTCAATCAAACTTGTTTAATCAATCTAACTTGCTTGATTCTACAGGTGAAAAGAAAATTCAAGGAGATCTCGGTTCATTCAGTGATGATTCGGACTCTGACGATGCAGATGATTCAAGCTCAAACTATCCCTTCTTTTCTTTTGTTAGAGATTCTATTATTCAGTCTAATAATGAAGATCATCAAGACAATTCTCATTCAGTTTCAGAAGTCCAAAATGTGTCTCAACAAATTCCTAATGATGGTACAGAAATTGTACAACCTGAGTCTGGAACGTCATCTATCTCTGGTGATATAGTTGATTCCGGTAATCTTGATTACTTTATCAACTCACCGACTCAAGTTCCCAATTTCAATCCACATTCTTCAAGCCTTTTGCATCAGCTTTCCAATCTAACCAGACTAATCTAGATGTTCAAGTTCAAGGAGATGAGATTCCGACATCTCGTATTCACAAGAACCATCCAACATCTCAGATTATTGGTCCTTGAGTGAGAGAACGACGAGAAGTAAATCAAACAAGCAAATTTTGCTTATACTCTTGCTTTCTTTCTCAAATTGTTCCTAAAAACATTACCGAAGCGTTAAAGGACAATGGTTGGATCGAGGCTATGCAAGAAGAATTATTACAGTTCCGCAAACAAGAAGTGTGGAAATCTGGTGGATTTACCTGAAGGAGAAAATGCTATTGGCACAAAATGGTTATTCAGAAATAAAACTGATGATCGAGGAATTGTTATCCGTAATAAAGCAAGATTAGTTGCACAAGGATACACTCAAGAAGAAGGTATTGATTATGATGAAGTATTTGCTCCAGTTGCAAGACTTGAATCTATTCGTGTCTTCCTGGCTTATGCCTCATTCATGAAATTTAAAGTGTATCAAATGGACGTAAAGGGTGCATTTTTGTATGGTTCTATCATCGATGATGTGTACGTGAAGCAACCTCCAGGTTTTGAAGATGCTACATATCCACATCGTGTGTACAAGTTAAGCAAAGCTTTATATGGACTACATCAAGCCCCTAGAATCTGGTATGAGACATTATTGCAACACTTAATCCAACATGGATATATGCGAGGGAAAATCGATTCAACTCCATTTATCAGAAAGGATGCTGATGATCTCTTATGTGTACAAGTGTATGTTGATGATATTATATTTGGTTCTACAAGTCCAAAAATGTGCAATGAATTTGAAGAAATCATGAAATCTCGATTTCAGATGAGTTCTATGGGAGAGATAAATTTCTTTCTTAGACTTCAAGTTAAGCAATCTGCAGATGGTATTTTTATCAACCAAGAGAAGTTCGTCGACAAACTCTTGAAGAAATTTAAGCTGCTAGATTGTCAGTCAATTAGAACTCCAACTGATGTGAACACCAAGATTGAGCCTGATCCGAAAGAAAAATCAGTAGATCAAACACTATACAAATCAATGATTGGTTCTTTGATGTATCTCACTGCATCTAGACCAGACATTATGTATGCTGTTTGTGTCTGTGCAAGGTATCAATCAGACCCGAAAGAATCTCACTTAATTGCTGTCAAAAGAATATTCAGGTATCTCAAAGGTAAACCGGCTTTAGGGCTATGGTATCCTTACTAAGGAAATTTTGAGTTACATGGGTATACTGATAGTGATTATGGCGGATGTTGTCAAGATAGAAAATCAACAACGAGTGGGTGTCAATTTTAGGACCCAGATTAGTCTCATGGCAATGCAAGAACAAATAAATGTCTCTGTTTCTACTGCAGAAGCTGAGTACATTGCTGCTTCAGCAGGATGTTCTCAAATCCTTTGGTTACAAAACCAACTACTGGATTACGGGTTCAACTTTCTTAAAACACCTATTTACATTGATAACACAGCTGCTATGTTCATTACAGCTAATCCTGTCCAACATTCTAAAACAAAACATATCGAAATTCGATATCATTTTCTCAGAGATAACTCTAAAAAGGTTTAATCATTCTGATTCAAATTGCTACTGAAAAACAATTGGCCGACCTTTTTACTAAAGCCTTCTTACCAGGACGGTTTGAGTATTTGGTTGAGTCAATTAGTCTTATTAATCACACGTAAAATTGATTTTTGAGAATTTCAGTAAATTGAGTCTAAATATGATCAGATCCCTCCCTTATATGAATAGGACACTGTCAGAGAACCTGTCAAAGTTAATTGCCTGAATTTATTTTTGTGTGTGCATGTTCTTTATAAAAACAAAAACCAAATACAAAAATAGAAAATTGAAAAACAAAAGATAAAAAATATAAAACCAAAAATCACAAAAATAATGTCTTTCCTTATTAATTATATAGGCATGAATTTGTTTTGCAATATGTGAGAAATTATAGTACATTAGTATGATCAGTTGCATTCTTCGCTTTCATTTAAAGTTTGACATGATCAGATATGATGTGCAGGTAAGCTCATGCAATTATACTGAAAAAGTAAATTCTTGTGATTAAACAAAATCACTCATGCATTCACGTATGTCTATCTTAGCACTAATGAGTAGTGTTGATTTCTCAAATTGATTGCATGTTAAGACATAATCTCACACCTGATGGCGATATGAATAACCATTGAGCTCTACTTATTTAATACATCTAACACTTCTCTGTTATGAGTCATCATAGACCTGAAGTGATGAGATATCCTTTGTTGTAAGTGATTACAGACCTGGATATTCTCATTGATGTAACAAGATGCCAATGTGCACAAACACCTAATGAGATCTGGTTATAGTATATGTCAGGTTAACAAGTTGAGAATAGTGACTTCTTGCATATCTTTATGAGAATTAACCTCTCTAAGTCTAAATATGACTGCATAATGTCATATCTAATTGTACCTTAAACAATCCAAGAATTGAAAAAGTAAGTGTGCTGAGCCTCTTACCAAAAGCACTCATTTTTGTCCTTAGATCTAGTGTCTTATTTGCTGCAGAACTGCTGACCTGGAACACACTTGATCAGGATTTAATCACTGTCTGTGGCTACCCATCATTTTTTTATTTCAATGTGCTGATCACTACTAATATGATCTCACTGCAAACATGATTCATTGTGAATATTAGATTTTTATTCTGTTTTCTTTTTAATTTTTTTGCATGTTTTCTGTGTGCAGGCAATTTAACAATGATTAGTGTGCTCTTCATGTGACAAATTCAAGAAACTTATAAGTTTTATCAAACTTAAAAGTTTAGGGGGAGTAAAAAGAGTTTAAAAGAAAAATGACTGTTAAATTTCAGGATATGTAAAATCATGAAAAATCAAAAACTAATGTTTTGGATGGAAAGGACGATGCTACAGATGTTCAAGCATGTGTGTGTAACAAAATGAAAAATGAACCTGAAAAACATTTTAAATGGAAAAGCTTCTTGCAAAAGTGAAATGAGAGTTTTTGTTAATTTTTAGAGACTAAAATGACGGGAAACTAATTTTGAAAAATTAAAAAATAAAATAAAAAGGTCAAAAATAAAAATTTCAAAATTTAAGGATGAAAAATAAAAAATAAAAAATAAAAAATAATTTCAAAGTTAAGGGTTAATTTTGAAAATTTTGGGTAAAAGTCAAAATTTGACTTATTAAAGTCAAAATTTGAAAATTGTATAAATATTAGTATGTGAACAGTGCTAATATGTCTAAACAGTGTGCAGGTGGAAGATTATGAAAATTTACAAGTGTTAGACACATGGAAGTAATATCATGCGCCTAAACAGTGGTCAAAAGTCCAAATGTAGGAGCATGATGATTTGTTCAGAATTTGTGCAAGTGTTAGACGTTTTTGACTACTTCATTCGGACAAACAGTAGTCATGCGCCTAAACAGTTGTCATGAGTCTGAAAATATTGTTAAGTGTTGGGCATTTTACATTCCCATGCGCCTAAACAGTTCTAATGTGTCTGTGTAGAAACTAAGTATTGGGCGTTTCTGCTTAGTTCATGCGTCTGAACAGTGCAAAAGCGACTGAACAATGCCCATGCGCCTAAGCTCATGCGCACAAACAGTGCTTATGCGTCTGAACAGTTCTCATGCGCCTAAGCCCATGCGCACAAACAGTGCTCATGCGCCTAAATGTTTTTACTTAGTATATAAAAAACACTTTGTGTTTCTCAAATTTCATTCTCAAATCTTCCCTGAACTCTCTGTTTCTCAACCCATACATCCCGATAAACCATAAATCCTCATTCTGATTGATTTTTGTGTTGTTGTTGCACTCGAAAGTGATAGAAATCGATTCTAACTGTAAGTTCGAACTCAAAATCACACAAATTTCAGATTTTTAAGCTGATTGATTTGGGCATTTCGATCCTGTTTAGGCGTTCGAACCCTAATGATTGAATCTGTTAAAATGTGATTTAACAAAAGATATTGAATGAAAATTGATGATTATATGATGAAATGAACTGGATTGCGAACATGTTTGTGCATTTAAATCAGGTATTCATCAAAGTTGAATGTTTGATGATAACCAAGCAGTCGACTTGAAGATGAACAGTCAAGAGAAAATTAATTTTTTTTAACAAAAATTCATAATAATAAAAATAAAATAAAATGGAAAATAAATCAAAATCTATATTGAAAATTGTTTTGAATAAAAGTCAAAATGTAAAATGGTAAATCATCTAAGAAACAAAACTGTTTGAATGTGTGAAATTCATCAGAATATAAAATCTCAGCAAATTCAAGCTTTAAAGTGTTAAAGTCAAAAACTTCAAATTGAATGAAAATATAACTTTCAATCTCTAAATTTCTTTGTTTTCTTTGCAGATGGCAGATTTAAAATTTGAGCCCAAACATAATGTGGCTGCTCTTCTCAATGAAGAAGTTAGAGATGCCATCGGATACGAAGAGATTATCAGATTTCTGCTGAGAACCAAATATGTATATGTTATGTGTTACCAGCCTGTTATATATGCTCGTCTGATTCGAAAGTTCTGGAGCACCGCATATATTGATGCTGATGATAATGGAAGGAAAGTAGTTAGAGGGTTTATAACCAATATGAGGATGATTGAAGTATCAGAAGATTCTATAAGACATGCTTTGAGATTAGGTCAAAATGATGCTGAAGATTTATCTGAACTGACATTTGATGAATGTAGTCAAACATTCATGGAAATGGGTCATCCTAATCAATTTCCAAAGAAACAGTTCTTCAGAGCCCGTGTATTCAACCACTGGAAACTTCTATGCTATATATTCCAACATTGTATGTCCAAGAGGAGTGCAGGATGGAACTCGTTCCCTGTTGACATTGCTTCTTCGATAGTAGCACTGGCAACAAACAGGAGATTTAATATGTCCAAGTGGATCATGAATGGGTTTATTTTCAATTTAGAAAAGGGCATAAGGAATAAGTATCTGATGTCTCCAAGATTCCTTTAAATGATCATTAATGAAGAATATCCTGACATAAGGGTAAATGGTTTTAGTAGAGAAACATTGATTCTTGAACACATGTCAGAGATATCATACAAAAGATTTTCTATGGTGACAGGTGCTCATAATGTTCCTCTATTTGATTACATCAGGAATGTGGCAAATGATGAAGTTGATATCACTATAGATCACTATAATCTAACTGAAGAAGAACCAATAGATCCAGCTGATCTTATTGAAGAAATTCCAACTGATGATGATGAAAATGATGATGATGATGAACATGATGAAGCTGATGATGAAAGTTCTAGTTCATTAGATGATGACAATGGAGATGATGGTAATGAAGGTAATGATAATGTTGAAGATATAGAAGTGATCCATGAGCAAATACAAGAATTTGAGCATGTTGTTGAAGAGGCACATGAAGAAAGTCATGATGCAGTTGAAGAAATAGCTGAAATGATAGAGGAAATGGTTGGTGGTGAAGAATAGATTGTATTACCTGAGTTTGTACAAGAGTCTATTCATGAAGAAAATGTGAATAAAGAAGAAGAGTTACAAAAACAAATTGATGAACTTAAAAAGGATAATGAGAATCAAGTTAAGAGAATTGAAGAGCTGAAAAATGCTAATAAAAAGTTAATTGAAGAGATGAAAGAGAAAGAAAAATTGATTGATGAGTTGAGGAAAAGTAAAGAAGAAAATTTGAAAACTTTTGAAGTTATGATGGTTGATTATGATTTGATGGAAGAAAAGTTAAAGAAGATGAGTGAGGAGAATAATATGTTGAAAGATGAACTAAATAAGTTGAAAGAAACTCAAAAGTCGCCATCTCCTGAGGTAATAATTATGTCTGAAATTGCTCCAGTTGAGGTAGAAAAGATTCAATCTGTAGATAAAGGAAAAACAAAAGTTGATGAGATTGATGTTTCAGTTTTACCTGAATCATCGTCTAAAATGCAAAAGGTGAATGTTGAAGAAGGTGAAGTTGTCATTCAAAAGACGATCGGAGCTCTAGATGACATAAAGTCTGAATTTGATGATGATTGGTACAATGAAGTACTTGATGATGAAGACATTCATGAGGTTAATATAGATGAAAATTTATCTCAAATTGATTTGTGTCATGATGATGTACCAGTTGATGTTGAATATAAATATAATTACTTGGTGAGGATGAAGTATAATCGTGTATATCTTGATAGCTTGATAGTTTCTCAGATTCATGAAGAGTATGAAAAATGTATTACAGCTGAATCAGTTGCTCCTATTGATCCAAACGAAATTATGATTGAACATGGTTAATGGAATCCATTGAGTGAAAGTATAAATGTTGAGGATATTCCAACATCAGAATTGCACCATCCTAATCTTGACAACATGAACATAACCGTGTTGAGGATGTGGTTGCAATCTAGGAACTATCCATGGAAAAAGTTAAAAAGACTACAGGCTGAATCATTGAGAAACTTAGTGAGAAGTTTTCAAGAGACTGAGAAGCAAACAAACAAGATGATCATTCTAGATACTGACAATCCATAGTATTTAGAGATAACTAAAAGAACAAGAATGTTAAAGCCTTAAGAAATCAAATCTATGTCTAAGAAAAGTTTAGCTTATGAGAAAAGGAGAGAGCTGATGAATATGTTTCCACAAACTGAATAACAAGGATATGAAGTTCCTTTAGAACAAAGACAGTTATGGAATAAAGCACAATCTGATGGTGATCTTGTATGAAATGTTTTACAAAAAGGACAATCTATCTCAGAGTTATTAAATGCTATGATTGTTCCTGACACAACAAAAGAGGTCAAGATAGTAACTTGGAAATATGATGAAGTGTTTGATGCGTTTTTGATTAAAAGAGTTAATGCGATATGTGACTTGTATCATTTTTTCTCAAGCATTATCAAGCTACCAGTACAAGACCTGAAAGAATTAGCAAAGTTGCCTTTGATAAACCATTCAAAAGCTAAGCGTGGAGAGATATTTGTAGAGCTACTTCACCGAGGAATAAACAGAATGCCATCCTTCTTGCACACACGTTGTAATCAAGAAGATACAGAATACTTTCATGAGTTGAGAAAGAAAAATAAAGGAGTTGATAAAGATATTGGTGAAGAAAAATTCTTAGATGCATTCAGTGATGCCTATTTTGAGAAGGTTACAAACCCTGGGCTGAAGGTGATAGATGGATCTCAACAGTCCAAACCTATCTTGAGATGGTTTTACAAGCTGGCACTTTTGAAATGAAATTAGTACGGGATTTAAATGATTGGGACAATGACATGATTACTCTGTTTGGAGTGTTTGAACTCAAACTACTTCATCCAAGTTATATCTCATTTTTGTCCATTCAGAAATTCAAGAAGGTATTTCTAGAAACTGCAGAGAATGATAAAAAATACTTTTTATCCATCATAAAAGTTATGAAGGAAGCAATGGAGAGAATCTCGTTAAGGAAGGCAATGGCTTATGCTAACATAGTAAAGAAAGATCTCAAAGATATTGATTTCTTGAGAATATCAAGTAAAGGTGTATTGGAAATCTATTGCAAAGATAATCCAAATCCAACTAAATGCTATGCAAATATGGATATAGCAGGATTATCTAAGCAAACCTTGGAAGTAATGAAGTCCATGGAGATAAAGACCAATGAGAAGAAGCCTGAACAAGGAGTGCTTGCTGAGAAATTCAAAGCTGTGATTGCAAAAGCTATAAGGGAGCAAGAGACTTACAAGGAGAAACCAGTATTCAATGTCAAGGAAGAACCTGAAGACTTCTTTGATGTTTGAAGACTGAAGATCAAGCTGGAGACTGAAGACTTGACTCAAGATTAAAGGATGAAGATCAGATCGAAGATTAAAGATTGAAGATCTAAAAGAACGAAGATTTTGAAGACCGAAGACATGTAAATCTTAGGGGGAGTATTGTAGATGCTTCTTTTAAAGATTAACATTTGTCTTTGTATGTCTTTTTCATTTTTTTATCATAGTATAGGGACTTTTATTGTAAATATGTTCCTTTGTTTTCTGATTAGTATAAATAGGCTGAATATGTATTGTGTAGGTAGACATCGAGACATCTAGACATTCAGACATCTAGAGATTAGACTTTTAGCTTAGACGCTTTGTATCTGTTACTTACACTTTGTATTCTTCTCTACTAATCAATGAAAACTTCTATGAATTTTTGTTGATTTCATGTGTTGAATTGAATACTTCTGTGTATTAGATTGAATTGTGTTCTTATATCATCACAGATCGATCCATTTTGAGCTCATCACTTTCTGAATAAAGTCTGGTCAATCTTCCCTCTTTCATAACCATGGTCAAAAAGAAAGGATGACAGAGTCTCATACCATTTTCGAGGGGCTTGATGTAAGCCATACAAAGCTTTATCAAGCTTGTGTACCCTGTGAGGGAAATCAGGATCCTAAAAGCCTGGAGGTTGACTCACGTAAACTTCTTCAGAGATCTTTCCATACAAAAATGCACACTTTACATCCATTTGATAAATTGTGAATTTCATGGATGCAGAGTACGCAAGAAAGAGTCGTATGGCTTCTAATCTAGCAACAGGAGCAAACACCTCGTCATAATCTATTCCTTCTTCTTATGTATAGCCCTGTGCTACCAATCTTGCTTTGTTTCTGATGACGATCCCTCTGTCATCAATCTTGTTTCGGTACAGCCATCTGGTGCCGATAGGGTATTGACCTTCGGGAAGATCCACCAGCTGTCATACTTCCTGTTTCTTGAATTGTAGCAATTCTTCCTGCATTGCCTCAATCCAGCTATTGTCTTGAAGAGCCTCTTTAATGTTTTTTAGTATAGTTTGACACAGAAAACAAGAAAACAAATAGATGTTTGCAATACTTGACTTGCTTCGTGTCACCCACTCGTCTAAATCACCAATAATGTTGGACACTGGATGATTCTTGTGTGTCCTGGTAATTGGAATCAAATCACCAGCAATAGACATATCAAGATTGGAGACATTCAGATCATCTTGGTGAGAGGCATCTTGTTGTTGTAGTGTGGGAGAGTGATGACCAGAATTAGAGGGTACAGCATCTTCAGCTTTAGCAGCACTCTTAATAGTCTCATCATTTCCATCTCTGTTAGAATCAGCTGGTGCATGAGTTGGTTCTGAATGTCTCACTTCAGTTGAAGGTTCAGCTGAAGGAGATGGCATTGAACTACGACCAGCATCTGTTGAGATACTTTCATTTTGTGTAACTTGCCGGATAGGATCAGCTTGTAAGGGCACTTCTTCATTGTCTTGATCAGTAGAAGGTGGAATCATTGGGAAGTCTGTTCTTCTTTTAACTGACCCTGATGTTCCTGCATTTGACAAATTGAACTGATCAAAAGATCTTGTAAATGAATCAATATCAAACAACCAGTCAGGACCATTTGATGATTTGGGAAATGAATGCTCACTGAATTGAATATTTATTCATTCATCAATGATGTTTAATCTAGGATTAAACACCCTAAAAGCCTTAGACACTTACGAATATCCCACGAAGAATCCCTCGTCAAACTTAGGAGCAAACTTTCCTAAATGGTCTCTGGTGTTCAATATTGAGACAGGACAACCAAATGACCTCAAAAATCCAATGAATGGTTTTCTATGAGAAAGAAGTTCATAAGGAGTTTTATTGTGTTCTTTGATTATCAGAGTTCGATTTTGCACAAAACATGAAGTGTTAACTGCTTCTGCCCAAAATGTAATTGGTAGTTTTGCATCAACTAGCATTGTTCTTGCTGCTTCAATCAGTATTTTATTCCTTCTTTCAGCAACTCCATTTTGTTGTGGAGTACGAGCTACACTGAAATGATGAACAATGCCTTTTGTGGTGCAAAATGAACTCATGCTTTCATTTTTAAATTCTGTCCCATTGTCACTTCTAATAGATTTTACTTTTAAATCAAGTTGATTTTCAATTTTGGTTATAAAATCTATTATGATTTGGGGTGCCTCATTCTTATAAAGTAGGAAGAAGACCCATGTGAATCGAGTAAAGTCATCAATGATCACTAAACAATAATGCTTCTTGCCAATACTCATGACGTGAGTTGGCTCGAAGAGATCCATATGAAGTAACTTCAATGGACAATTGTTAGTGTTCACAAGTTTTGGCTTATGAGATGATTTATGTTGTTTTACTTTGAGACACGCGGTACAGTGGTCAACAAAATGAAATTCCTTTTGAGGAAGACCAATTACATGGTTCCCTTTGACCAATCTATTCATGTTTTTAAAATTCGTGTGTCGTAAGCGTCTATGCCAAAGTTGTGATTCATCAAATGATGCTTTAGACAATAGACATGTCTCCTCTGATGGACGAGCAGAATTAAGGTTCAAGACATATGTATTATTCTTCCTTGGTGTCTTCAAGACAACCCATTCTTCAGGAATGTGAAATCCTGGTTTCAAGATGTAGCAATGAGTGTCGGTGAAATGAGTAGAATATTTCTTTTCACAAATCTGGGATACACTGAGCAGATTGAAGTTCAGCTGCTCGCAGTAATTGACTTTGTCAAAGCTCAGAATCCTATTCGTCACTAAACCTTCTCCAGTAATTCTACCGCCTTGTGAATCTCTGCCAAATGCCATAGTAGTTCCTTGAATGTGCTTGAATTCATGAAGGAGGGAACTGTCTCCTGTCTTGTGTCGGGAGCATCCACTGTCCACGTACCATAAGCTATTGGACCTGTATGAATGACCCTACAAGCATAAAAAGAACTAGTTAGAATGAGGAACCCAAGCCATAATGGTCTTGGGTTGTTGTTGGGTTTAACAATTGATAAACTGAAGCTTTCCAAACCACAATTAAAGCCAACTGAAGATCTTATTATACAAGTTCAGAGACCAAGTTGATAAACAGAACAAAACAAGCACAAGACAAAGTCAACATGACAAAGTCAACATCAAGACCACAAGAAAAGTCAAAATTAGGTCATGATGTAATAACACTATAAATAGAACCACTAGTGCCACTTGTAATTTGTGGTTGTTGCAAAGTGTGTGAGAGCTGGTAGTTCTTAAGTGTATGTTTTTCATGGTGTAAATCACCACCCAAGGAGAAATTCTCTCCTTTGGGTGGGTTTGATGTTCATCCATCTATGTATATGTTTCTTCATTGTAATGGTAACCAGTTACCATGACGTAGCCACCCAAAGGAACAAATTACAATGAAGAAACATATACAGATATGGATGAACATCAAACCCACCCAAAGGAGAGAAATTCTCCTTGGGTGGTGATTTACACCATGAAAAACACACACTTAAGAACTACAAGCCACTCACACACTTTGCAACAACCACCCATTACAAGTGGCACTAGTTGTTCTATTTATAATGTTATTACATCATGACCTAATTTTGACTTTTCTTGTGGTCTTGATGTTGACTTTGTCATGTTGACTTTGTCTTGTGTTTGTTTTGTTCTGTTTATCAACTTGGTCTCTGAACTTGTACAATGAGATCTTCAGTTGGCTTTGATCGTGGTTTGGAAAGCTTTAGTTTATCAATTTTTGAACCCAACATTAATGATAATGAAAAGTGGAACATAAAGAACGAACAAAAAGTCTTGCAAGCAAAATGAAAGGAGGTTCACAGCCACGGGTTGTCAGCTCAACTGTGTGTGGGTTAGCTACCGCATGAGGATGCATGCGGGGTCAATCTTTGAGATTGACGGGACCCTTGTGCTTGCCCCAGTAACTAGGTCAGCTTCGTGCACAATGTTCGGGGTCTATTTATAGACCTCAGTCCCAGAACCAGCTTCGGGCACAATGTTCGGGGTATTGCACATTGGTCTGGATGAAAGTGAAAGACAATAAAGAAAGTACGAAATGAATGATGAAGGCAATAATGAATATTATCTTGTTGTACATATGATGTGTGATCACGTATGAAAGAAGGGTTTTTATGTTAAAGGAAGTATTTTAAGAAAAATATATTTTATATATTTAAACAAGGTATTTTAAATGTTTTAAAACTAGAACTCACTCAGCAACGCTGATTTTTATGCATATTTTCAGTTGGCAGGTAATTTGTTGCTGGGGATGGCACGCGGGTAAAGCTACTTGGCGGGCAAGACTGGCACCCTTTCATGCATGATAATTATGTTGTTTTGTAATGCAACTAAATGTTTCTTTTGTAACTCCTATTATACATTGATGTATTATTTGGCAACATTAAATATTAATGCGATGAATTGTTTTTGGTAATCTAATCCGCTGTGATGTTTTAATTAAATGTACAAACTTTATGTAATTAATGTTGTGGTTGACCAACTGTGAGGTTTCCGAGAACGGGGCCTTACAACATATAGTACAAAACATCACATAGAAAATCATATTGTTCTGCAAGTCATATCATATTACAACTAGCACAAAGTTTTCCAGTAGCACATCAAATACTTTAAAATACGATCTTATTAATAATAGTCGTTGTTCATACAATACTTGCATAATATTTTAACATAAAGCCTGGCTAGACAAAAGTGTAATAACTTGATGTCTAGTACCTAACTATACTAGATAATAGGAGCTGAGTTGTAAGGCCCCGTTCCCAGGAAGCTTACAGCTGGACATTCATCGCTTAAAGTATTTAAGACATAACATTCGTAGTAGAAAAATATAACTTTTCATTAATAAGTAAACTCGTGTCGAAATATATGAATCCAAGGATCGCAATCAGGAATTATCAGTGTTAGATTGGTTTCGAATTAATGATCGCGGAATTACCATTAATCATTGTTTAATTGATTAATTAATAAATATTGATGCCAAAGAAAATAAACAATAAATGCTCAAACGATATTAACAATATGCAAAGAATAATGTTTTGAATCAAACTTAATTCATTAAAACTGATTAATGATTACAAAGAATCAAATAATAATTGCTAATAAAATTCTATGCTATGATTGTGTTTATGATTTTTGCTGTGTTGATGTGACGGCTGCTAGGGTTTGTGTTGATCGTGTGAAACGATGTGATGGTCTTTTTGTTGTCGTCTCTTCCTTCGTATTTGATGTGAAACCTAGGACTCATATTTATAGAAACGCGTGTTTCTGTTAAGGAAACAGTGAATCTCTTGGAGTATATGATTGACTTGTTGACTTGAAACACTTGTATGATATAAGTACGTGTCTGGTTCTTCCGCAGCTACTTTGTTCTTCCGTAGCTACTTTGTTCTTCATGTGTGGTGTTTGTTCATCAGAGAATACCCATATTCATCCTTAGAAGATCTTCTGATGAATGTGTTGTAAGAAAGATATCTACGGAAGAACAAAAATGTTCATCCGTAGATGTTTCTTACACTTAGTCAATTTCAGAAATTGACCAAGTATAATGTTTGCACCTGTAATCATACACATAAATCAACACACATATGGGTTAACCTATATACATAATGAATTACAAATATTCATTACATGAATTGATTAAAGTTCTAAGCCTATACAAAATGATCTAGACCTATTATTCCTAGATCTAACAATACTCCCCCTTAGGCTTAAACACTTATAATCAGGTCTTTAAAGCTGAAAGCTCTTTGCCTCTTGATACCATTTTCTTGTTGAAATATGACACTGCATCCTTTTGATCATCGTACTTGTACTTGATCTCCATTCTGCATATGTTTTGTAGTGTCTCAAAGCTCAATCCCAAAATGTCTTCTTCTGTTGTGAGAGTTTCCACAACACTCTGATTATTGACTATTTCCAGCTCATCTTGTTCTGACATCCTCAGTTCATATACTTCCTTGATGTTAGCTCCTCTTAACAGTCCAGCCTCATATCTTCTTCTTTTGTATGCTTTTGCATGCAGTTTATCAATGACTTGTATGATATGCAAATACAGGCATAGGTCATTTTGAGCTTGATCATCTTTGAGTTTTGGGAAGAACTTATCATATAGGTATGAAGTGTAGCTTGGATGCAGAAGTTTAATTTCAATTGGATCAAACAATCGTATACTCCTTGCTTTCTTCTTTTCTTCATTTCTCATCAGCACTAGTTCTTTAGTCTTCTCCACATATCCCCACTAAGTTATGGGAAGAGTGTATTGATTTCCTTCAATGACTTTTATGGCTGCTGTTTTTCTATTAGAGTATCTAACCCTCCTTATGAATTCATCATCAACCAGTGTAGAAGAGTTGGATTTTGATCTTCTCTCCCCTTGGTATCTTTTCTTGTGTTCCCCATCTTCCCTTCTTGCTTCCTTGAGTGCATCATCCTTAAATTTTGTTTTCAACTTTCCAACCAATACAGAGAAATCTCTTCCTCTTGGGCTTATTGGGTAGTTGGAGATGATCAAACTTTGAAGGTCTTTAATGTCAGCATGAGGCAACAACAAGATTGATTCAAGTAAGTGGAAGTATTAACTCTTCCAGATACTCTCTTGATAAGTGCACAATCCCACTCTGGATCATATTTCCAGGCCATAATCCTATTATCTTCAGCAGCAGTGGGAGTTGTGATATGATCAAACAACTGGATTAGAGAAGATTTTTCTTCAGTGATCTCTCTCACAGTTGTGCCCAGAGGCCATACTTTCCCAGGGATCACCTCTCTTGGTTCTTTGATCAATTTATCTTTCCCTTTATCTTGATCTTTGCTTTCAACTATTACTGGTTTAGGAGGGGTTTTTAATTGATGTTCATAGGAAGGATTTGGAGCTTCGGTTCTGAATTTTACTCCAGTTTCTAATTCCACCTTCATTACATGCTCCATCATCCTTCTAAGCTCAGCCACTGATCTTCCTTTCAGCTCATGTATCTTATAGTTATGACTTTGTAACCAACAATTCATATTGTATTTGCTCAGCGTTGTTGTGTCACAGTGACCTAGCTCCTTTGTTTTCTAAATTGACTGAAAGGCTATGAATGTTTCATAATTGCAATCTGGGATCATGAAGCTTGCTAGCTCAAATTCCTTCAGTGCTTCCTTCATTTCTGTCATGTTCATTCTCTCAACCATGTCATAGGGAAACCCATGATTGATCAGGGTCATAAACATAGTTGATTCAGGCCTCTCTTCCAATGTCTTTAATGGATAGTAGGTCATTAGCCTTTGATTCTTTTTGTTCTTTGGGAGACTCGTCTTTAGTAACCTCATCCCATTCAGCATCACTCTCAGTTTCAGCATGAGATATAGGCTTTAAATTGGAAACATCCACTGAAGGAGTGTGCTCTGGAGATGTAGGCCTTGATCTTTTTAGTGAATCTTCAACATTAATCACCTCTTTCTCTACATACCCCAAATACTTCCTCTTTCTTGAGTACTGAATGATTTGCTTTGAAGCTTCAGTAGATTCTTTTATTTTTGTTGATGGAGCAGCATTCGATTCAAGTGCACAAATTTTCATCTTGAGCTCATCAATTTGTTCATCTTTCCTTTTCAACAAAATAACTGAGCAGTGAGAGAGTTGTTTGCTTGTTCAACTTCCAATATGAGCTTCTCTTTTTCAGTCTTCTCATGCTTCACAGAGTCTTTAAGTTCTTCAACCAGCTCATGCAATGCATCAATTACTTCATTGTTGGTTTGAGCATCTTCTCTTAATCTGATCAGTCTGGATTCTTGTTTGTTCATCAGCTCCTCTTTTTCTTTTAACATTCCTTTGAGCTCTCTAATTCTTTCCAACCTCTTGTTTGATTTGATGATAAGTTTGTTATACTCAGCAACCAGATAACTTTTGCTCACATCTATATCATCATCTTCCAGGTCATCTTCATGATAGGCTATAACATCAACATAGTTAGCTTCTTCTTCACCTTCTTGATGTTGACCAGCAATCTCATCCTCATTGCCTACAGCAGGAGCTATACTTGCTGAGCTTGAAATAGACTCAACTGCTTGATCTGTTTTCTCTTGATGAGGTTGTTGTTGTTGTTGAGGATCAATGATTGGAGATGTTGGTTCAGTTTGGTTAGACATGACTAGGGTTTGTGGGCTGGTGATTGTGAGTGGAATGGTACTTGCTTGAGATACTAACTCAGTCTCACCAGTGTGTACTGAGTTTTGAGATTGAGTAGCTGAGATGGGTTCTGTATGAGTACTCTCAGGAGATAGATTTTGTGGAGTTAGAGGTTGTTGATGAATGGGTGATTGAGGGTGAATTGGAGAGATTGGTTGGGTGTGTTGACTGGCTGGTGATTGGATTTGTGGAGATTGATGATGGTGGTGTATGGGAGATTGAGGAGGGGAATGTTGAGGTAAGTCTTGCTCAGCATCAGTAGATTGACCATCTTGCTGATCTTCCCACATCAGTTCTGGTGGAATGTTGGCATTAGCATCCGCCACATGTACAAACATTGGCATATCTTCTCCTTCATACTTTCCACTTATCTTATTCAGTACAGATCTCCCCAGATGTGCTTAAACAAACACATCACCTTCTCTTGCTATCCCAATCAATTCACCATTGATGATCAGTTGCATAAACCTTGGAAACATATACATCTTATTAGCCTTTTGCACTTTGATGTGGTCACACAGTCAACTGAAAATGCACTTTGAGTAGTTGTATGTCCTTCCCTGAAAAGTGCCAATAATGCCAGATGAAATGTGCCTTGAGAATCTGTCAAGCCCAGACTTCCTGTTGGAGATGCACTTTAGATACGTGTGACATAAGAATCTATATGGCTTCACAATCTCCCTTTCTTTATCTCACCCTTGTCAAAGTCACCATCATATCCCATCAGATGGAACACTTTCTCTATGTACTCGTTCTTAAATACATCCAGGTGACCAACTTCTTGTTCTCCCAGCTCAAGTGCCCTTCTGATAGTTTGTTCATCAACTCTCATCCTTTCATTTTTGATTTCAGCAACTATCACCTCAGATTCTCCAACTTGCTCTATTCAAGCTAAATTCCAGAAATCAATGATGTGTGCTTGATGAATCACAGGCTCTACTGATAAAGCATAGAAAAGCCTGGATCGTCATAGGTATCTGATGATATCTCGACATCCTTCTGCTACAGGGTCGTCAGGATTTAAGAATGCACATACATTGTGCTCTCTTGCAAAATGATTAGCCATCAGTTCATAAGAATGAAGAAAATTATGTTAGAACAAAATCATCACACCTAAGAATACGAAGAGTTTAGACAAAGAAATGATGAATCAATCAGTTCATAATTTCGGATTATGATATGTTTTACCTTGATATTATTGAACTTGTAATGAACAGAGATCAAGAATCAAGCAAGGTTTAAAGGTTATTTGTAATTTCGAATATTGTCGGACGGGGGTTTATCTAGGTTGAAAAAGATGTTTTGAAAAAGTGAATAGAAATGACAAGTCAAAAACATCATTTATACTCCCTCGGATATATTAATTTCATTTATTAAATGAGGTGGGACCCCCTATCCTTATTACCAATTTTATTGTTTCCGCAGATTTTAGTTTTTCCGTAGATCATCTACGGATGACTTAGAATTAAAAACTGATTTTTATGAAGTATAATTTGAATTTCCATAGATTACCAGTCTATGGAACTATTATACTTTTAAATACTACCACATCCGTAGGTTACCAATCTAGGGATGGTCATATTCCTTTTTCGCACTGTAGCATCTACTGAACAGGAAAATGTACTGTAGCTTCTGCTGATGCTGAAAATGCAAAGTTGAAACTTCTTTGATTGTATGGTCCTAATCAACTGATAGAACCATTTATTTCTATTGGACCTTGTTGACTTTGTTTTCATGACAATTGTACACAAAAAGATTTATATTTTATGCAAGTTCATGTATCCTTCAGCCAAGTTAGTGCTCAAGTTCCAATTCCTTCATTTGAATTTGGATCATTGAATTCAGCTTTTATGTTTGAATTCAGCTTTTATGTTTCATGTATTTCATGTGTAAACTACTCCTTCTAAATTTGTGATTAATGATAAAGTGTTGCATTCATCATAAATTTATGAAGTAAATAGCATGAAAAGCACATGACTGTCCAAAGATTACACCAAAAAAATAAACTAAAAGTAACAAAATTGAACTAAATATATGTACATGCATATAAACACATATAATAGGATCATACTATGACACTAAACTTCTTCCTGATTGAGTTGATTGTTGAAATGTGACCTGATTCTAGTTCTGATTGCAAGTATGTTTGTCCACTTAAATCCAAACAAGAGTATGGAATCAACTAGACATGCTGTTTATCATGTTTTCATGTTTATTAGATAAACTGTTATGGGCTCCACATTCAATTCACATTAGAGTTTGTCCTCCGTTTGTGAGTCAATTCATCACTTTTTCACACTTAGAAACTATGTATATTAAGTTATAAATTCTATCTTAAGACATATGAGATGTCTCATAAATGCTTTGCTACAAAAGCTCTTATGTAAATATACAGTTGATCACTATGGATTCTTTTGAGAGCTTAGTTATGATTATCATCAGGTCACCAGGTCTTTACTTATGTAAAACAGAGGTGCCTTTAACCCAGATCTTTGTTTACACAAAATAGAGGGATGATGAGGATCATGATCTTTTCACCAGTTGAATACATATGTATCTCATGGTGTTCATAAACCCAGGTCTTTGTACACATAAAACAGAGGGAATATGATTTGCAAAGATAGAAGTTATAAGGTATTTTACATAGTGTGCTTAGGTGAATGAATTGATCACATCAGGATAAGACTTACTTGCTTCATCCTTAAAATGAAGTTTCTCACAAACAGTCACCTTTTCATTATGTTAAGCATGCTTTTAGTATAATCTTCACTCAAGTTGAATCTACTTACATATCAAAGAACTTTTGATCAGTTTTTTAAAGAAATTTAAGAACTCAGGAAGCAAGCAAAGGCACAGTGTACTATCATTTCCCAAACACATGCTTTTACTATTTACAAGGACAGACACATGCTTTTCTTTGTTAATGATGATTAATCTAAGTTAATCATGCCCAAAGACTCAATTAGAAAATTAAATCTAACTGAATCAAAGGCCTTAGTGAATAGATCAGCAAGCTGATTTGTTGTATCCACTTTGACTAACTTGATTAAACCTTTTTCTGAGCAATCTCTCAAAAATGATATCTGATTTCAATATGCTTTGTTTTACTATGTTGAACTGGATTAGCAGTGATAAACATAGCAGCTGAATTGTCAATATAAATTGGAGATTGAAGGAAATTGTAACCATAATCAAGTAATTGGTTTTGTAACCAAAGGACTTGAGAGCAACCAGCTGAAGCAGCTATGAACTCAGCCTCAGCTGTGGATACAAATACATTTGTTTGCTTTTTGCACTGCCATGAAACAAGTCTTGGTCCTAAAAATTGACCTCCACTAGTTGTGGATTTTCTATTGTTGTTGCATCCTCCATAGTCATTGTCTGAATAAGAGTAGAGAGAGAAGTCTCCATCTTTTGGACACCATAGACCAAGGGTTGGTTTCCCTTTGAGATATTTGAAAATCCTCTTCACAGCATTCAGATGGGACTCTTTTGGATCTGATTGGTACCTAGCACAAACATATACAGCAAACATTATGTCAGGTCTGCTGGCAGTTAAATACATAAGAGATCCTATCATTGATCTATATAATTTTTGATCAATAGATTTTCCTGTAGTATCAGGTACAATTTTGTTAATTGTTGGAGTAGGTGTTTTGCATGAAGATGTATTAGCAAGATTGTACTTCTTCAATATTTGATGAATATACTTTTCTTGATTGATGAATATGCCATCTGTTTTCTGATGAACTTGTAGTCCAAGAAAGAAAGTTAATTCTCCCATTGAGCTCATTTGAAACTGAGATTTCATCAACTCTTCAAAGCTTTCACACAGTCTCTTGTTTGTTGATCCAAATATAATGTCATCTACATATATTTGAACAACTAAGAGGTCTTGATGTTCATGTTTGAGAAAGAGAGTCTGATCAATAGTTCCCCTTTTGTATCCATGCTTGAACAAGAAAGATGATAATGTTTCATACCACTTTCTTGGTGCCTGATGAAGACCATACAAAGCTTTGTCAAGCTTGTATACTCTATGTGGGTAATCAGGATCTTCAAAACCTGGAGGTTGAGCTACATAGACTTCTTCATCAATTTTCCCATATAAAAAGGCACACTTCACATCCATTTGATAAACAGTGAACTTCTTATATGATGCATAGGCTAGGAATACTCTAATGGCTTCAATTCTTGCAACTGGTGCAAAAACTTCATCATAGTCTATCCCTTCTTCTTGAGTATATCCTTGAGCAATCAGCCTAGCTTTGTTTCTCACAATGATACCTCTGTCATCTAGTTTATTTTTGAATAACCACCTTGTGCCAATTGGATGTTGGCCTTCAGGAAGATCAACTAGATTCCAGACCTTTTGCTTTCTGAATTGTTGAAGTTCTTCTTGCATGGCTTCAATCCAGCTATTATCTTTTAGTGCAGCTGTAATGTTTGGAGGAACCACTTGTGAAAGAAAACAAGTGAAAAGACAGATGTTTGCAGCTCCCCCTTGGCTTCTTGTGGTTCTTTCATTGAGATCTCCAATGATGTTGTTTATTGGATGAGTCTTATGAATTCTTTTGTTGGAATGGACTCAACTGGAATAGATGATTCCAAGTTAGTCATATGCATTGATGCAGATATATCCAGCTGAGATGATGAATTTATGAAGTAATCAAATTGATCATCATTGGAAGCTGAATGATTTTCATTTTGTACATCAGCTGCATTGTGAGTGCCATCCGCAGGAGTTACAGGAACATCTACGGATGTATTTCATGCTTTCGTAGGAGTTACAGGAACATCTACGGATGTATTTTGTTGACTTGCTGACAATGACTCTTTGGAATGCAATGGACCATCTCCAATATATGGAACATCTACTGATGTGAATGGAACATCAGCTGATCCAATATTCACATCTTCGGATGTAGGACACTCATCTGCGGATGCAGAGTCAGCAGCTGCTAATGAAGTGTTTGCATCTGAGGATGTAGATCCATTTGCTTGGTCTTGTGCTGTTTATTGACATTATTTGGTTTTCCTTGTTCCATGATACTTGAAGTTTGTATTCTTGGAGGATCAGCAGATAATGACACTTCATTCATGTTTGGAGGAACAATAGATAGCATGTATCCTTAGTACCTGTAGCATTCAAATAACCAGAGTTAAATGAGTTTGTGAGTGCATCTATATCAAACAACCATGATGATCCTTTTATGGATTTAGGAAATAAGGATTCATCAAAAGACACATTAGGAGTTTCTTCCATAATTTTTGTTGTGGAATGTAAATCCTATATGATTTAGATGTTGAAGAATATCCAACAAAGAAACCATCATAGGCTTTATCTGAAAATTTTCCCAATTGTTCTTTTGTGTTTAAAATAGATACATGACACCCAAAAGCTCTAAGATATCCTATGTAAGGTTTTCTTTTAAATAAAAGCTCATAAGGTGTTTTATTGTGCTCTTTGACAATTAATGTCCTGTTTTGAACATTGCATGCTGTGTTCACTACTTCAGCCCAAAAGGTGATTGGCAATTATGAATCAGCTAGCATTGTTCTTGCTGCTTCAATGAGAGTTTGTTTCTTCTTTCAGCAACTCCATTTTGTTGTGGAGTTCTTGGTGCACTGAATTGCCTTGCTGTGCCTTTATTCCTGCAAAATGAATCTAAGACAGTATTAACAAATTCAGTCCCATTGTCACTCCTAAAAATTTTAACTTTTAAATCAAGTTGATTCTCAATCTTTATGACAAACTCCATTAATGTTTCTGATGTTTCACTCTTTTGTTTTAAGAAAAAGACCCATGTGAATCTAGTGAAATCATCCACAACCACTAAACAATATTGCCTTTTTCCAATGCTCATCACATTAGTTGGACCAAAAAGATCCATGTGAAGCAATTTGAGTGGTGTAGTGTTTGTATTTATTATTTTGGATTTATGTGACACTCTATATTGTTTTCCTTTATAACATGAAGGACAATGGTTTGAACAAGAAAATTCTTTCTTTGGCAATCCAATGACTAAGTCATTTTTCACCAATTTATTCATGTTCTTCAAGTTGGAATGAACAAGCCTTCTATGCCACAACTGAGATTCATCTTCTGATGACTTAGATAGCAGGCATGTTTCATTGTTTGTGAGTGTTGTATTATTCATATCCAAAACATATGTGTTTCCTTTTCTTGATGCTTTAAGAAGGATCCAATCTTCTGGAACTGCAAAACCTGGCTTAAGAATGTAACAATTAGTGTTATCAAATAATGTGGTATAACTTTGATCACAAATTTGAGACACACTCAATAAATTATATTGCAAATTTTCACAATAATTTACTTTCTCAAATTTGAGCACACCATTAGATACCATTCCTTCACCAACTATTTAACCTCCCTTCTTATCCCCACCAAATGCCACATAAGAAGCATTTTTATGTTTGAAGTCATGGAGAAGAGAACAGTTTCCTATCATATGTCTGGAACAACCACTGTCAACATACCACTTGTTTTCAGCTCTCCAAGATTGTTCCTGCACAATTAAAGAAATCAATTAGATTTGGAAACCCAAGTCCAAATGACCTTGGGTGATCCTGTGGAGTCTAAAATATTAACTTCCTCATGAATGAGTCTTGAAGATTCAGTATTAATTTTAGATTCAATAGATTCATTGTGTGTTGTTTGTGGTGAGGATGATTCTGTTGATGATGAACTTGTGGAATTTTATTCTGATTTTTCAAACTCTTCCTCAAGGATCTTCTCTTTCTTTGTTTGTTGTTTTGACTTTGATGATGATCCTTTATTGTTGAAAGTTTCATCATCCTTTGATTTTGAATGTGAAACATGAGTTCCTTTTTCAAAATTATCAAAAAAAGTATCATTAGTATTTGACTTCTTATTGTTCAAATCCACCTTTTTGTGAGGTGTCTTTGATTGTTGAGGAGTCTTTGATTTCTATTCAGGTTGTCTTTTCTTCAAAGGTTCACTATCAACTGATGATTTCTCTTGTGGTTTTGTCACCTTTTGTTTTTGTTTTTGTTGTTTCTTTAATCTTGAATCTTTTTTATCTTCACTTGATTGAGATTCTGATTCATCCTTCTCAGGTGGTTTCTTCTTTGTGCTCTTTGTCTTGTTCTTTTTGTTAAAATAACATTCCTGAGTGGAATGGTTATTTTTGTTACAAATAGCACAATGTTTGTTGAAGTAACAGTCTAAAGTCAGGTGATTGTTCATATTGCAGATGGAGCAATAGCTGCTGAAGTAACAGTCTTCAGTGTTATGATTTTTCATGTCACACCATTTGCAATACTTTTCTTCTGACTCATTATCAGACTCAATCAATTTCTTCTTCTTTTGCTGTCTTTGAGTCTTCAATTCCTTCTCAAACTTTACTGAAGCTGACTCCTTTCCTTTTCCTGACATGATGTCAAAAGGTTCATGTTTATCAGCTGAAGTTTGTTGCTTTGAGCTCACACCTTTTTGAGTTTTCTTGTTGGTTGTTTCTTTTGCCTTCCGCAGATCATCTACTGATTCAGTAGATTTGTTTTTCCGCAGATCTGCTACTGAAGGATGTTTCTTCTTCCGGAGAAGTTCTGCTGTTACATGCTTCTTTTCTGTTTCTAAGGAACACTTCTCAATCACTTCAGTTGAAGGTTTTTGTTGCTGATGAAGTACTTGAAGACCTTCATTTAGCTGAGCTATTATCTGGCAAATAGTCTTCAACATGTTTCTTTGCTTTGGAGGATATAGCAACTTTGTTTGCTCAAGTACTTTAGGAATGATTGTTTCAATTGAAACATTATTACCAATGTTCAGTTGATCCGCAAAGTTATCATCATGTTCATCAGAATCATCCAAGTCATCACATCCATCAAAGTCAAATTCTAATTCATTTTGTTTGATTTTATCTGATTCAGAAGACTCAGTTTCACTCACCTCAGATTCATTGTTATTAACTTGTTCAGTACATTTTGTTTCAAACTTGGTGCATGGCACAAAATGATTTGACAAGCTATTTGTCATTGATTCAGGTAAAGTTGTATAGTTATCATTCAAAGGAGGTGCAACAGCATTATATCTCAACCCATACCTATTCTTTGATTCAATATGAGAATTCAATAATTTCTCATATTGCTGAGATGAAAGTTAAAATTTCTGAAGTTTCACTTCAGTTGATGCATGATCAGCCATGGATTTAGTTAAGGAAGTGGTTAGATGCTCAACTTGGGCTTTTAAGCTGTAATTTTCTAAAAAAAATTTATCTAAATCCTTTTGTAAAGAGTTAATTTTGAATTGATATAATTTATGTTCTCTTACATGAGATTCATTCAAAATCATTATTTCTTTTACTTTATCAGCCAGTTGTTGAGCATGGACTCTATATCTTTCAACTTCCTCAACACACACTGATGAACACAATCTATCTCTTACCTCTCTAGCCATAGGTGGAACTTTGTTCTCCATGTGGGCCATTAAAGCTTGATTTTCTTCCAAAACTTCCTTCTCATACATGCTCCAGTCACAGGTTCCATCTTGGAGAATGATCAGCCCAGTTTCTTTAGAATTACTAGGTCCTGCTGATGCATTTGTGGCTGGTGGGGATGAGTTGGTTAGCTGTGGTTGTCTATAAGATCTCTGAGATGTTGTTGTTTGATGAGATTGATGCTGATGAGACTGATGTTGCTGTGTTGTCTCATGTCAGGATTTGATTGTTGATTACATTCTCTTGAGAAGTGCCCATAGAGATTGCATTTGAAACATCTTACCTTTGACTTATCAACACCAATCTTTGATGTTTTGCTTGCTGCAGCCAAATTTTTGTTTCTTCTCAAGTATTGTTTGGCTCTATAAGCAATCATTGCCATTTGCCATTGAAGATCCATCTCCTCTACTACATCTGGATGTAGTTCTTCCAAGTCTTGTTGGCAGATATTTGCAGGTGTTAAGGTGCTTCCCAAGTAGGCTTGAAAATTTGAACTAAAAGCTGCAAATGCTGCTTTTTGTTCTTCAGAATCCAGAATCACAGTAATGGGCTCTGCTTGGTTGTTGTTTATTGAAGACTTTGCTGCTGATGTAGATGAATCTTTTCTATCATCAGGTCTTCCTTTTTCTTTTCCTGATTTACTTTGAGAAGATTTCTTTGAAGGCTTTGATGCATAAAAGCTCACTTCTTCTTCATCTTCACTTAAAGTACAAGAGTTGTCACTATCATTGTTGATTTTTCACACTCTTGTTTCTTGATTTTTCATCCATTTCAAGAGCCTCAACTTTAGCTACCAATGTACCTAAGCCAGTTGCTTTGAGATCAATGGTGTTCTTGAACATGGACACAGTTTGCTTCCAACTTTCAAGCAATGTATGGAGCATCTTTTTGTTCAATTCCTCATTTGTATACTTCAACTCCATGATGTTCATCTCAGTAACCAATTGCATAAACCTATGGAGTTGTTGAGGAATTGATTCACCCTTAATATGATGAAATGTTTCATATCGTGAGCGAAGTGTGTCCTTCCTAATGCTTCTGATTTCATCACTCCCTTCACAAAGAGTATGAAGTATCTTCCACAAGGAATTTGTTGTTTTATAATTCTCACACCTGATTAGTATTTCTTCAGGTAAAGCCATACTGAGCAAACTGTATGCTCTAATATCAACTTTAACCTTTTTAACATCATCAGGTGACAGATCTTTTGTACTTATGGGTTGATTTTTGTCATTATAATCCGGCCCAAGGGTGGGTGGAATATAAGACCTTCAGTTATTGATACCCATAAGTCAGAATCAGTGTAGTTCACATGATTTCTGAACTTGATCTTCCAGGACTTAAAGTCTGCTTTTGTTTCCAACTTTGGAGGCTGGTACGATGATCCACCGACAAAGCTACTCATTTAGTCAAATATTGAAGTTTTAACTAAAACAAAGTTTCTTATGAACAGTTAATGAAAGTCAGCCAATAACATAGATCTATGTTTCAATTAATTTGAATATAGATCAATGTTAACCGAGCAATGTAACAATACTCGCTGAAAGACAAATCATTGATTATGAATTTTAAATCTTAACACCAAATTTCTTTTGCTTAAAAACTACAGATCTAGTCATAAAATTGATAGATCTATTCAATTAAACAATTCTAAAACCGATAGATCATACGATCTAGATCAATGAGCACTTGGCTCTGATACCACCTATGAATCCAAGGATCGCAATCAGGAATTATCAGTGTTAGATTGGTTTCGAATTAATGATCGCGTAATTACTATTAATCATTGTTTAATTGATTAATTAATATATATCGATGCCAGAGAAAATAAACAATAAATGCTCAAACGATATCACAAATATGCAAAGAATAATGTTTTGAATCAAACGTAATTCATTAAAACTGATTAATGATTACAAAGAATCAAATAATAATTGCTAACAAAATTCTATGCTATGATTGTGTTTATGATTTTTGGTGTGTTGATGTGACGGCTGCTAGGGTTTGTGTTGATCGTGTGAAACGATGTGATGGTCTTTTTATTGCCGTCTCTTCCTCCGTATTTGATGTGAAAACTAGGACTCATATTTATAGACACTCATGTTTCTGTTAAGGAAACAGCGAATCTCTTGGAGTCTGTGATTGACTTGTTGACTTGAAACACTTGTATGATATAAGTACGTGTCTGGTTCTTCCGCAACTACTTTGTTCTTCCGCAGCTACTTTGTTCTTCATGTGTGGTGTTTGTTCATCAGAGAATACCCATATTCATCCGTAGAAGATCTTCTGATGAATGTCTTGTAAGAAAGATATCTACGGAAGAACAAAAATGTTCATCCGTAGATGTTTCTTACACTTAGTCAATTTCAGAAATTGACCAAGTATAATGTTTGTACCTATAATCATACACATAAATCAACACACATATGGGTTAACCTATATACATAATGAATTACAAATATTCATTACATGAATTGATTAAAGTTCTAAGCCTATACAAAATGATCTAGACCTATTATTCCTAGATCTAACAAAATATCATGTCATTTCATTTACATTTCAAAAATTGTATTAATACAATAACATTCCACAAAAACATGGATGCCAGACTTGAACTATCCCAGTAGCTTCCACATCCATGCCTGCACCTCCTCATCATCAACAATTACCTGCCAACTATCATGCATACGAAAGTCAGCGACGCTGAGTGAGTTCTAGTTTTTTTATAATAAAATACTTTACTTTCGTTAAAACATTTCATTTTTCGTACGTGAGTATACATCATACATATATCTTGATAATATTTATTTATTATCTTTCATCATCATTCATCATTTCATTCTTTCATCATTATCTTTCACTATATTTAGATCAATGCCATATGTTAAACCCCCAACATTATGCACGAAGCTGGTATTGTGCCAAGGCTTATAAATAAACCCCGATACATTGTGCATGAAGCTGACTACAGTACCGGGGTAAAGCGACAAGGATCCCGTATCACTTTGCTTGCAAGACTTTCATTCATTCGTTACGTTCCACTTTTCATCATCATTATCTTTCACTTCCATTACATAATACTTTACTAACATAAATATAACACACTAAGTAAAGTCACATCGTAAAACATATCGTTTTGAAAACCGTATAAATATGAAAAGATAACAAAACACATATGACAGCAGGTCATGTGAGAACTTAACCGTACAATAACATAATCTCGCACGAGAACCTCCTTTTCATGTGAGAACCTTACTATAGTCAAACCCTGCACATCAATGAGCATAGTCAGGCAAAAACTTACAGGTCACACGAGAACATACTTATTGCGCGAGAACTTCACCAGATTTGAAATTTCCTACCGTACAATTCTACCTACTTGCGCGAAAACTTACCGATTTCCCGCCTAAATACAACTTATCGCATCTAAGGTTGTTCTAACATGCTTAACACCATAAGAAACAACATCACAAGCATAAACAAGCATTTTAGTATGCATAATAGCCCTAAAACGTAACAAATTGCATAAAAGGGGCTAGGAACTCACTTGTTGAAGATCTAGCCCAAACACGACCTTCCCGAAAGCCCTTGCCGAACGAGAACTACACATTCACTCGTTACATTCATTAATAATCCATTCTTAGTACATAACACGAGTTACTACACGTGTTACATACCTTAAACACTTTGATTCTTCACCTTCTCTCTCTACACAACTGTTTTCTCACTCTATCAGCAGCACTGTTCGTGCGAATATGGGGTCAAATGGGTGTTCTCGGCTATTTATACCCGGTTCAAATTTTCGCTCAGGGAACTCGTGCGAGAAGTCCTGTTCGCAGGAGAACTTCTTCTGCCCTTCTTCTCTTGAAATTGTCAAGGCGATACATGAGTGCAAGTCACATAAGATCCTAGAAACATAAGTACAGTGTTAAACCACTATGATAGCTACAAAGTAACAATCATGTCGATGAAATCTATACTGGTATCCTACAAACTTGTCATGTATTGCATGTGGCGAGTCTCGTTAGTAATCCATAGTTCATCATAGAAAAGAACATGTTTACCTATGCCATGAGTCTGGTGAGTGATATTGCGGATCTAATCATCAATCGAACTCTCACGTGCTACGTTTGAGTGTTCCCCATTTGGATTCCTACAACTGTGATAGGTGGTTTGGGTTCTAAGGGAATAAAGTGTACATCAATGTGTAATTACGGTACTAGGTAAACAAAAGGGATAGGTCTAAAACAAATGTAAGTGAAGGTGGTGAATCATCATCAGATGCCTTATTGTCTGCCAAATATCCCGACTCAATGCTAAAATAACTAGAGTTGTCATGTGATGGTAATGAAGTAGCCATGCTTTTAAATAACAATATAAATTTTGTAAATAAGTAATGAGAAAGTAGATGAAGATCGTTTCATTAATACTTTTGAGAATATGGACAATCACATATTAGAGGATTTATGGATAGGGATAACATCCTGGTAGCCATGAGTGATACACTTGATGCCTAGTACATAGATACTAGATAGACTGATAGATAAATAAAGGTGAGCACATATTAAATAGTAATAGATAGCAAATCCAAGGATGATCAGAGCAGAAAAGGTAACAATCTCTCATATAACTCTCGTTTGGGAGTGATGTAGCTCCAAATGCTACTCTCGGTACATATCTGGACGTCCTCTATATCCCTTGTATCTCCTTTAGTTTCAAGGTATGGTAGTTAATATAGGTTCCTAGAACATGATTTGATAATGTTATGTCAGCAACATGGTCCTCTAAAGCTCTAAGGCGATCTACGTCTAGGTATCATTGAATCGGTACTCTTGGGGAGTGGAATAGGATAACTAGTAATGGTAATGGTAATGGTGTAATAGGTTCACTAGAGATTCTACTACTTTTGGTAGCACGGCTAGGGTTGGAACTAGCGGATAATGATGAAGAAGACATAACTGTACTATAAATATTTTTTGAATTCCCAAATAAAACTTTTCATTTCATTAATAGCTTAGGATACATAATTTTTGACAACTGACATAAAATAACCTAGGACTAGAGTGTAATCAGTTTAAGGTCCATACAAAAGTCCTATGGATACATATGAGGTCAAGTTTCTAACGCCAGTACTCCCTTAATAGGATTGCCACAAGTATGGCTAAGGCTAGAAAAAAATAGAACATATTGATTATAGTAACGATGCATGTGGTGTCTTATTCCACTTAGGCTAGACAGGGGACAAATTCTACCCTACCATCGGTCGAGCCTATACTCACCATTAGAGCACCTACTGCTTCCTTGGTGTTCCCATGGTCTTCCTTCAGCTCTTCTATCTCTTGCAATCTCTCTTTGTTCTTCTCCAAGGTTTCATCAGTGTGGTGTGTACTGGTAGAACTGATCATACACCCACTCAAGTGTCGGCCCCTTCCAGTCAAAGATGGTTGCATGAGGTGAGAGATATGATTGTTTGATGCAAGGTGCGGGAGTAGGTAGAGTGATCTTCTAAGAAATGACTGTATCTTCCTAGCGGTAAGTCAAGTCTTAGGTCCACTAAGGACCAGAATAGGGGATGTAGACTGTCAGGTAGGATGACTGTACTCTTAAGCTTGCCACTGCTCATTAGCGAGGGGTGAATAAAATCTAGCTGACAAGCAACCTCTAACCCCTCCTCAAAATCAGCGATCTACCGCAATGCATTGAAACTACCACTAAAATGCTTAAATGGTCGATGTCGTCTTCGGAGATCCATCCATTGGAATTCATGGTTGTACGATAGTAATAGTAAGTGTTCATATAAGTTATAGATAGTTGTGTTAGTGTTCTAAGTGTGTGTAAGCTGCTAGTTATAGTCTAGGATGTCTATCTATGGCATCCTAGTTGTAGGTGTTATCTTATAGACTAATGCAAACCAAAGTTCTCTCACCAAGCATTCTAAAATACAAGGAAGTTACTTCGGAGGACTTGACAATGCATAAGAAATTCATTATGTGTCAAATCTTCCAAAGCCAAAGACCAATTCTTCCGAAGCCAAAGATGAAATATTCCGAAGCTTCAAGGATAAAGTCTTCCAAAGCCTAAAGACTGATTTCTTTCGAAGACAAAGAAGACATTCTTCTCTGACATGCTTTTGACAAAAGCTAAACTACTTTTCGCTGCCAAGTCAAAAGACTCACCAACTTATACAAGTTGGCGATATCTCCATGCTTTTTTCAACTGTAGATTAAAGTCAGTGAGTCTGTCACTTTCCACTGTTGTACTCTTATCCTTTTTGTAATAGATTAGGATGTGAGCTATGGGCATGTCATAGTCACTAATCAAAAGGCAATCTACCTTTTGACTTTACATTGATCTTGTTGTCTAGATTAGTGTTCCAGCTGGCCTTCAAAGTATGGTCAGTTGTAGGATGTAGTATAAAGTATCTCATGTAACCAGTCCTTAGGACTAAGCCTTATAACAATTATAAAACACTTAAGAGTAATATACATCATCCTTGAAAACCATTCTCTTTGTTCTGCTTGTGTTCTTTACTCTTGTTCTTTGTTTTACTTGCCTGGTTTCTTATTTGATCTATTAAGTGTTACACTGTCCACCTTGTGAAACTGTTGCATCACCCTTAATCAGTCCTGCAATTGGTATCAAAGCATGGTTACAAGAGAGGTACTATTGATAGCCCACTCTTTATCAAAGGAACAACGAATGACTTGATGTTGGCTCAAGTTTATATAGATGACATCATTTTTGGGTTAACTAATGAAAAGCTCTGCAAAGAGTTTAAAAGGCTGATGAAGAATAGATTTGAAATGAGTGCCATGGGGGAACTCAATTTCTTTGTAGGAATTCAAGTAAAGTAGGTTAACAATGGCCTCTTTATAAACTAGTCAAAGTATGTGCAAGACATAGTAACCAGATTTTATCTGACTGAGTGCAAGGTTGCTAAGACTCCTATAGCAAGAAACCACTCCCTAGGACCTGATCTTGAAGGGGAGTATGTTGGTGAACATCTTTGTAGAGCTACGATTGGGTCTCTTATGTATCTCACAGCTAGCAAGCCTGATATCATGTTTATTACATGCATATATGCAAGATATCAAGCCAACCCCAAGATGTCACACCTGGTTGTTGTCAAGAGGATTCTTAGATATCTCAAAGGAGCTCCCAAACTAGGAATTTGGTATATAAAGAATTCTAACTTTAATCTGTATGCATACACAGATAGTGACTATGGTGGCTGCAACATGACTACAAAGTGTACATCAGGGGGATGTCAATTTCTTAGTGAAAGGATAGTCTCATGGCAATACAAGAATGAATCCTTTGTATCTGCAACAATTGTTAAAGCTGAATGCATTGCTACTGCAAGCTGCTATTCTCAAGTGCTTTGGATTCAGAATCAAATGCTAGACTATGGATTCAACTTCAAGGAGACTCCTATCCACATAGATAACAATAGTGCTATCCCTATCATAGAGAATCTAGTGCAGCACTCAAAGACAAAGCACATCAACATCAGGTATCATTTGATAAGAGATAATTTTGAAAAACGATTGATAAAACTGGTCAAAGTTAACACAAATGAACAATATGCTGATCTGTTTTGATAAATAGAGATTTAAATATCTTCTATCAGTTATTAGGATGATTAACTTTGAGTACAAACAGCCAATGCGGAAACCACTGTTGGTTTTTTCTGGGTAGAAACAGCCCTTGTCCTAAAAATGCTAGAGCTCCCTGCTCAAGGTGATAACTTGGAAACACAAGCTAATGTTGAACCCACACCTTTTTCACCTTCGCCACCCACACAGCCACTAACCATAACCTACCATAGAAAATCCAAACGAACCCCTTCTTAGTCTATTCAGATTGAGAAGGCCCCCATACACTCACCCATGCAGGAGGAAGTGGAACTAAGAGCTCCCACTTCCCTTGAGGAGAAGACCACTCCCATCATTTTAATGATTAGTGCTGAGGTTCCTCAAGCTCAGCCTGATGAGCTCATTACCCAAGCTGCAAGCCTTCAGTCTGAGTCTCAAAACTTAGGTGAACAACCTTAAGGGGATAGTTATCATCCCCAGCCTTTGGACTTAAATCATCCAATCCCTGACCTACGATTCTATGATGATGAGGATATGGGATTTAGTGAGTACCGTGAGTCTCTCTTCTCCTCCCCTACTCAAGGAAATATGAGTGCTCCTTAAACTCCCATATCTAGCCCACATCATCCACCCACAATTAAGGTGGGCCTCTTTGTACTTGTTCAGGAGGTCCATATGGAAGAGGATCTCACTTTAGAAAATGATTACATCTTCAAGACCTCAACCATGGTAACCTAGCCCCTTGACATTTCTCATGAAGCTATCATGGGGCAGAGGAAATTCAAAGCACAAGAACCAATATCTAGTGGTGAGGGAGATGACTTCGTTTATGTTCTCTCATCCCTTCATGATTCTTCTGATAAAGATGAGGGGAGTCTTCAACAAAAGGTGCAAACATTGTCACAAACCTGCACCTACTTGGTCTCTAAGGTTTGTCACCTGGAATCTCAGGTGGCTACCTTACAAAGGCAGGTCCTTAATCAGCAACTTGAGATCACCAATCTCAAGGGCAAGTTAGCTAAGAGGACTACCAGGCGTGCTTAACTGGGTCCACAAGAACCTGTGGATATGGTGGACCTAACCTCTAGTTCACCTATGCAAGTAGGTGATGCTACCAAAAAGGGGGAGAAAGTTTTAACTACAATCATAAAACCTGGAAGCACTACCAAGAGTATGGACATTAAGGACTCACCACCCTCACTTGCAATTGTCCACACTCAACAACCTCCTCAGGCCCACATCAATGTGGATGCCTTAATTCAAAGCTTATTTGAGGAGGATATACCAAGGGCTATGTCTACCCCATCCTACCTTGTTGAAAATCCAATATTGGGGTGGAGGTATGACACTGAAAGAAGAGCCTTGGTGCTTTCTTGATATCAGGGTCAACAGTAAGTTTTCAATTTCCAAACCCTAAAATTCTATGAAAGCTTTCCTCTGGTTGACCTACCACTTTCCAACCCAAGTCATAACAGACAAGCTAATAGGTTAGCTGAGAGGATCCAGCTGAGGGTGCTTGAAGAGTTTACGAGAAGATCCAATCTATATAGATAGAGGCTAGTAGGGAAAACTATTGGTCAACTGGATACTAAGGCAGACCCTAAGATTAGCTTCAAAGGGGAAACCTCAGTTGAAGGACCGGAAGAAGAACCTGTGAACCTTGAGACTACAACTGCTTCATCACCCAATACCCTCAGTGAGACACCAGCTGGTGAAGGTGTCTTAAAACCTCTCCCTGGCCAGAGCTCATGTGCAGCACCAAGTCAAGTAGGCCAAAGCTCTCTCCACCCTAAGTCATACACGCCAGTGATTGACAAAGGGAAGAGGATTCTGACCTCTGAGGAGATTTGAGGAGGAGAAAAGGGATAGGAAGAGGAAGGAAAGGGGAGAGAGGATAAGAGAGACCCCCAGCTTCATGCAAGCTGCAATTAGGGTTGCCTCTAGGCCAAATACTCAGTAAGATGAGTTAAGGGAACCCAGATTGAATTATTTGGGGTCTAGGAACTACAACATTGATGAAATATTCTCTCTTCCCTTGGAAGAATTAAATAAGCTGGCTGACACTGAAGTGTCAGAAAAGAGAAAGGAGGCTGAGGCTATAGGATTGCTCCTCAAGATCAAAGAAGAAAGGAAAAGTAAAAGATTGTATAAAGCCCCTATCCTCTCTCTAGTTCAAGAAAGTCCTAAGTAGAGACTATGGCTGTTGAACAAGAAACCCAAGTAGTAGGGAACATGATAGACAAAATATGATAACCTACTTGAGTACCATAACTCTCTATCAAGCAGCAGCTCTACTCACTCTATCATATGAGTATATTGAATTTGAATACCTTAAATAGCTATAGCAAGAAGTTCTAAAAGGGAAGAAAGTAGCTAAGAGGAAGATGAGGGAGGAAGCTGCTAAGTCAAGAGCCACCATAAGAGCTAATCAAAGAAGTCTGCTGACAGAATGATGATGGTGAGCTTCTTGAATCTATATGGCTTCTCTGGAAGGAGACTTGGTCCAATGTCTCTATCCATAATGGCTGAGCACATTAGAGTGATTAAGCAAAAGATTAAGAATAGTGAGCTGGTAGACATGCTTTCTCCACCAAGTCAGGCTGCACCTGAAGCTGAGGTCAAGGTTGAACCCAAGAGACAACACAACCTGGACCTAGTGTTGTGTCACAGACAGCTTCATCTTTTGACCCATAGAAGGGTCCATAACCTACTTCTTCTAAACATATGAAGGGGAAGGACCCAACTGAGAAGGATAAAGAAGGAACAACTGGTACTCAAGACCAACCTTCTTAGTTGAAGTATAGAAAGAGGAAAGGATGGCCATCAGAAAGGACTTAAAGAAGAAGAAGAAGAAGTCCAAGGCATCCACCTCTACACCTCAGGATGAGTCAGAACATCCTGAGGGTGAACAAGAAGAGACTGCTCAACCAACTCCACTACAAGTACAGCCTCTTACTACTAAGAGACTCACCTTGTCCTGGGCTTTCTCTATAAACCTAGACAGATGGTTGATCTGGTTGTTGAGACTCGATCAAAAATAATTTATTATATCGGTCTTAGCTACCTTTATTGTGTTAGGGTAAGTAAGGTCGTCTCCACAAGAAATATATGGAAAGTGTTTAACAAATATGACTCAATTATCTTAAAGACATGAACTTTAATATTAAAAATTAGAACTTGGGATGAAATCAAGAAAGTTATTGCAAAAAACAACAAACTTTGAAACGAATTTGATTAAATATTAAGAAACAATCACTTCCGGGTTTCCAATTCCACAAGATCCACAATTGATACTTTCAAAATAGGGTTTGTAAGAAACGATACTTCAAGTTCTTAGTTTTTGATTAAAGTGGTAACAAAGGAACAATCTTTTAAGACTCGTTCATTCACAAAGTTACCAATTCACCTATATCACTTTGTCTACTTTTCTTAAAGAGCTCATGATGCAAGGAAACCGAAAACTGATAATCAAGCACACAACTTTATTTATAAGTAAACCTTTTAACTAAATCAAAACATAAAATTTCATTCACTAATCCATTGTTCAATACAAGAAACCCTAATCAAACATACCAATTGTTTCACTTAACATGAATTGTACGCCCGAAAGCAATCAACAAGAACTTAGCCACTCATGGTCTTTATTGAATCTTCAATCTTGATTATATGATGATCAATGCTGATTTGGTTGGAGTTGGGAAGCTTGAAAGCACCAAAAATCACCTTAAATTTACTAGATTTCATCTGGGAGGAGTTGTCCTTCGAGTTGGGGTTGGATAGGTTTAGGTAGACATCAAGATCCACAAAATCCAGGTGTTAGTTGAAGACAAGCATATGATACGCCTAGGGGCGGTGTATCATACACCCCCTCAGCTTCATACACCTAACTTTCTGTAATTTTTGTCAAATACGACCACTGATATGCCGCCCATACGCCGACTGACGTATTATACGCCCATACCGGCGTATGGTACGCCGCTATGCCTAATTTTGTGCCTTTTTTGTAACTTTTGATGTTTACATCTTTAGTCCTTGTAGTTTCATGTTTGGCTTCTTTAACTTCCAATTAAGCTTGTTTAGTCTTCGAACACCTATAAACAAAACATAACCAAAGTAATCCCATTCCATAATAATAATGATGTAAAATCACATAATTAGATCAATTAAGTCTTGAATTATTATCACGTGATCACATCCCCACACTTAACCTTTTGTTTGTCCTCAAACAAACTTACTAGCGCAATTCCCCTTATTTAATCAAACATGCTAAGTTATCATAACTTTGTATAAGTTGAGGTCACAAGGCATACTTACTTTTAAACTTTCATCATGTAAGATTCACAACCCAACATGTAATATCATTCATGTTTTAAACTTTGAATCACCTTAGTTGGCATAACTTCACCTTTTGCTTTAAACATGCATGCATTCGCATTCCTTGCAATGAACACTCCTCTCGGTTTGTTTTGTGGACTAGTGATTATATACTAGTATATCTGGAACTCTCAAACCAAGAATGTACATTTTCATCATAAGCTTGTATATTAACCATATCGCCATGAATTAACATAATATGATTCATAAATCAAGAGGTCTTTCATGGGTTGTAATGTTAGGCTAAGGTTTAAGGTGGGATAGAATAGGGATTATTAGAGTGGCTAACGGTGAATGAAATCCAATTTAAACATGCTAGATGTGATGTGTATCAATTTCTATCCTCTAATAGCAATCATATCACAGAATTCTCATACTATATTTGTTGCTTCATATCTTGGTCATTTTGACCTCATATTTAGCTTTTCTCCTCTCTTTTTTTCTTTCTTTTGATTATTCATAACCAATCAAACTATTATTGAACTACTACTACAATTACACTTCTAGGTATGTCATGGATTGGACTTCATCACCCTATGTTTCATAGAAAGGCTAAGGCTTTGTAGGTTTATTGTTTCGGGTAATTCAAACGACAAGTTGGGGCTCAACATGGTGTCTAAAGGAAGATTATCAAGGTAAAGGATTCAAAAGAAAAGGTTTAAGCAAATGGTTCATTCCTAATGCCTCTATCACATTTAGGCACATATTGGTTCATGATCTTGACACGCATCAATTACACGAGCTCTAACTTAAATACACATTATGGTTTCCCTCATTATAAAAAAAAAAGTATAAAGCAAATCAACATATGCTATGAATTGTTCAATTAGGCTCAAATTCTTACAGAAACGGTGGGAAAGGGTTAAAAATGTGAAGCACATATGTAATCTACAATCCGGTTCGTTATGCCTTCTAAGAATTCTACCTAATTTTATAAAAAAACTCATGATGGGATGCTTTTCTTACTATAATTTCAAAACAAGCATGCCAAGGGATCTATACATGCACAAACAAGTGATAATTAACCATGTATGAAAAAAAACTTTTAGGTCTCATACACAATTAAGCTTATTAGAAGATTTATTTTTCAAAAAGGTTTAAGTTTTTCAATTCTTCCCTCATCCCCACACTTGAGATACATTGTCCTCAATGTATGGTAGTCACAATTGGTATTTTCATAACATAAGAAAGTAGATTCTTAGTTTCATTCCTATTATTACTAAACAAGACAATTCAATATGAAGGGAGACTAGTATGCCACATCCTAATATGTGGAAAGTGTTTAACAAATATGAGTAAATTATCTTAAAGACACGAACTTTAATATTAAAAATTAGAACTCGGGATGAAACCAAGAACGCTATTGAAAAAAACAACAAACTTTGTAACGAATTTGATTAAATATTAAGAAACAATCACTTCCGGGTTTCCAATTCCACAAGATCCACAATTGATACTTTCAAATTAGGGTTTGTAAGAAACAATACTTTAAGATCTTAGCTTTTGATTAAAGTAATAACAAAGGAATAATCTTTTAAGACCCGTTCATTCACAAAGTTACTAATTCACCTATATCACGTTGTCTACTTTTCTTAATAAGCACACGATGCAAGAAAACCGAAAACTGATAATCAAGCACACAACTTTATTTATAAGTAAAACTTTTAACTAAATAAAAACATAAAATTTCATTCACTAATCCATTGTTCAATACAAAAAACCCTAATCAAACATACAATTGTTTCACTTAACATTAATTGTACTCCCGAAAGCAATCAACAAGAACTTAGCCACTCATGGTCTTCATTGAATCTTCAATCTTGATTATATGATGATCATGATGATTTGGTTGGAGTTGGGAAGCTTGAAAGCACCCAAAATCACCTTAAATTTACTAGATTTTGGCTGGGAGGAGTTGTCCTTCGAGTTGGGGTTGGATAGGTTTAAGTAGACATCAAGATCCACAAAAACCGGGTGTTAGTTGAAGACCGGCGTATGATACGCCCAGGGGCGGCATATCATGCGCCCCCCTCAGCTTCATACGCCTAACTTTCTGTAATTTTTGTCAAATACGCCCACTGATACGCCGCCCATACGCCGACTGACGTATTATACGCTCATACCCGGCGTATGGTACGCCGGTATGCCTAATTTTGTGCCTTTTTTGTAACTTTTGATGTTTACATCTTTAGTCATTGTAGTTTCACGTTTGGCTTCTTTAACTTCCAATTAAGCTTGTTTAGGCTTCGAACACCTATAAACAAAACATAACCAAAGTAATCCTATTCCACAGTAACAACGATGTAAAATCACATAATTATATCAATTAAGTCTTGAATTATTATCACGTGATCAATGGTATGTCATAAGAGATCAAGGAGGTCAAGACATATACTTAGCAAAAAAATACTTGACCTTCCTCTGTATGATCTCTTGGACATGAGGAGGTACGTTGAGAGTCTGAAGAATCCAGACCAACTGATGAAGAATGGTATGGTTCTGATTCTGATAAGGACTGTTAACAAATGAAGATCAAGACTCAAAGTCATCCTCAAGTTTTGGTAGCATCAGCCTAGGGGGAGTTTGTAGCTGTTATCTGTGACATCCGGTAATTTTGCGTTGACAAACTCCGTTAGTTCTGTTAAGTCTTGCATACACGTGTCGTGAGCACACACTAGTTGTCGTTGAACGTTGGTGACTTAATAATAATTAACAATGACTGTTAGGTAATAACTTAATTAATAATTTTGATTATTAATTTGTGCTTATGTGATTTATAAATTTCAAATATTATTTGTGAATTTTGCTTTGTAACATGCCAACGTTTTATGTTGGATTCATATGTTTATTTTTAGTTGAAATATATAATTATTATTGTTGAATAATAATATATGAGTTTTGTAGTTAAAACCATTCAAAGGTATTAAAAAGATGAAGTTTTATAAAATGCAAATAAGGAGGGTTAAGTTGTAATTACCATAAAACTAAATATTTCAAAAAACTAAACCCTAGCCCCCACCCAACACCCCAAATTCGGCCAAAGCCTTCCCCTCCCTTCATCCTCATGAATTTTGATCCAAAACACTCAAACTCATTTGATTTTGCTTGGTTCCAATCACTACTACATGTAGCAAGTGTCAATTCTGGATCATTACACAATTAAAGGTAACATTTTGATTAGTTTTCCATAGTTTTGGATTCATGAAGAACCTTAGTTTGATATGGGGATGTTATCACGAAATTATGTTAGTTTATATGGATTATGCAAGAAATTCATGGATTTGATGTGTTGTTCATACCTTGCTATAAGTAGAAACTTTTAGGTATGAGATTTGGGAATTATAATGATTAGATGATGTTTGTCACGTTTAGAAGATTGTTATGAACTTGATTAGGTATAAAGTTGGTGAATCTATGAATGAATTAGATGTTAGATTGATTTTGGGTGTTACTTTCCCGAAAGGGACACTTTATTCGTGAAAATCATTGGATATTGTGAATTATACATGTTCATGATGTTAGGATCATGTTAGAATGCTTATTGATGATGTCTAATGTGGTAGAATGTGTTGATTGAGTTGTATGGATGCTTGATGCATTACTTCGGAAATTTAGGTACTTACGGAATGCTACATGATGACGGGTTATGTTAAGACATCATGAAATAATGTTTGGTATTATAATAAATCATTGTTGTGTATGTTAGTTGGTATGAATCTGGTTGAATAATATGATGGTGATTGACATACATGCGTGCGAATCTGAGGACCCTACTTAGTAGGATTGGTAGGGTTTATGGTGTGAAGTCGTGAGTGGCTTCACATGGCATGTAGTACATGATTAGACTCCATGTATGAATTACTAGTTATGATGAAATTATGATTGTGTTGAACATGTTGATTGTTTGAGATTCGTAGGCGTTGTATGATAATATATGTATGATAATCTTGATAGAACTTAAGATTGATGATGTGACATACGTGAATAACTTGTATGATAACCATGTATGCTGAATTGCTATACTTGATCACACGTGATTTCAATTAACATGTCACCAGTGAGTCAAACGGGTCAACTAGGTCAAATGAGTCTTGTTTTTCCAAAACCTTGGGTCAATGTGTTTATTAGGCACCTAGGGTTGTTAAGCTTTCTATGTACACGTACTTATGTACTTGCGTATTCTAGGTAACCTGTGACGGGTTGTCTTTCCACTCATCATTAGCTCTTGTTATTGTTTATTGTGCACCAGGTGAGTTCATGCCCCACTTTTTGTACACCCTCTTTTGGGGGAGATAGCATACTTGTTTACAAATGCTTTATTATTGTAAGTTGTGTATAGTGTGACATAGTTTGATATAGCTTGAAAGTCCTCACACTTTCGGATCGTTAATATTGGTAACAAGCGGGAAATTTTGGGTAGTACTACTGGGTCTGAAAAACCCCACCTGTGCGACTCGAGGTCAAACGGGTGCAATATTGTCCTAACACAAACATTGTCATGACCTGGTATGTCGTGCCGGGAGGCAAACAAATGAAACACAGTCAGCTTCAATCGCGAAATCGCTATGGTTATTACTTATGAATATAGACTAGCTATCTATTTTAATGCACTTGTTTATATTTTACTAACGCTACTGTTTATAATGATTACAAACTCGTGAACTCACCAACCGTCGTGTTGACACTTTAGTATGCTTTTCTCAGGTCGTTACTAGCAGCTGCCGTAGGAGCACGCACGAGTCATGCATACTTTGAACGAACATTCATCTATTTTTGTCTTTTTGCATACTTACTTACTTTGGTTTGGGCGCGTGTTTTGCGCAGTTTACATTTAGTTATTTGTGTTTGAATTGGTTACAAAATGCTTCCACAAATGTTTTAAAGTTTCAAACTCTGAATTATTTTAAATGTTGCATATAGTATCGTTCTGAGTAACTAATGACTGAGATCCTGGTTTGTTCACACGCCTCGTGATAAAACCCCACACATGGAATTTAGGGTTATGACAGATTGGTATCAGAGCCATTGGTTATTAGGAACTACGTTACATACACACTAGTCTATAACCGCACAGTTTGTTAGTTACTCATTACTTATCAATTACTGTATACTCATTGGCATACACATCACGTACCCTGCAGCATGGCATCATCTTCACGGGATCTAGGTAAGAGGCTTGCACGTTTTGAATCACCTCCTCCTCCTCCTGTACCCGATAGAGGACCTGACTGGCCCCGACTCCCTTATCCTCCCGAGGAGATAGACTGGGATCAACCATTTGCGATACCTGAATGCGATGCTCCACGGGATTGGAGTTACTATCCTAACTATGTAAACCGTATGTTTTATAGGGAGGGTGTTCCTAAACCCCCACCTACTAGACTGAGGACTAGGTCTACTCCTGAGTTACCTGCACGTACCCTCCCTTTGATACCAGATTCTAACAAGGATTATTGGTGGCCAGGGATGAAGCATGACGTGGTGGAGTACGTGAGTAAGTGCCTGACCTGTTTACAAGTGAAGGTGGAACATCAGAAACCATATAGGAAGATCCAACCCTTGGATATACCCGAATGGAAGTAGGAACACATCACCATGGACTTCATCACAAAGTTGCCTCGCACTGCTAGAGGAAGCGATACCATTTGGGTGATCGTAGACCGCCTGACGAAGAATGCACACTTTTTGCCAATTCGAGAGACTTACTAGTTGGAAAGGCTGGCGGAGCTGTTCATCAAGGAGATCATAACTCGTCATGGCGTGCCGGTGTCTATTGTTTCTGATAGGGACACCCGGTTCACATCCAAGTTCTGGAAGAAATTTCATGATGCGATGGGGACGAGGTTACACATTAGCACAGCTTATCACCCTCAGACAGACTGTCAATCAGAACGGACCATTCAGACCTTGGAGGATATGCTCCGGGCATGTATTATTGACTTTGGTGGAAGTTGGGATGAACACCTACCGTTGGTAGAGTTCTCCTACAACAATAGTTATCATGCCAGTATAGGCATGCCACCATTCGAAATTTTGTATGGGCAAAGATGCAGAACCCCGGTGTGTTGGGGTGACATCGGGCAGAAAGAGTTGGGAAGTATCGAGGTCATTGAAGCCACGTCGGAAAAGTTGGAAAAGATCAAGGCCTTCATGAAGGCAGCAAGGGACCGGTAAAAGTCCTACCTGATAAAAGAAGGAGGCCAATTGAATTCCAAGTGGGAGATAAGGTAATGTTGAAGGTATCTCCTTAGAAAAGGATTATCAGGTTCCACAAGAAAGGAAAGTTAAGCCCTAGGTATATTGGGCCATTCAAAATCATTGCCATAGTGGGTGAAGTGGCATACAGGCTGGAACTTCCCGATGAACTGCATGGAATTCATCCTACATTCTATGTATCTCACTTACGAAAGTGCTTGGTGGAAAGTGACGTTGTTGTTCCTCTTACGGACATTGAGGTTGATGAAAGGTTGAATTATGTGGAACAACCAGTGGCTATTTTGGATTGGAATGAGAAACGGTTAAGGAATAAAGTGATTGGCAAAGTAAAAGTGCAATGGAAACATCATAAGGGATCAGAAGCCACTTGGGAGTCGGAGGAAGAAATGAGACGGCACTACCCAGGCCTCTTTAAGGAATGACAGGTTTCGGGGACGAAACCTATATAAGGGGGGTAGACTTGTAACACCCAAAAAATTCAAAGAAAAGAAAAGTAAAGAAGAAAAGATAAATATCCAAAAGGTTAAGGGGTGAAGGTGTACAAAAGGTAAACTTACCCATAATGGGTTTCAAAAAGGTGGTAAGGCCGCCCATGACCCTCTCTCTCATGCACAATTCGGCTGAAGGCTTGGAAAAGAAAACCCCATCCGGTTTTAGAGAGAAAGCTCAAGTTCTTCGAAAGGTGAGATTTCTAGAAGATTTCTTCTCGATTTTCTGCTGGGTTCGAGCTTATGACCCTATTTTTATGTCTTTTCTTGTGTTGGTTGTTTGTTTTATGTGTTTAGGTGTTAGATATTCTTGTTAGCTCTTGGATTGTGGTGTTTCACTCAAAAGCTGCTTAGAGGTGAGTTCTAGATCCCCTCTTTTACATGTTTTCTACTTGTTTTGGGGCTGATATGCATTATAACTGCTATTTTTTCCTAACTAAACTATGAGTTTTTATGGTGTACGATTGTGTTTGAAGTATGTTGGTTTTAAGTGATTTCTACGATGTTGTGATGATGTTTGTTATGTTTTAAGCTTGTAACATGTTAGATCTATGCTAAGTTCAGGCTAGAATGATGTTTGAGATTGGAAAAACTTCATAAGTTGCATCGCAGGTACTGAACAAGTGTCCGCTGTGGATGATGGTCATCCGCTGTGGACATTGTGTGTCCGTTGTGGACACTTAGCAATGTAGGACGTCCGTTGTGGACATACATGTCCGTTGTAGACACTTAAGGAGTTTTAAGTTGTCCGCTGTGGATGTTGGTTATCCGCTGTCGACACTGTCCGCTGTGAACCCTTAGAAAATTTGTACGTCCGCTGTGGATGTTGGACGTCCGCTGTGGATGTTGGTTATCTGCTGTGTACTTATTTCATCCGCTGTACACTTTTAGTTATCCGCTGTGGATGTATTCATCCATATTGGACTATGTTCATCCGCTGTGAACCCTTAGTGTTTTACTCATCTGCTGCGGACCTTGGCTGTCCGCTGTAGACTTAGGTTGTCCGCTGTGGATACTTAGTACTTTAAGCCATCCGCTGTATAAGTTACTCATGCTCTGTGAATACTTAGGAGTTTTTTTGAAATTTTGGGAATATAGTTCAAGTGTTAAGAACTTATGTTTAATGGGTGTTTATGCTTGTTCTATGTTTCAAATGTTTTATTTACCTTCTTATGGGCTGCTTGCTATGAATAATTATTACTGTTTCATGTTATGTGATTTTAAGGTAATAATATTATAAAATTATTATTCATAATAAGTGGACACAAAGGAATAAAAGAAGGACAGTGAAACTTAATAAATGTTACCCCAGGGCCCTAACAAAAGGTGAAAAGCCTTGCAAGGTTTTCCAACGGAGGTTCACGACCATGTTCTCGTTACTTCAACTGATGTGTGGTTGTTTCAGCCCAAGAAAGGCACATCCGGGGTCTAATCCTTGTGATTGACCAATAAACTAATGGGAACCAAGTTCATGAGCAGGCTTCGTGCCTAGTAGTGTGGATCAACTATTGGGGGTTAGCTACCACTTATAAATGTGTACCTACAGGGGTTCGGCATCTGTTGCCAACCAACAATGTAGGCTCTTGCTTTGTATGATCCTAGTTAATGAAAGTGAAAGATAATGAAAGAAAGAAAGATAAAGAATCTCTTAATGATGGATTATGTATGATGATGAATGATCACCATGTGAAGTTTACCAAAGTATATTTTCTATATTATTAAACTAGGACTCACTCAGCAACGCTGACTTTTTTATATGTATATCAGTTGGCAGGTAAGGATGTTGCTGAGGATGGCACGGCTGAAGCTACTTGGTGAATGGAGACTGGCATCCATTTATGCAATAATGATATTTTTGTCTTGTAATGCAACTGATCATTCTTTTGTAACTCTAACAACGACGTATTATTTGGTAAAAGTAATCATTAAAGCAAGAAATTGTTTTTGGTTAAATTATTCCGCTACGATTGTTTTCTTATAATAATGTGATTTAAAGTGTTTTTAATAATGAATGATGCTATGAATGACCAACTGTGGGGTCTCCGGGGACGGGGCTTTACAAGTTGGTAGCAAAGCCAAAGTTTAAGAGAATTGGGTAAATTGTTTTCAAAATCTAAACTTAAACTGAGAATGGGACCAAATGGAAGGATGCCAGCCCAATTAGCAACGTGCCATCAGGTAGATTTTTCATAAAGTTAACTGGTATTACGTGTGCATGCTATTTGAATTATGTGCTCTTAGTAGATTTGAATACTGATGTAGTCAGGACAGGAAATGCTTAGGGGATGAAGAGTAAAGTAAGTGAATAATCACAACTGGCCACTATAATTAGGGACTTACTATACTTGACATAATCTAAGCTATTACCTTGAATGACCTTGTTAGTGTTTGAATCTTATAGGAGGTAGATCTTATGGCGGGTAGGAAATCTGGGAAGGCGACCCGAGGCGGTGCTTGTGGCGGGCGTACTACTAGGCCACGTGTCACCCAGAGCAAGCTAAGGCTCTTGAGACGACTCATGAGGACACGGATATTCATAGCCACTAAGAGGGTGAAGGATCAGCCACCCTCAAGTCTATGGTAAAGGAAGCTATTGCTGACGAAGTCTACAATGTCATGCAAAACATGTGTGGTAACTGAAGTGTTGAGGGCTGTAAAGGATGGAGAAAAGACCAAGGATGCGGGGGAGGAGGAGAAAGCTGATAAAGAGCCATCTAGTCCCAGGGTGGTAATTCATGATGATGATAGTGAGGAGGAGAGGGATTCTGCTAAGGGGTGCACCTATGGGGCGTTTTAGAGGTGCAAACCCCCAACCTTTGACGACAATGGCAATGCCACGGTTGCTCACCGTTGGGTTTGAGAGATGGAGGCAGTCCTAGACATCGGTAAGTGCCGGGATGATCAAAAGGTAAAGTTTGCCTCCCATTATTTCGTTGACTCGGCATTATACTGGCAGGACAACATTGTCCAAGCTGAGGGAAATGGTTTGTTGCAAGGATGAGGTGGTCGGATTTGAAGGAACTGGTACTGGAGGAATATTGTCCACATCAGGAGTTGGACAAAATTTAGAAGGACTTCTTACATTTGGAGGCTGGAAACATGACTCATCAAGAGTATACCTCCAAGTTTAATGAGCTTGCAAGACTTGTGCTGGATCTAGTAACTCCAGAGTCCAAGCAGATTAAGAGGTACATGCAGGGTTTGCCCGTGGATATCAGGAGGAACATGATAGCTGCTAGACTGAGCACTTTTAGGTCTGCAGTAGATTTGGCTGGAAGGTTGTATGATGAGAGGGATCCGGTGCCAATTCAGAGGAAGTTTGAGAGGAGTTGGAACAAGAATGGTAATGGGAAAAGGTTTAGGGACAACAACTTTAGGGTTGGGGAGAAGAAAATGAAGGTTGATAATCATCACCCAGAACAGAGGAAGGGGAATGACCGGAAAGAATGTAGGAAGTGTGGGAAGAGTCACCTAGGTGAGTGTAGAGTGGGGACAAACTGGTTTTTTAAGTGTGGAGGCGAAGGGCACTATGCTAAGGATTGTCGAGTACCGAGATGTTACCAGTGCGGAGAGGTGGGCCATTCGGGATGGGATTGCAAGAAGGGTGGAGTAGGGAGCTCAGGGACGCAAATTATGGGCGAGAAAGGGAGGAGTGAGAGCACCAAAGCCAAGGCAAGGGCATTCAACATGACTCGGAAAGAAGCCAGAGTGGATCCTAAAGTAGTTTCAGGTATGTTTTTGGTAAACTAATTGTATGCTTTTGTGCTCTTCGACTCGGGTGCTAGTAGAAGTTTTGTATCTGCTACCTTTTGTCGTGAAATGCATGGTAAGAATAAGAAGATAGATGTGCCTTTTCATGTAGAGACAGTGATAGGAAATTCTACCAAGGTGACTGATATGATAGACGATTGCCTCATAGAATTGGACGGTCACAAGTTCCCTGCTAGATTGTACGTGATAGCCCTAGGAGGTTTTGATGTGGTGTTAGGAATGGATTGGTTGGAGACCTATGAAGCAAATTTTGTATGTTGAAAGAAGATGATTCGTTTGACTACGCCTGATGGTAATGTGGTTACGGTTCATGGAGACAAGGAATACACCAATCCGCGAGTGATATCGATGATCACGGCAAAGAAGTTTATGAGGCGAGGGTGCAGTGCTTACCTGGCTTATGTGAAGGATGTGGATGCCACTGTGACCCAGTTGTCTGATGTGCCAGTGGTATGTGATTTCCCCGATGTGTTTCCCGAAGACCTACCAGGGGTCCCACCCGACAGAGAGATCAACTTTCGGATTGACTTGATACCGGGAGTGCAACCCGTAGCCAAGGCACCATACCGGTTGGCTCCTTCCGAACTCAAGAAGCTGACGACGCATAACAAGACCTCTTGGATAAAGGCTTCATTCGGCCGAGTATCTCACCATGGGGTGCTCCGGTCCTATTCGTGAAAAAGAAGGACGGTAGTATGAGGATGTGTATCGACAACCGTGAGCTGAACAAGTTGACCGTGAAGAACCGGTACCCATTATTGAGAATTGATGACTTGTTTGATCAGCTCCAAGGTACTAGTTGGTTCTCCAGGATAGACCTGCAATCGGGGTATCATCAACTAAGAGTGAAGGAACAGGATATCCCTAAGACAGCCTTACGCATGCATTATGGACACTACGAGTTTCTCGTGGTGTCCTTCGGTTTAACCAACACGCCAGCTGCCTTTATGGACCTTATGAATCGGGTGTGCCGACCGATTCTAGACAGATCAGTGATTGTATTCATTGACGATATTCTGATCTATTCGAAGAGCGAAAATGAGCACGCCTGTCATATCAAGGAGGTACTAGAGACACTTAGAAATGAGAAGTTGTATGCAAAGTTCTCTAAGTGCGTATTTTGGCTGCGTGAGGTTCAATTTCTTAGCCACGTGGTTAACCCCGAAGGGATAATGGTGGATCCAGCAAAAGTCGAAGCTGTAATGCAATGGGAACCCCTGAGGACATCATCCGAAATCCGTAGTTTCCTGGGTTTGGCAGGCTACTATAGGAGATTCATTCAAGACTTCTCTAAGGTGGTGGCCTCGTTAACTAAGCTGAGTCGCAAGAATGTAAAGTTTGAATAGGGTTCTGAGCAGGAGAGTGCATTTCAGGAGTTGAAGATGTAGTTAACCCAAGCCCTCGTCTTGACGTTGCCTGAAGGGAATGAAGACTTAGTGGTATACTCAGATGCTTTGTATTTGGGTCTAGGTTATGTGTTGATGTAACGAGGAAAGGTTATAGCCTATGCGTCCTGATAATTGAAGATCCATGAGGCTAACTATCCTACTCATGATTTGGAGTTGGCATCTGTGGTCTTTGCATTGAAGATCTGGAGGCACTACCTGTACGGGACGAAGTGCACCATCTTCACCGACCATAAAAGCTTGAAGTACTTCTTCGAGTAAAAGGATCTTAACATGAGACAAAGAAGATGGTTAGAGTTGATCAAGGATTACGACAATGAAATTCACTATCATCCAGGTAAGGCAAATGTGGTAGCCGATGCCCTCAGTCAAAAGGAGAGGCCGGAACCAATTTGGGTGAAGGCTTGCCAACTGGTTGTGACACCGGATGTTATGGGTCAAATCAGGGAATTCCAAGATGAGGCATTAAAGGATGATAGGATCAACTCTGAAAGAATGAAAGGGCAGGCTACGGATTTAAGGGAGAACACCCTTGGCGTTAAAACCCGTTTCAGGTAGATGTGGATTCCTTGTTATGGGGAGCTAAGGGGAAGGATCATGGATGAGGCTCACAAAACATGGTATTCCATCCATCCTGGTGATACAAAAATGTATCATGATCTGAAGAAGGATTATTGGTGGCCAGGGATGAAGCGTGACATGGTGGAGTACGTGAGTAAGTGCCTGACCTGTTTACAAGTGAAGGTGGAACATCAAAAACCATATGGGAAGATCCAACCCTTGGATATACCCGAATGGAAGTGGGAACACATCACCATGGACTTCATCATAAAGTTGCCTCGCACTGCGAGAGGATGTGATACCATTTCGGTGATCGTAGACCGCCTGACGAAGAGTGCACACTTTTTGCCAATCTGAGAGACTTACTCATAGGAAAGGTTGGCGGAGCTGTTCATCAAGGAGATCGTAACCCGTCATGGCTGTCGGTGTCTACTGTTTCTGATAGGGACACCCGGTTCACGTCCAAGTTCTGGAAGAAATTTCATGATGCGATGGGGATGAGGTTACATATTAGCACAGCCTATCACCCTCAGACAGACGGTCAATCAAAACGGACCATTCAAACCTTGGAGGATATGCTCCGGGCATATATTATTGACTTTGGTGGAAGTTGGGATGAACACCTACCCTTGGCAGAGTTCTCCTACAACAATAGTTATCATGCCAGTATAGGCATGCCACAATTCGAAATGTTGTATGGGCGAAGATGCAGAACCCCGGTGTGTTGGGGTGACATCGGGCAGAAAGAGTTGGGAAGTATCGAGGTCATTGAAGCCACGTCGGAGAAGTTGGAAAAGATTAAGGCCCTCATGAAGGCAGCAAGGAATCGGCAAAAGTCCTACGCTGATAAAAGAAGGAGGCCAATTGAATTCCAAGTGGGAGATAAGGTGATGTTGAAGGTATCTCCTTGGAAAGGGATTATCAGGTTCCGCAAGCAAGGAAAGTTGAGCCCTAGGTATATTAGGCCATTCAAAATCATTGCCAGAGTGGGTGAAGTGGCATACAGGCTGGAACTTCCCGATGAACTACATGGAATTCATCCTACATTCAATGTATCTCACTTACGAAAGTGCTTGGCGGAAAGTGATGTTGTTGTTCCTCTTACGTACATTGAGGTTGATGAAAGGTTGAATTATGTGGAACAACCAATGGCTATATTGGATTGGATGGAGAAACAGTTAAGGAATAAAGTGATTGGCCAAGTAAAAGTGCAATGGAAACATCGTAAGGGATTAGAAGCCACTTGGGAGTTAGAGGAAGAAATAAGACAGCACTACCCAGGCCTCTTTAAGGAATGACAGGATTCGAGACGAAACCTATATAAGGGGGGTAGACTTGTAACACCCCAAAAAGTCAAAGAAAAGAAAAGTAAAGAAGAAAAGATAAATATCCAAAAGGTTAAGGGGTAAAGGTGTACAAAAGGTAAACTTACCCATAATAGGTTTCAAAAAGGTGGTAAGGCCGCCTATGACCCTCTCTCTCATGCACAATTCGGCTAAAGGCTTGGAAAAGAAAACCCCATCCAGGTTTAGAGAGAAAGCTCAATTTCTTCGAAAGGTGAGATTTCTAGAAGATTTCTTCTTGATTTTCTGCTAGGTTCGAACTTATGAACCTATTTTTATGTGTTTTCTTGTGTTGGTTGTTTGTTTTATGTGTTTAGGTGTTAGATATTCTTGTTAGCTCTTGGGTTGTGGTGTTTCACTTGAAATCTCCTGAGAGGTGAGTTCTAGATCCCCTCTTTACCATGTTTTCTACTTGTTTTGGGGTTGATATGCATTATAACTGTTGTTTTTCCTAACTAAACTATGAGTTTTACATGGTGTAAGGTTGTGTTTGAAGTATGTTGGTTTTAAGTGATTTCTACGATGTTGTGATGATGTTTGTTATGTTTTAAGCTTGTAACATGTTAGATCTATGCTAAGTTCAGGCTAGAATGATGTTTGAGAATGGAAAAACTTCATAAGTTGCATCGCATGTACTGAACAAGTGTTCGCTGTGGATGATGGTCATCTGTTGTGGACATTGTGTGTCCGTTGTGGACACTTAGAAATGTATGATGTCCACTGTGGACTTACATGTCCGCTGTAGACACTTAAGGAGTTTTAATTTGTCCACTGTGGATGTTGGTTATCCATTGTGGACATTGTCCGCTATGAACCCTTAGAAAATTTGTACGTCCGATGTGGATGTTGGTTATCCACTGTGTACTTATTTCATCCGTTGTACACTTTTAGTTATCCGCTGTGGATGTTATTCATCCGCATTGGACTATGTTCATCCGCTGTGAACACTTAGTGTTTTACTCATCTGCTGTTGACCTTGGTTGTCCGCTGTAGACTTAGGTTGTCCGCTGTGGATACTTAGTACTTTAAGCCATCCACTGTATAAGTCACTCATGCGCTGTGAACACTTAGGAGTTTTTCTGAAATTTTGGGAATAGAGTTCAAGTTTTAAGAACTTATGTTTAATGGGTGTTTATGCTTGTTCTATGTTTCAAATGTTTTATTTACCTTCTTATGGGCTGCTTGCTATGAATAATTATTACTGTTTCATGATATGTGATTTTAAGGTAATAATATTATAAAAGTATTATTCATAATAAGTGGACACAAAGGAATTAAAGAAGGATAGTGAAACTTAATAAATGCTACCCAAGGGCCCTAACAAAAGGTGAAAAGCCTTGCAAGCTTTTCCAACGGAGGTTCACGACCATGTTGTCGTTAGCTCAACTGATGTTTGGTTGTTTCAGCCCAAGAAAGGCACATCCAGGGTCTAATCCTTGTGATTGACCAATAAACTAATGGGAACCAAGTTCATGAGAAGGCTTCGTGCCTAGCAGTGTGGATCAACTGTCGGGGGTTAGCTACCACTTATAAATATGTACTGACAGGGGTTCGGCATCTGTTGCCAACCAACAATGTAGGCTCTTACTTTGTGTGATCCTAGTTAATGAAAGTGAAAGATAATGAAAGAAAGAAAGATAAAGAATCTTTTAATGATGGATTATGTATGATGATGAATGATCACCATATGAAGTTTACCAAATTATATTTTCTATATTATTAAACTAGGACTCACTCAGCAACGCTGACTTTTTTATATGTATATCAGTTGGCAGGTAAGGATGTTGCTGAGGATGGCACGGCTGAAGCTACTTGGTGAATGGAGACTGGCATTCATTTATGCAATTATGATATTTTTGTCTTGTAATGCAACTAAATATTCTTTTGTAACTCTAACAACGATGCATTACTTGGCAAAAGTAATCATTAAAGCAAGAAATGGTTTTTGGTTAAATTATTCCGCTGCGATTGTTTTCTTATAATAATGTGATTTAAGGTGTTTTTAATAATGAATGATGCTATGAATGACCAACTGTGGGGTCTCCGGGGACGGGGCCTTACACCAGTGCAACTATCATCACATCGGCGGTGTGACAACTTCAAGTGTCAGCGTTGTGGAAAGCTAGGGCACGTAGCAAAATCTTGACGTGGTGAATTGGTGAAGAAGCCACAACAAACACTGAAAAACACCAAAAGGCTGCTTTGAGTGTGGAAAAGAAGGGCATTACAAGAGGAACTGCCCTCAGTTGAGGAAGAATGGCAATGGTGCTGGGAACAATGGAAACAACAATAACAACTCTGGCAATGGTGATAATAATGGTGGAAACAATGGAGGAGCTAAAGGGATAGCCTTTGTCATGGGTTTAGGTGAGGCTCTAAACGACCCCTACTATTGTTACTGGTAAATTTCCTGTTAATGGTCGTTTTGCTACTATATTGTTTGACACTGGAGCCGATAGAAGTTTTATCTCTACTAAGTTTAGTAGTCTCCTAAGTGATATACCTTCTACGTTGGAATCTAAATATACCGTAGAATTAGCAGATAGTAAGCAAATCTACGTCACACACATCCTTAAGGGTTGCAAGATAGAACTTTCTGGTCATACCTTTGATATTGACCTCGTGTTTGTTACACTTGGGATTTTCGATGTGCTCGTGGGCATGGATTGGATGTCCGAGATGCAGGCGGAAGTCATTTGCCATGAGAAGATTATCTGCATTCCTCTCCTGGATGTGGAAATTCTCTCGGTTAAAGGCGAGAAAACTGGTGCTATGATAGGCATCATATCCTTTATGAAAGCGTAGAAGTGGCTACGCAAGGGCCGCTTAGCCATATTAGCCCTTGTGTCTGACAAACAATAGGAAGAAAAGAAGATAGAGAATATTCCAGTAGTTTGTGACTATCCAGAGGTGTTTCCAGAGGATCTGCCTGGACTGCCACCTCATTGTCAAGTTGAGTTTCAAATTGATTTGACTCCCGGAGCAGCTCCGATCGTGAGAGCACCTTACCGGTTAGCCCCGAACGAACTGTAGGAACTATCTGCACAACTTCAAGAGCTGTTGGATAAAGGGTTTATTTGACCGAGCTCATCATCATGGGGAGCACCTGTTCTCTTTGTTAAGAATAAGGATGACACATTTCGAATGTGTATCGATTACAGAGAATTGAACAAAGTTACAGTCAAGAATCGATACCCTTGCCTCGTATAGATAATTTGTTTGATCAACTCCAAGGATCAAGCTATTACTCTAAGATTGATTTGAGGTCTGGTTATCATCAACTGAGAGTTTGAGATGAAGAAATCTCAAAGACTGCATTCCAAACATGTTATGGTCATTATGAGTTCTTGGTCATGCCATTTGGGTTGACAAATACACCAGCAGTATTCACGGATCTCATGAATCGTGTGTGCAAACCCTATCTCGATCAGTTTGTTATCGTGTTTATTGATGACATATTGATCTATTCTAGGACCAAGGAGAAACATGAGGAGCACCTACGTCTAATCTTGGAGTTACTTAGAAAGGAACAACTATACGCCAAGTTTTCCAAGTGTGATTTCTGGATTCGCAAAGTATGATTTTTGGGTCATATTGTTAACGAAAAAGGAGTACATGTGGATCTTGCGAAAATTAAGGCAATAAAGAATTGGTCAGTTCCCAAAATGCCTAGTGAGATACGGTAATTTCTTGGACCAGCAGGATACTATCGACGCTTCATTGAAGGATTTTCTAAAATTGCTCAACCTCTCACTGCTTTCACTCATAAAAGGACCATGTTTAAATGGGGAGAGAGTCAAGAAACAGCCTTCCAGTTGTTGAAACAGAAGCTTTGTAGCGCATCGATATTAGCATTACCAAAAGGAAGTGATGACTTTGTGGTTTACTATGATGCTTCTATCCAAGGGCTTGTTTGTGTCTTAATGCAACATGACAAAGTAATAGCCTATGCTTTGAGACAACTGAAAATGCACGAGAAGAATACTCACGATTTGGAACTAGGTGCAGTAGTCTTTGCCCTGAAGATCTGGAGACATTACTTGTACGGTACCAAATGCACTATTTACACTGATCACAAGAGTCTTCAGCATATTTTTGAGCAGAAGGAGCTAAACATGAGGCAGCGACAGGTGGAATTGTTGATCGATTATGATTATGCTATCAAATATCACCCGGGAAAGGCGAACGTAGTCGCTGGCGCGTTGAGTAGAAAGGAAACTGCTAAGCCCCGATGAGTGCGAGCTTATAGCATACTATTAGCACTCAATTGCCTGAACAAATCAGGGAAGCTCAGACGAAAGCTTTGAAAGAGGAAAACACTAGATCTGAATCTTTACATGGGATGGACAAACAGTTTGAAGTGAAAGCTGATGGAATTCGTTACTTCATAGATAGACTTTGGGTGCCTTTGTATGGAAACCTAAGAGACTTGGTTATGAGTGAAGCACATAGGTCTAAGTACTCTATACATCCTAGTTCAGGCAAGATGTATCATTACCTGAAGGCGCACTATTGGTGGCCTAATATGAAGGCAGACGTAGCTACATATGTGAGCAAGTGCTTAACCTGTTCTAAGGTTAAAGTTGAATATCAAAATCCATCTGGGTTACTACAACAATCTGAGACTCCTTTGTGGAAATGGGAACGAATTTTATGGATTTCATTACTAAACTACCCCAGACCCCTACGGGTTATGACATGATATGGGTGATCGTGGACCGATTGACTAAGTCTGCTCACTTCTTGGCAATCAAGGAAACTGATAAATGGATAAGTTAACTCGAATTTATCTGAAGAAGGTAGTTTCGAGACATAGTGTACCGATCTCGATTATTTCTGACCGTGATGCTCGTTTTACATCATATTTCTGGCAGTCGTTACAGAAATATTTGGGTACGCGTCTGGATATGAGCACTGCTTATCATCCGCAGATGGAAGGGCAAAGCGAACGTACTATTCAAACATTGGAGGACATGTTGCGCGCATGGTGATTGATTTCGGGAATAACTGGGAAGGTCACCTATCGTTGGTGGAATTTTCTTACAACAATAGTTATCACACTAGCATTAAGGCAGCACCATTTGAGGCGTTGTATGGATGAAAATGTAGATCACTGGTTTGTTTGGCGAAAATTGGTGATAGTCAATTGACTGGCCCTGAATTGGTACATGAAACTACTAAAAAGATCGTGCAGATACGGAATCATATGGCTGCAGCACGAGACCGACAGAAGAGCTACGCAGACAAGCGACATAAACCTTTGGAGTTTCAAGCCGGCAACAAGGTCTTGCTGAAAGTCTCACCGTGGAAAGGTGTGATTCGATTCGGCAAATGGGGCAAGCTTAATCCGAGATATGTTGGGCCATTTAAGATTCTGGAAAGAATAGGTCCAGTAGCGTATCAATCACACCTGCCTAATTCGTTGAGTGGAGTTCCGATGTATTTCATGTCTCTAATCTGAAAAAGAGTTTATCTGACGAGATGTTGGTTGTACCGCTCGAGGAAGTGCAAGTAGATGAACAATTACGATTCATCGAAGAACCAGTTGAGGTGATGGACTGAGAGGTCAAGACCTTGAAGCAGAGCAAGATCCCTATTGTCAAGGTTCGTTGGAGCTCAAAACGTGGACCAGAGTTCACGTGGGAACGTGAGGATCAGATGAAGCTCAAGTATCCTCATTTGTTCGAATCAACGACGAAAACCGGCGAAGGTAATGATTAAATTTCGGGACAAAATTTATTTCAACATATGTAAGGCCCCATTCCCGGGATGCCTATAGTTGGTCAATCATAGCATAATTCATTTAAAACACATCATTTTGCAGCGAAAATATATCTTTTCATTAATATTAAAATCGTGTCAAAACATCACGTCGTTTCGTTTACATCTCAAAGATGTATCAATTCAATAACTATCCCAAAAACTATGAATGCCAGACTTGAACTTTCCCCAGTAGCTTATACATCCATGCCTGCTCTCCGCAGCATCAACCATTACCTGCCAGCTATTATGCATACAAAAAGTCAGCGACGCTGAGTGAGTTTTAGTTTAATAATAAAATACTTTTTCATACATTTCAAAACCTTTACATTTAGTGTGTGATCATTCATCATTACATACATATCATCATATTCATTTATTATCATTTGTTTCGTTCATTTCGTACATTTCGAACTTTCATTATTATCTTCCACTTTCATCTAGACCAATGACGTATATCGTACCCCAAACATTGTGCACGAAGCTGGTACTGGGCCGAAGTCTATAAATAGACCCCTAACATTGTGCACGAAGCTGACTCTAGTACCAGGGCAAGCGACAAGGGTCCCGTTTCGTACGTATAAGTCAATCACAAAGATTGCCCCTGTGTGCATCCTCAAGGGTTAGCTAAACCGCACATAGTTGAGCTAACAACCCAATGGTTGTGAACCTCCATTTATTTTCTTGCAAGACTTTCATTCATTCATTAGGTTTCACTTTCGTTAACATTAACTTTCACTTCATTACATAATACTTATTCTTAATCTATATCTATAATAAAAGAGTAACTAGAATGCCACATGGCACTCTAATATTACTCCTCAAAAAAATTTCCCGCCTAAACTAATATATTATTTAGTAAAGTTTTTTATTTTAAGAAACTCAATTAATATCAATAACTCATTTTGTTTTGAATTTAATTTTTTATATTATAAACCTTATTTTGTAATCATATTGTTTTAAACTATACATATTATTATAGCCAAATAAGATTCAATTAAAAAAAACTAAAATAAAAAAAAATATTTATTGATATATTTATATATTTTATGTTAGTGTGATTTTAAGACAACTGGTTTTTAATTTTATATGGGTCACTTGTTTGTTATATTATTCAAAAAAGTATTCGAATATTTATAACTTATAAATGTAACTTTTTATTTTTTCATTGTTATAGTAATAAGTAACTTAATCATACGAAATATTTATACATTTATAAATTATGTTGTTTTTATATTTTCAACCCGTGTATTAAACGGGTTTACTAAAACTAGTTAGTATATATATCACACCAAGTAAGAAACATCAGGAAAACCCCTTTTTTATTTAGAATGAATTCAACATAGTCCATACATTCACATTCTCATGAAAATGAATAACAAACAATAATATCCGACCCTCCACAGGACAGCGGGGGTTCGGGGCTAGCAGTCCCTGATAGCGGGGTTCTAGGGGCAGCTGCCCTTAGTGTGGTCCAAGGAGCAACGCCCCTGGCTGGGTTGCCACGTCAGCGCGAAGAAATTTTATTTTGAAGCATTTATATATAACAATTTGTTATAGAAAATTCTATCTTCCTGTTAAAACCTCTTGAGATCTTTGCCATAAAAAACGTATATTTAGTATGCATAACAGCCCCAAAACATAGAAAACTTGTAAATAAGGGGATCCAGAAATCACCTGGTCTCAGTAAGTAGCTTGATGTTTAGGTTACCTAGGCTATGATCATGGTACACGGTCTGCACATAAGTTAACACACAAAAAAAGTCATTTCTACACAGTTTCGCATGCAATTTCGTATGCAGTTTTGCATGCAGTTTCGCATGCAATTTCGCCCAACTTTCGTTGGAATTTCCTAGGTTCGCTAAACCCACTAGTCTACCTATGCACTTGTGATACTACCTGCGAAAGTTATAGTTTCGCAGGAAGGAGATTGCCTTAGTTTCGCATTATGAATCCACAGTTTCGTATGAAGAACTGACAGTTTCTCACAACGCATAAAAATGACGTTCCAACTCGTTTTTAACCCAAAATCTCAACTTTTTACATCCAAATCCTTAGTTTTTGATCCATGAACTTATATTTAAGCTTTTTACATGATTTCATGCATAAAAACATAACTTTTGTATTATTTTTGCCACTTTTCAAAACCCCAAAACCCTAGAATCCGGGTATGATTTAAAGAGATGTTTGGATGATGATTCTTACCTGGATTCTTTCTCTTTTCTTGTTGTTTGATGCCTAAAAATGTAGATCTTCAATCCTTTGATCAATAAAGCCTCAAATATTCACTTTTCTCCACTTTCTCTCTCTACACTCTCTCTCTCTAGAAAGTTGGTTGTTTGAGTTGCAAATGAGGATGAATATGGCTGATTTGTGCTTATATACCGGGTGTTCACGAGACCTTAAACTCGTCGAACACATAACCCGTAAGGTTAATTTGGTCCATAATCCATTTTTCCTCTTATTTATATTAAATAACACCTAACTAAGCCCATTATTATTGATTGGCTCGTTTCGACTTTTCCAGGGCGTTACAACATGGGGATGATGTGACAACTCACCCAAAACTTACCTGATTTCCTCCTGCCAATGTAGTAGACTAGTGATGTAACACAACCATGTAACGCAATTTTCGGGATGAAAATTATTTCAACATGGGGATAATGTGACATCCGGTAATTTTCCGTTACCAAACTTCATAAGTTCTGTTAGGTCATGCATACACGTGTCGTGAGCACACACTAGTTGTCGTTGAACATTGGTGACTTAAGAATAATTAACAATGACTATTAGGTAATAACTTAATTAATAATTTTGATTATTAATTTATGCTTATATGATTTATGAATTTTAAATATTATTTGTGAATTTTACTTTGTAACGTGCCAACATGTTATGTTGGATTCATATGTTTATTTTTAGTTAAATTATTTGTTGAATAATAATATATGAGGTTTGTAGTTAAAACCATTTAAAAGTGTTAAAAAGATGAAGTTTTATAAAATGCAAACAAGGAGGGTTAAGTTGTAATTACCATAAAACTAAATATTACAAAAAACTAAACCCAAGCCCCCATCCAACACCCCAAATTTGGCCAAAGCCTTCCCCTCCCCTCATCCTCACGAATTTTGATCAAAAACACTCAAACTCATTTGATTTTGCTTGGTTCCAATCACTACTACATATAGCAAGTGTCAATTCTTGATCATTACACGATTAAAGGCAACATTTTGATTAGTTTTCCATAGTTTTTGATTCATGAAGAACTCTAGTTCGATTTGGGCATGTTATCATGAAATTGATGTTGTTGGATGATTGTATGATGTTATTTGTATTGCATTGATGTTAGTTTACATGGATTATGCAAGAAATTCATGGATTTGATGTGTTGTTCGTACCTTGCTATAAATAGAAACTTTTAGGTATAAGATTTGGGAATTATGATGAATAGATGATGTTTGTCATGTTTAGATGATTGTTATGAACTTGATTAGGTATAAAGTTGGTGAATCTATGAATGAATTAGATGTTAGATTGATTTTGGGTGTTACTTTTACGAAAGAGAAACTTTATTCATGAAGATCATTGGATATTGTGAATTAGACATGTTCATGATGTTAGGATCATGTTAGAATGCTTGTTGATGATGTCTAATGTGGTAGAATTTGTTAATTGAGTTGTATGGACGCTTGATGCATTATTTGGGAAATTTAGGTTCTTATGGATTGCTACATGATGACGGGTTATGTTAAGACATCATGAAATCATGTTTGGTATTATAATAAATCATTGTTGTGTATGTTAGTTGGTATGAATCTAGTTGAATAATATGATGGTGATTGTCATACACGCGTGCGAATCTGAGGCCCCTACTTAGTAGGATTGGTAGGGTTTAGGGTGTGAAGTCATGAGTGGCTTCACATGGCATGTAGTGCATGATTAGGCTCCATGTATGAATTATTAGTTGTGATGAAATTATGATTGTGTTGAGCATGTTGATTGTTTGAGATTCGTATGCTTTGTATGATAATATATGTGGGTATGATGATCTTGATAGAACTTAAGATTGATGATGTGACATCCGTGAATAACTTGTATGATAACCATGTATGTTGAATTGCTATACTTGGTCAGACATGATTTCAATTAACATGTCACCAACGGGTTAAACGGGTTAAACGGGTTAACTAGGTCAAATGAGTCTTGTTTTTCCAAAACCTTAGGTCAATGTGTTTATTGGGCACCTAGGGTTGTTAAGCTTTCTATGTACACGTACATGTGTACTTGCGTGTTCTAGGTAACTTGTGAAGGGTTGTCTTTCCACTCATCATTAGCTCTTGTTATTGTTTGTTGTGCACCAGCTGAGTTCATGTCCCACTTTTTATACACTCTCTTTTAGGGGAGATAGCATACTTGTTTACAAACACTTTATTATTGTAAGTTGTGTATAGTATGACATAGTGTGATATACCTTGAAAGTCCTCACACTTTCGGATCGTTAATATTGGTAACTAGCGGGAAATTTTGGGTAGTACTACTGGGTCTAACAAGCCCCACCTGTGCTACTCGAGGTCAAATGGGTGCAATATTGTCCTAACACAAACATTTTCACGACCTGGTATGTCGTGACGGGAGGCAAACAAACAAAACACAGTCAGCTTCGATCGCGAAATCGCTATGGTTATTACTTATGAATATAGACTAGCTATATATTTCAATGCACTTGTTTATATTTTACTAACGCTACTGTTTATGATGATTACAAACTCGTGAACTCGCCAACCGTCGTGTTGACACTTTAGTATGCTTTTCTTAGGTCATTACTAGTAGCTGCCGTAGGAGCACGCATGAGTCAAGCATACTTTGAACGAACATTCATCTGTTTTTGTCTTTTTGCATACTTACTTACTTTGGTTTGAGCACGTGTTTTGCGCAGTTTACATTTAGTTATTTGTGTTTGAATTGGTTACAAAATGCTTCCGCAAATGTTTTAAAGTTTCAAACTCTGAATTATTTTAAATGTTGCATATAGTGTCATTCTGAGTAAATAATGACTGAGATCCTGGTTTGTTCACACGCCTCGCGGTAAAACCCCATTATCTTAGAGGCTAATGCAAACCAAAGTTCTCTTAGCAAGCATTCTGAAGTAGAAGGATGTTACTTCAGAAGATTTGACAATGCACAAAGAAATTCACTAAGTTTCAAATCTTTCGAAACCAAAGACCAATTCTTCCGAAGCCAAAGATGAAGTCTTCCGAAGCTTCAAGGACAAAGTCTTCTGAAGCCTGAAGACAGATTTCTTCCGAAGACAGAAAAGACATATTTTCTCTAACATGCTTTTGACAAAATTTGAACTACTTTTCGCTGCCATCTCTGAAGATTCCCCAACTTATACAAGTTGGTAATATCTCTATACTTTTGTCAACTATAGATTAAGGTCATTGAGTTTGTAACTTTCCACTCTTGTACTTTTATCCTTTTTGTAATAGATTAGGATGTGAGCTATAGCATGTCATAGTCACTATTGACTTTACATTGATCTTATTGTCTAGATTAGTGTTCCAGTAGTCCTTCAAAGTATGACCGACTGTAGGATGTAGTATAAAGTATCTCATGTAACCAGTCCTTAAGACTAAGACTTGTAACAATTGTAAAACACTTGAGAGCAATATACATCATCCTTGAAAACCATTCTCTTTGTTCTGCTTGTGTTCTTTACTCTTGTTCTTTGTTTCACTTGCCTGGTTTCCTATTTGATCTGTTAAGTATTACACTCTACACCTTGTGAAACGGTTGCATCACCGTTAACCATTCCTACACTAGCTCACAATAACCATGGATCTAATATAGTCTGTCACACCCCTCCTGCCAATGGCGGAATCACAGGAAGGGGGAATAGGTGGAACATTATAAACACATGGTTAAAAGCAAACACTAACATTAACTTAAATAGTTCATAATGTTCATTAGGTACAAATTGTATTAAAGTACATATTTTGAAAGATTATTGTTAGGATCAGTGATCTAAGTTTGATCAATTAGAGTTTAATCACAGCGGAATTAGAGCAAGAATTAAGCAAATATAGCAAGAACACAATAAATATTCAATAGAACAGTACACGGTTATATAGAAATAGGGTTTTCTGCATTGGGATAATAACATTCATGCACACATGCTTCGGTATGGCGGCTGCTAGGTTTTCCTAAGCTGCACCGATTACAATTAGGTCAGCATTCCTTATATAAAGGAATGTGACGTCTGCTGATGTCACTTGATAGTGACGTCTAACAGAATTATTACAAACTACTGAACGTAAGCAAACTACTGAGAATGTTCACAACAACTGAGAACATCTCTAGTATTCTAAGTACACGAAGAAATAAAACTACTGAAACTACAAGTACAGAAAAGGAAATACAACTACTGAAAGGAAACCATCACAACTACTGAAGAGGTCTTCTTCAGCTGTTGTGACAATCATCTGAAACTTGGTCTTCAGTCTTTGTCTTCAGCTCTTTCACTTCAGACTTTGTCTTCAGCTCTTGTCTTCAGACTTTGTCTTCAGCTCTTTCACTTTAGACTTTGTCTTCAGACCTTGTTATCAGCTGATGTCTTCAGCTGTTGCAGACTACTTCAGTTGTTGTAATGTCCGTGGGACTTAAAGGTTTTTCTGATCAGGCTCATTGGTTCTTTTGGCCCAACAAACTCCCCCTGAACCAATGCAGCCAAAACCTTTAAGCTTATTGAGGTCCCACTTATTCTTGGCAGAAATACTCTCTTGATCAGCTTTAGAGATATAGGATAAGCACAGGCCAGGGAACAGGTTTCAGTAGATGTGAATGTCAAAGGATGGAAGGGAACTCTGTCTTGGGGAACTGGACACAGAGCCGTTATCCCAACCATGAAACCTACTTCCCATTGATGAGTCTATAAGACTCTCTGACGTAGGCCTCAAGGAGAACAACTTGTTCCTCCTTAGTGAGTTCTTCTGCTTCTCCTTCGAAGAAGAACTCTGGGCCATAGTACTCTGATAAGTACTTTATCGTCTTTCCATTTTTCAACTCAACAGTTGTTATCTCTCTGTAAGCAAATTCATCTGGGTGAGTCCCTTCTAATAACAACTGGAGTTCATTTTTCTTGATCTCTTCAAGCCTCTTGTATAACAACCCCTTCTTGACCATTTTGTTCTCCATTAGAGTTTGAGGGGTCATCTTTGACTTGTAGGCTCTCTTGAAGTCTTCAAGTATTTCCCAGGGTGAGACTACAATGGCCAACATAATAGCAGCATCTATGGTCTTTCTCACTTGGCCATTGTATCTACTTGGTATGGATTTCTTATGAATTCTAGAACTAACCCTGGGGTCTGGCCAAATCCTTACTCTCTCCTTTTGATATTGAAAGGTATACCTGAGAGCATACAGCCTTTGAGCATGTTTCTTCATGGCTTGTATAGATGATGACTGAGGAAACTCTTTGTCAATCATCTTCAAAAGTTGCTCATCGTGCTGTTTCTGCTGTTCTTCTTCTTCAATCTTAACTTTCACCATTTGCCTCTGAAAGTCTGGTGTGATCATTTGTTGACTTCTGGGCTCAGGTAATTTCAGAACAGCAGAGATTGGCAGACTATCTTCTTCATCATCTTCTTCTTCTTCTTCTACCATCCTCAACACCCTTCTCCTCCTTCTGGGTGCATCACTGGATGTGGTTTGAGGTGGTTTTTGGGGTAAGGGAGTTGGTTTTGAGGGTTGAGTTGATTTGGAGAGTTGTGGGGTTGGTTGTTTTTGAGAGGGAGTTTGGGAAGGCTGATCTAGCATTTTTATGGTGAGTTTGGCTTTGGAAAGCTTGGCCATATCAGTTCTCTTCCCAGCACCTGCTTCATCTAGTGCTTCGATAATTAACCCCTTGTTGAATGCTTCAGAAGTACAGATTCTGGTGGTTATTGCCAGAATACTGTCTCTGGTCCATGATTTAATCTCAATTAATGATCTTCCCAAGTATTTTGCAGTAAACCTGATCATTATTTCCAACCTCTCCCTTTCCATCACACTATAACTGGCCCATTTTCTTGTATCTCTTCAATCTCCAGCTTTCTGATCTCAGTGTCTAATGTGGCTGTATCAAAGCCCTGTCTGAAGAGTTGATCTATTATTCTGTCCATTGATCTGCTGTGAGCTTCATCGCTTCTTTAATCAGATCTTCCAATGATTTCTCTTCATCAGGCTTTTGAGTTTCAGCACTTTTCTTTCTTTTGTATGTGATCAGCTGTTTTTCCTTTTCTTTCTCTTGTTTCTCATTTTCCACACTCTTTCTTTTTCGTTCTTTCACTGCCTTAGACTCCCCCTTTTTGGGTGCATTGGGTTCAGGGGTTTGAATGGCAGAAAGCTTCCTTTGCACAGCATCATCAACAAGTGTTTGTAGATTTGAGGAAATCCTCTCATCAATGGCTTTATGCACAATCTCATTGATGATGGGAGTGATGAGAGATAAGGAATTTTGAAAGGTAGCAACCATCTGCTCAGAGGGGTTCTGTCCCTGAGAGGTGGTGCCAAAAACAGTGGCTGGTGGCTCAGTTGAGTGTAGTGGCTGAGTGTTTGGTAAACCTTCAGATGAAGGTGCCATCTGTGGGTTTATTGGGGCAGATGGACTTTGATCCTGAGACATTTTGGCAAGCAGTTCTTTGAGTCTGCTCACCTCAGCCTCAAGGATTGTGTTATGGGCTAAAACATCAAAGAAAAAGCCCAGGTCATCATCAGTCTTTGCTGAATCATCTGACCTCCTGATTGAATCAGGATGTACATGCCCTGAGTGTAGATCAGTTGTAGCATGTGCCCCTTGTTCTTGGTTCTGGGGACTTCCTGCCTCAGGACTGAGTCCTTCATCGGCAGTTGCCTCTGGTGAGGTCTTAGAGATGTTACCAACTTCATCCTGTTCATTTGCTGAATCAGTAGAAGTGGCAGCCTCACCAGATGTTCTAACCTCCTCCTCTACACGGGGAGATTGAACATTATAACCCCTGTGCTGTGGGTTATCAGCAGCATTTTGGTCCTCTTCCTCAGCTGTTGAGGTTCTCCCCATTGTAATTGGTGTCTGGGGAGGAGGAGAGGAATGCAGCTGACTCAACACTTGTGCAACAATAAATGTTGGGCTTTGAGGGGCGGTTGCATTTGGAGATAGGTTTGAAGCAGATTGCACCCGGGGTGACTGGTGCTCTTCAATGGTAACCTTCTCAATTGAGATAGGTTCCAGCATTGTGGTATCCCCAATTATGGTTGCATCAGGATCCTGTTGAGAGGATGCCTGAGCGGCTAGGGCTGGTGGAGTCTTTGACACTACTGGGGGGTTAGAACCAGTAAGTGTTTCCTGTATTGGTGTTACAGGGGCATCCTCAGGGGACTCATCTCCCTGAGTAGCCTTTTTGGGCTTTTTGGTTTTGGGTTTGGTGGGGACTTTGGATCTGGAAGTGGAGGCTGTGGGTTCCCGCTGCTTGGGTTTGAGCAGCCGGGCAGCCCCTTTCATGTAGGGTCAGAGTTGTGCCTGGAGTATACTTCAGGCAATACAGCCGGAGCAGGGACTCCAAGGCCAACAAGGCCGTCTGATTTTAGCTGTGTTAAAATTATGGCCATGAGAAACCTGGGATATAATATCCATCTGTTTGCCACAGGTTTCAAGGCCAGATCCTTTAGTTCCATAAACACTATCTCAGAAAAATTTAAAGTTTGTCGTTCAAAGATAGAGTATAATACCTGTTGCCATCGGGAAGACATTTGATCCCATGAGGAGGTTTTTGGTGCAAGGCAGACATTCACCATGTGGAATATAAGACGTTCAGCATCATGGAAGTGCTTCTTCAGAATGGTGGTAGCACTTAAGTCTCCTTCATACCCGTTGTTGATGAAAGACATATCGGTTGTGCCTTTCGGGTATTCTGTGACACAGGTGGCATCATGTAGATCTAGGGTTTGTCGAATGATGTCCGGAGTGATGACCACCTGTTTCTGGTTGACCAACGACTGGAGAGTGATTTGGCTATCATTCTCACTAGTTTGCACAGAGACGTTGGTCCAGAACTGGCTTAGGGAATCGGGGTAGATGGTAGGATTCAGAAGAAACGCGGTTCGGTACTGGGAATCTACCATAAGATCGATGGCGTTATCAAATTTGTTCCAGAAGGCCGATTTCGAGAGGTAGGCAACACAGTTGTGTCTGGGTTTGAGTTTCATGGTCGCCATTGTTGAGAGAGTGAAGGACGGAAAACGGCTAATGAAACGTCTGAAAGTAGGTTTAGGTATTTATAGGGTAAGAAAAAGCTGATATAAAACGACTGAAAGTGTTGGTGCTGTCATCAGTTGTTTGAAAACAACTGAAGACCTGGTTTTAACTTTCAGAAGTTGTAACAACTGAAGACTTGGTATTAGTCATCAGTAGTTGTGAAACTACTGAAGACATGGTTTTGGCTTCAGGTGTTGTAACAACTGAAGACTTGGTGTTAGTCATCAGTAGTTGTGAAACTACTGAAGACATGGTTTTGGCTTCAGTTGTTTGAAGTGAAGCAGCAGTTGTAGAAACAACTGAAGAGAAAAATTTCTCATCAGCTGTTGTCGTCAATTCTTAGCTCATCAGCTGTTTCATTCTGACCTCAACACTTCATCAGACTTTGTCTGAGTTTCAGATGTTTCATAGGTCATCAGTACTTATCTGTTATTCTGACATCAGCAGTTGTAACTACAGCAGTAGTTGTAACCACATCAGTTCTTTTCAACAGATGAGTACTTCAGTACTTTTAAGTAATTTAGTCTTCAGTAGTTATGAAAACTACTGAGGATAAAAGAACTTCAGTACTTATTTGTGACAGTAGTATACGAATGCTCATCAGTACTTGTTGACTGAGATCATCAGTAGTTGTCACTTATTCTAGCTGCAGCATACCAAGCCTTAACACTAGGTTTTGGAAAGTTGAACTGTCCAAAGGCTTAGTAAATATGTCTGCAAGCTCATCAGCACTAGGAACAAACTTTGGATCAATCAGACCTTTTTCAAAACAATCCCTAATAAAATGGTGTCTGATCTCAATATGTTTGGTCCTAGAGTGCTGGACTGGATTCTTGACAATACAAAGAGCTGAAGCACTATCCATTAGTAATGGAGTCTTAGTCTCTGTAATGCCATAATCCAGTAATTGATTCTGAAGCCAGAGTACCTGAGATGTACAACTTGCAGCAGCAATGTACTCGGCTTCAGCAGTGGATGTAGCAACAGATGTTTGTTTCTTACTCTGCCAAGAAACCAAACAGTTGCCTAGGAATTGACATCCACCAGAAGTTGATTTTCTAGTTAATTTACACCCTGCATAGTCACTATCAGAAAAAGCAACTAATTTGCAAGAGTGCCCAGTGGAATACCAAAGACCTAGAGATTGAGTACCTTGCAGATATCTAAAGATCCTCTTGACTGCAATCAAATGAGACTCTTTAGGAGCAGCCTGAAATCTAGCACAAACACAAGTTGCAAACATAATATCTGGTCTAGAAGCTGTTAAGTACATCAAGGACCCAATCATACATCTGTAAAGTGTTTCATCAACAGCTTTACCTTTCTGATCTGCATCCAGTTGTGTGGTGCTGCACATGGGAGTAGAACAGGGCTTACAGTGTTGTAAATCAAACTTTGCCAAAAGACTTTTTGTGTATTTTGACTGATGAATGAAAGTTCCATCAGCCTTTTGTTTGATTTGCAAACCTAGAAAGAACTGTAATTCTCCCATGGCACTCATTTCGAATTTTTGTTGCATCAACTTTGTAAATGCATCACACAACTGTGGATCAGAGGAAGCAAAAATAATATCATCAACATAAATTTGAACAAGGAGCTTATGCTGACCCACTTTCTTAATGAACAAAGTTTTATCTATGGAGCCTCTAGTGAAATTATTCTGAAGAAGAAAGTTTGACAGTGTTTCATACCAGGCTCTAGGAGCTTGTTTCAACCCATAAAGAGCCTTATCAAGTTTATACACCCAATCAGGATGTTTATTATCCTCAAAACCTGGTGGTTGACACACATAAACCTCTTCTTTTATTTTACCATATAAAAATGCACTTTTGACATCCATTTGAAAAACTTTAAGATTGTGGAATGCAGCATAGGCTAAGAACAATCTAATTGCCTCCAGTCTGGCTACAGGGGCAAAGGTTTCATCATAATCAATACCTTCTTCTTGTGAAAACCCCTGGACAACCAGTCTGGCCTTGTTCTTGACAATTTGCCCATTTTCATCTGTTTTATTCCTAAACACCCATTTAGTGCCTATTGCACACTTACCTGGGGGTAGAGGAACCAGTTCCCACACTTGCTGCTTTTTGAACTGAAGAAGCTCAAGCTGCATGGCATCAACCCATCCATTGTCTCTTAATGCAATATGATAGTTCTTTGGCTCTTGCTGACTGATGAAAAGAGCATAGAAGCAGAAGTTGGACAATTGACTTCTAGTTGAGACACCAGCATTGATATCACCAATGATTTGAGACGTTGGGTGATTCTTCAGCTCTGGATACACTATGAGATCTGTGCAAGTGTTTGTAGCACGCTCAGCAGCAACAGATGTTGATCCAGATTCTTGAAACCAAGTGTTAGATGGCAGGTCAAATGAAGTAGAGGATTCAGAAATCTCATCAGCATTTGTTGTGGATGGTGCTACTGAAGCTACAGGAACATCAAGTTGAGTAGACTCAGGCAGTTGATCACTAAACTTGAATAGGTGAGTACTGGGATCATCATGAACATCAGTACCACCAGATGGATGACTAGCTGCAGAAGGTGATGAATTCACATGATCTGCAACAGCTGGAGGCTGATAAGGAACATATTGCAGTATGTCCAGATCAAACAACTCCACAGGGTTTTGTGGGATTTTGTCCTTAGGAGATTCATTGAACTTCACATGCAAGGTTTCTTCAACCATCTTTGTTCTACAGTTGAACACTCTGTAAGCCTTGCAAGTGGATGAGTACCCAACAAAATACCCTGCATCCACCTTAGAATCAAACTTTTGGAGTTGATCCTTTGTGTTGAGAATGTAACAAGGACACCCAAATGCTCTGAAGAATGAAATTAGAGGAGCCAAATGATGTAGAACTTCATAAGGAGTCTTCATCAACCTCTGATTCACTAAAGCTCTATTTTGCACATAGCATGCTGTGTTGACAGCTTCAGCCCAAAAGGTCAGTGGCAAACCAGAGTCAGCCAACATGGACCTTGCAGCTTCAATTAGGGTCCTGTTCTTTCTCTCCACTACTCCATTTTGTTCTGGAGTCCTTGGGATGCTATACTGCCTCTTGATTCCTTTTGAAAGGTAGAAATCATCAAGTGTATGGTTTCTAAATTCAGTTCCATTATCACTTCTTATACACTTGACTGATAGGGAATACTGCTTCTCAACATACAACACAAAGTTAATAATTGTCTGAGCAGCCTCATCCTTTGAATGCAAGAAGAAGGTCCATACAAATCTGGAGTAATCATCCACAATTACCAGACAGTATTTCTTCTTTGCCATGCTCATTACTCTCACAGGACCAAAGAGATCCATGTGCAGTAATTGCAAGCAGGCAGTGGACTTTGGTTCTTCTATAGGAGGGAATGAGACTTTGTGTTGTTTTCCTTTTAAACAAGCAGTGCAGGTTTCATCACAGAGGAACTCCTTTATTGGTAGACCTCTTACTAAACTATTGTGGATCAGCTGATTCATGTTTTTGAGATTAACATGACCCAGCCTTCTATGCCACAGTTTAGATTCCTGAGGAGAGGCCTTGGAGAACAGGCAAGGATGACCTTTTAACGCAATCTTCTTTGACAAATCCAAGGCATATACTCTTCCTATCCTGTTGGCCTTCAGGAGAGTATGTTCATCCAATACCTTGTCAATCAGCCTCAGAACTTTGGAAGACAGAATCCGGCAGTTCTGGCTTGTGAAAAGTGCAACATGCCCTTTATCACACATCTGACTGACACTCAGTAGATTATACTTGAGATTCTCCACATGGTTAACATCATCAAATCTGATTTCTCCATTTGACACAAATCCTTTCCCGATGATGTAACCCTTAGCATCATTTCCAAATGAGACAAATCCCTTCTTTCCTTGAGAGTAGTCATTAAGAAGAGAACTGCTCCCAGTCATATGCATAGATCCTCCACTGTCTACATACCAGATGCTTCTTTGGCATGCTGAAGAACCCTGCATTTATCATAAGAAACTAGTTAGCTTTAGAGACCCAAACCTTTTTGGTTTTGGGTCTGTTTTCATCAACAGATTTAACCATAACTTGTTTCTCATGATTAACAGCTGATGAAGGTGGAGATGGTGCTGAAATGGAATTCTTAGATTTGGGCTTGGATTTCCTTTTCAGTGGTTTGATCACAGGTGCATCTAGTTGGTTAACTCTCCCCAACAAATGCTGAACCATCATAACAAGTTGTGTCTGATTTGTTGCTAAAGCCTTCAGCTCATTTGACACATCAGTACTTGTTTTTGATGAGTTCCTGTGACCCACCATTTCCTCCTTGAAATTCACAGACTTCGTCTGATGTTTATCATGAGAACACTATCAGCTGTTTTCTGATAAACCCCATCCTTCTTTTTGGATTTTGGTGAGGCCTTGGGTTTATCAGTTTGAGATGACTGTGGTACAAACTTGGTTTCAAACTCATTTTTCATTTTATTTATCTCTTCTTTAATGAGCTTATCTCTGTTGAGTTTGGAACCCTTTTTGTACCAGCATTCATCAGATAGATGATTGAATTTACCACATATTTCACATGGCTTATTCTTCATCTTGGATTGATCAACTGCTGAAGTGGAAACTACTGAAGGTGTGATCTTCAGTACTTTCCTCCTTTCAGTACTTGTGTTAAGTACTGAAGGATCGGTAACAACTGAAGACTTGTTCTTCAGCTGTTCTCTATCCGTCCTGAAAGACCGTATGATAGATTCCTCAGCAGTTGTTAATCCTTTTATTTCGTCAGATTTGAAATGCTTTTCAGATGTTGTGACTTGCCCTTCAGTACTTGGAGTACTTTGAGGGACAACATCTGAATTTCTCAGCTTCATGTGTTTATCAGCATTTAAACCATCAGGCAATTGATTTGCTGAGATCTTAACACTGACTTCATCCTCTAATTTTGTATTATCATTTGAGGATGAATCACATGATGATGTGGTTTGGAAATTACTTTCACCTTCAGATTTTACTATTATTTTGAAGTAAAATCAGTAGGTGGTGCAGTATGATTGTAACCTATTCCAAACTTCACATTTGAAGCTGTTTGCTTGCTGAGAAGCATTTCAAATCCCTTGCAGGATGTTACCCAGCGGTCACACTCAACTTGGGTAGCTGCAAGTGTCTCTTTGAGACTTCTGTGGTTCTCGAGTATGACCTCTACCTTAGCCTTTTCATCATTAAGTTGGCATTTAAGCTTGTAAATCTCATCATCTTTGTCATTAAGTGCAGACACATACTCATCTTTTCTTTTGGAAATAGTTTTCTCAAGCTCAAGATTTTGATTGATTAAAGCTACATTTGCCTCTCTAATAGAGACAAAGGCAGCTATGCATGATTCAGAACATAACTTGGCTTTAGCCTCAGAAGATACCTGGGTTACCTGTGAAGATGAAGCATCGGAGCAGGAACCCTCAGTAGACTCCAGGGCCATGAGAGCAAGATTCCCAAAAGGATGTTCACCACCATGTTGACCAGCACCAGCAGATAATTGCTCATTGAAACCAGAAAGATCATCTGGTAAGCTGCTCCAGTCAACAACTCCTGGTGTGAAGAAGCTGTGATGAGGTTGAGATTGTGATGGAGATGGTTGAGGCTCAGGTAGGGCTTGAGGTTGTTGTGCTATAGGGACATGAACTGGATTTGGCTGTGGCATGTAATAGCAGGGATAAGGATATGGCATTGGACCCTGAGGGACAAAGTATGCAGGAGATTGAGGTTGTGAGTGATGACCAGAACTAGCAGGATGTTGCCCTTTGTTTTGTGAACTATTGCTTGGAAAGGTCACAAAGGGTGCAGAGGAGTTAGATCCAGTTGATCTACACTCTCTTGCAAAGTGCCCAAGCCTGTGGCATTTGTGACACCTCAACTTACTCTTGTCAAAACCAACTTTGGTTTTGCCAGAGAGTCCTGGAAATTTCCTACCAGTTCTCTTGTAGAACTTTTGAGATCTGATATTGATCAGGGCCATTTGGCTCAAAATATCCATCTCTTCTAAATCATCATCAGCAATACCTTGCAAATCATCCATGATAAAGCATAAATTATCACTATTACACCCAGAATGACTGTCAACACCAACAAATGCATGATCAGAACTGTTTGAAGAGAAATCTATATGCTCATCATAATGACTTTCTGATCCAGCATATTCTGACTCATGACCGACCAAGGCAGTGTTACCTGGTACAAAGTCATCAGAGAGCTTTCCTGATGATGCCAGTTTCCTTTTCTGCTCTATCTCTCTTTCAAATGTAAGCAGTTTCCCATGGAGTTGGGTGAGAGATAGGCTATCCAGATTTGCACTGGAGCGTAGGACAATGGTGTATGTGTCCCATCTCTCAGGCAGTGATCTGAGGAATCTGTTGTTCATCTGGCTGTTAGTATACTCATGCTTGACCATTTTCAGCTCAGAGATCAAGCAGGAGAAACGCTCAAACTGTTGAGTCAGTGTCTCACCCTTCCTATGAGAGAATGTCTCATATTGTTGGGCGAGGATTTCTCTGTTGTTTGCTAAGACCTCATCAGTTCCTCCGAATTGTTCCTTCAAAGCATTCCAGAGGTCATGAGCAGTTTCATGATGCATAAGCCCAGAATAGATTTCATTCGGCAGTGCCATGGCCAGAATTCCATGGGCTTTAGCATCAATCTCAAACAGTTTACGATCTTCATCTGAGTATTGCTCCTTCTTCTTCGGAACCATTTGATTGGTCTCCGGATTGTTCACCATAGGCTTGTGTGGACCGTGAACCACAGATGTCCAACAACCTGAACTGTTAACAGACAGGTGATGGAGCATTCTTCGTTGCCATATGTTATACTCACTCCTAACCAGCATCGGAGGCTTGGTTGAGGAGCCAGTATTGTGAGGATCATTAGATGGAGTAGTCATTCTCAGATTCAAACCAAATCAATCAAGTTTCAAAAGATTTAGCACAAAAACACAACAAACTCAATAAGAACCAAGAAGAAACTCAATTTAAATAACCAGAAGCAGCAGAAAATCAATCTTTATAACCAATTCTTGCACATATGCTAATTCGATCAAACTATAGATATCAAAATAGCAGTTTCAATGATCAATTGTTAAACCGATCAATGATTAACCTGCTCTGATACCATTTGTTAGGATCAGTGATCTAAGTTTGATCAATTAGAGTTTAATCACAGCGGAATTAGAGCAAGAATTAAGCAAATATAGCAAGAACACAATAAATATTCAATGGAACAGTACACGGTTATATAGAAATAGGGTTTTCTGCATTGGGATAATAACATTCATGCACACATGCTTCGGTATGGCGGCTGCTAGGTTTTCCTAAGCTGCACCGATTACAATTAGGTCAGCATTCCTTATATAAAGGAATGTGACGTCTGCTGATGTCACTTGATAGTGACGTCTAACAGAATTATTACAAACTACTGAAAGTAAGCAAACTACTGAGAATGTTCACAACAACTGAGAACATCTCTAGTATTCTAAGTACACGAAGAAATAAAACTACTGAAACTACAAGTACAGAAAAGGAAATACAACTACTGAAAGGAAACCATCACAACTACTGAAGAGGTCTTCTTCAGCTGTTGTGACAATCATCTGAAACTTGGTCTTCAGTCTTTGTCTTCAGCTCTTTCACTTCAGACTTTGTCTTCAGCTCTTGTCTTCAGACTTTGTCTTCAGCTCTTTCACTTCAGACTTTGTCTTCAGACCTTGTTATCAGCTGATGTCTTCAGCTGTTGCAGACTACTTCAGTTGTTGTAATGTCCGTGGGACTTAAAGGTTTTTCTGATCAGGCTCATTGGTTCTTTTGGTCCAACAATTATCATACATCAGCCTAAGAATCCCTAAGCCTCTACTACACAATCTTCCTATGTGCCTTAGACGTGCCATCGAAATATGGGTTTTCTTACATGGTTAGTTTCCTGATCAACGTGTTAGAGAATGGGTCAACAAAAATTTAATGAGCTCGTAGGTTTTCAAGACTCAATAAAATATTCAGTTGTATAGTTTAGTGAATCATTGTTATAATCATGTATATGCATCACCTAAAAGCAGTTGGCATATTGGTTAAACCAAAAGATATCACGAGAAACTCGTAGTGTCCATAACGCGTGTGAAAAGCTATCTTAGGGATAACATGCTCCTTCACCTTTAGCTGATGGTAACCAGATTGAAGGTCTATCCTCAAAAACCAACTAGCACCTTGAAGCTGATCTAACAAGTCATCAATTCTTGGCAACGGATACCGGTTCTTCACAGTCAACTTGTTCAGCTCATGGTAGTCAATACACATCCTCATACTACCATCCTTCTTCTTCACGAATAAGACCGGAGTACCCCACGGAGAGATACTCGGTCGAATGAAACCCTTATCCAGCAATTCTTGCAACTGACCTTCATCTCAGAGGGGGCTAGACGATATGGTGCCTTAGCAACAGGTTGAGCCCCAGGTAACAGATCAATCTAGAACTCAATTTCACAGTCAGGTGGTACCCTTGATAGATCTTCAGGAAAAACATCAGAGAAATCACATATGACCAGCACATCTGACAGTTGCGGCATTGACGCATCCACGTCCTTCACATAAGATAGATAAGCACCACAGCTACGCCTCATACAATTCTTAGCCGTAATCATCAAAATTACCTATGGTATCGTATGAACTCTATCCCCATAAATCGTAACAGAACATCCATCGGGCGCGGTCAGTCGAATCATCTTCTTGCGGTATATGATATTGACCTCATAGGCGGCTAGCCAATCCATCCCTAAGACTACATCATCTACCTAAGGTCATCACAAACATCCTAGTAAAGAACCTATGGCCATCCAATTCTATATCACAATCCTCTATCACATCAGATATCCTGGTAGACTTACCAATGGTAGTTTCTACATCAAAGGGCTCATCAATCATTCTACTTCTAGAAGGCAACTTATCATAGAAGGCAACAAAATAAAACTCCTACTAGCACCAGAATCAAAGAGTAAAGATGCATAGGTTTGGTTTACTAGAAATGTACCTAACACTACGTCGGGTCCACCCTAGCCTCTTCTCTGGTCATAGTGAATGCCTTGGCTTTAGCTTTCTGCCCCTCCTTCCCTTTCTTGGCTCCTTTCTTTTCCCCGGAACCCTTGGCCCTCGGCCTCTTACAATCTCTGCTCATGTGGCCAATCTCTCCACAGTTGAAACCCTTGGCCTTCTCAGCACAAACCTTTGCCATGTGCCCCTTTTTCCCATACTTGAAGCACAGTCGTGATCCCTACTTATATTCCCCAGAATGACTCTTTCCACACTTCTTACAGATCCTTTCCTCCATACCTCCTATCAGCGCTTTTGGTTCATCCACTCTTACTTTCTTACTACCAGATAGGAAACCACCACTACCATACCATTTCCCATTCTCATTCTTGTTGTTGTTCTACTTCTTCTTTTTCTACACCACTTCTCCCTCATCATACAGTCTCCCTGCCAAATAGACCACCGACCTAAACATGCATGGTCGGGCGGCGATCATGTGTCTACGGATATTCACTGGCAGACCTTAGATGTACCTCTTGATCTTCATGACATGGATGTCACCTGCTCTAGCACCAGCCTTGCCATCTCATCGAACTTCATCGTGTATTGTTGGTGTGTCATGGTTCCCGCCTCCAACTGTAGGAACTCTCTGTTAATCTTATCCAACTCCCGGTGGGGATAGAATTCCTCAATCACCAACTTTTTCAGTTCTGACCACCTAATCATGCTAATGGCCCTACCCTTAGCCTGGACAATATTGTCCCACCATCATACGGTTGTATCCACAAATGAGTGTGCAGCAAACTTTATCTTCTGATCCTCCCTACACTCGTTGATTTCTAGCATAGCCTCTATCTCTCTCACCCATCGGTGAGCAGCAGCAGCATTCCCATTTCCATCAAAAGTTAGGGGCTTGCATCTCTAGAATGTCCTATAATTGCACCCTTTATAGTTTCTTGCACAGGTTCCTCCTCCTCCTCATCATTAGAAACAACCATCTCAGTCTCTGGTTGCTCTGGCTCCTCTGATCCTCCTTCTTCACCCCCTTTCCTAGCAGCGCTCTTTTTCTCATTCTACTCCTTTCTTTCATCTTCCCTCATGGCTCTAATAACCTCAGTCACCATAGATGGTAGAATCATCTGCTTGACTTGATGAACCTCATCAGCTATAGCCTCCTTCACCAAGGCCTTCAGGTTAGCACTCTTATCCCCACCTTCATGATTATGAGGCTCGGGCTCCTCATAAGCTATTTCAGTAGTCTTAGCCTTGCTCCTAGTGACATGCGGCCCAGCAGCACATCCACCACGACCTCCACCTCGAGAAGCTTTTGATGATACTATAAGATCCAAACACCAACACGTTGATTCAATGTAATAGATCAGATTATGTCAAGTATAGTAAGTTCCTAATCATAGTGGCCAGTTGTGATTAGCCACTTATTTTACTCTTCATTCCCTAAGCATTTCCTATCCCGATTACACTAACGTCAAAATCTACTAAGAGCACATAATACACATAACATGCACGCATAATTCTGTTTCCATTACATTACATAAAACATTTACCTGTAGGCATGTAGCTACTCGGACTGGCATCCCTTTCCCTTTTTATCTCATTCTCAGTTTAAGTTTTGGTTTTGTAAGAAGTTTTATCCAATTCTCTTAAACTTTGGCTCTGATACAAACTTGTAAGGCCTCGATCCTGGGAAGCCTCACAGTTGGACATTCATATTATAAAACATTAATATATTAACATTTTGCAGCGGAACAACATACTCTCATTCATACTATGATTGTATCAAAACATCAAGCTATTTCCTTTACATTTCAAAAATGGTATTAATACAGTTTCATTCCTAAAATGTGGATGCCAAACTTGAACTATCCCAGTAGCTTCCACGTCTATGCCTACACCTCAACAGCATCATCAATTACATGCCAACTATTATGCATACAAAAGTCAGTGACGCTGAGTGAGTTCTAATTTATAATAAAATACTTTACATTTACAATACATATCCTTTCTAAAATATGAGCATACAACAATACATACATCTCAATACGTTCCTTTTGTTATCTTTTCATCATCGTTTCATTTGTTCATTCATCATTATCTTTCACTTTCGCGAATCAGTTTCATATGCTCAGCCCCTAACATAAGTTATGAGACTAATCACAATCTCAAGGCATCGCGACAAAGATTCTATTCCGTTCCTGGTCGATCACGAGGATCAGACCCCTATAGGTATCCTTCTGGACCATTACCCCCACCCATAGTAGAGCTAACGATTACAAGGATTGTGTAGCTCCATTCAAACAAGGTCAATCTAAAGGATTAGACCCTTATAAGTATCCTTCTAGACCATTACAGCCACTCACAGTTGAGCTAACAAACACATGGATCGTGTACCCCAATTCATACATGGTCAATATCAAGGATTAGACCCCCGTGTGCATCCTTGTGGGCTAGCTAAGCCGTACACAGTTGAGCTAACAAACCCACACAGGGAATTATGAACCTTCTTATATTTTTGCTTGCAAGACTTTCATTCATTCACTACATTCCACTTTTTGTTATCATTATCTTTCACTTTCATTACATAATACTTTGCTTATAGTAATACATAACATACCGAGTAAAGACATAACATATAACTTTATCATTTTCGAAAACGGATAAAACTCAAGATAACATAACACATACACAGCAAATCATGCAAGAACTTAGCCTACACGACATCAATATCTCACGCGAGAACTTCCCACACGCGCGAGAAGATCACCAAAGTCAACCCTAGCTCAACAAGCTACTCAATCGCACGAGAACATATATTTCACGTGAGAATCATCCATGTCGCGCAAGAACTTACATGTCCCGCGATAACTTCACTTGATTTTAAATCCCTTACGGTACAATCTACCTAAATCGTGCGAGAACTTATGGATTTCCAGCCTAAACCCAACTTATCGCGTCTAAGGCTGTTGTAACATACTCATTACCATAAACAACATCATCTCAAGCATAAACAAGCATTTTAGTATGCATAATAGCCCTAAAACGTAATAACTTGCATAAAAAGGGGCTAGAAACTCACCTTTGAAGTTCTAACACAATCACAAACTTCCGGATAGCTTTATCGAAAGAAAACTACACATTCATGCATTATATTCATCAATAATCCATTATTAGTACATAACACGAGTTACTACACGATTTACATACCTTAAACACTTCAAATCTTCGCTTTCTCTCTCTACAACGCGGCTTTCTCTCTCTAGCAGCAAGACTTTTCGCGTGATAATGGAGTCAAACAGCTGTTCTTACCTATTTATATGATTCCCATCTTTTCGCTTGAAGTTCTCGTGCGAGAACTTCATATTCCATCATTTTCCTTGAAATTTCAGGGTGTTACAATTGGTGACTTAGGTGTATCATGTGTGGTCACGTGATGAAAATTGTAAGTCAACATTTTTTATTAGTTTTTGAATGTATCATGTCAGTTTCGTTGATTTTTCGAAAAACACGATTGGCAGTGTTTTCGTATATGTACATTATATATTTCTATACTAAGTATATATAGGTGTCTTGGAAGTCTTAGGTCTTGAGAAATTAGGATTACAATTTTTTAAATTTATTTTCCTAAAATAATAAGTTTCGAGATATGTCGAGTCGTAAAATGTAATAATATTAAAACCGGTTCTTTATCATGTCGAGTTAGTGGCCTGTTTAGTAGGTTTTTAAGTTCTTGATCTATTTTGGGTCATTATTTGATCCTATGTGTATTAATCATACTTTGATTGACTTGCTCGTGTGATTTTATAAAGATTATGTATTGGATTAGATTAGACCTCAATGGTCATCGGCTTTGGCCTATGTGGGCCATGCATATTGGGTTGGCCGAAAGGTGGTCCATGAGTTAGTTTTTTTTTCCTTAAAACTTCTCTTTACTTATACTTTATGGCTCGAAGTTTTATCATTCTTAAAAGCGAGTTTTATAAGGATGGCCCTTGATGGTTGGGCCATCACAAGCCGTAGATTGGGCCGATCCAGGCCTTAATCTTGGTCCTTGAATGCAGCCTATTGGGCTTGTTCTTGGGCTAGCTAATCGTGTTTTGGTTCATCTTATAACCCTACATATCTTACATTAACGTAATCTTGGATTCGGAGTTATAATATTGGCGTTTATTGGGCCTTAGCTGGTCCTTGAATAGCAGCCCATTGGGCATGTTCTGGCCTGTTTTGGGTCATTTCATGCAGGCTGTTAATAGGGTTTTGTGTTAGTTTTACATTGGTGTAATCTTATGTTTAGTAGTTATGAATAATATGGTCTTATGGGCCTCGCTTCTGCGCCTGTTAGCCTTAGTCTGGGCGGATCTGAAGCATCAGCTCAAAGCCTGCTCTTGGCTCCTTTCTTAACCTAAACCCGTACTTTTGTGTGGATTGCGCATGTGTAACATTAGTTATTTAGGTTTTAGATTTTTAAGTTTTTTATGGCTTTTCTTAGAATAGAATCAACTTGGGACTCAAAGAACACTTAGTAATCTTACTAATAAGTATGAAATAAGTTCAAGTGTTAGTACTTACCTAGAGGTGTGATAAAACGAAGGTGTACAACAGCTTGAACTTGCAAGAACCGGGACTTCTTCTCCCTTGCTTGAGCTCGGCCAAAACTAGAGAGAACAAAAGGATGGGGTCGGTTATTGGGGTGTGGAAATGAGCAAGTATTTACGCCTTTATATAGGTGGTATGGATGTGTTTAATGCCTATTAGTTAAATTAAGCATGGTGGCCCAACTTGATTAAAATAATGCAATGTTAAAAGCATCTTTAAACAATTTTATTGGGTGATGAGGTGATGGTTGTTGGTGGCTAGAGGGGGTGTAGGTAACACATGACCTCATGTCAATTGACGCTCGGTTTCGGGTTCAGTTTTCCCATTCATTATCTGTAGTTCATGTAAATTCCCAGGTTTAATACATATATACGTGGCCGACACATATGCATATCAATTATGTTAGTTTGATCATCTTGTATTTAGATTTTCTTTTTGGTTTTTGATTTAACTTGCGCATTTTACATTAAATGTTAATTTAAATTACAAGGCTTTTTTGTAATCGATTTTTTAAGATGAAAAGGTGGGAGAATATGATTATTGTTTTCAGTATTAATCATTTCACTTTAATTATTTCGACTTGTGCTGGAGTTTTGGTGCGTTACTTTCACCGTGCACTTTAGGTATAAGTCCACCAATGTCAAAATAACTTAACATTTTTCACTGTAGCATTAAATAGTACATCGCTATACAGTATTTTGGTTAAGTTCACAAATTTAATTTGTCAATGCCAAGTATTGATGCAGTGATTCAGAACGTTATTCACTAATTCACGGTCCACGTATCGTTGCCTAGTTTAAACCTTAAACTAAGTGGTTAAATTGCATCAATCAAGTAAATCACATATTAAGATATTTAATAAATACTTTAAATTCTAGTGATGTTACATGGAGACAACCTCATATGATATTATATATAGCATGTGGATTTTTAAGCATAAGTTTAATGCTAACAGGCCTCTTAAAACACACAAAGCCTGTCTTGTTTGTGATGTCAGGTATCTACATGTTGGCACTGATTGCGAGGAAACTTTTAGCCCAATTGTTAAACCGGTAACTATCCGGGTTGTGTTATCTATTGCTCTCTCACATTCTTGGCCAATTCATCAACTAGATGTCAAAAATGTTTACCTAACCAGTCACTTATCCGAGACAATATATATGCACCACCATATGGGATTCTGGGATTCACAACATCCCAACTATGTTTGTCTTCTTCAAAAATCTCTTTATGGTCTAAAACAAGCACTATGTGCTTGGTATCAACATTTTTATGATTATGTCTCTACATCAAGGTTTATACATAGAAAATGTTATCATTCTTTATTCATTTACAAGCAAGGCCAAGGCATGGTATTTGTTTTATTATACGCTGACACGTCATTTAATAACCTCATCAGATTCACTTCACCATATTGTGAACTTTCTTGATCACGAGTTCTCAATGAAAGACCTTGGTACAACACACAAGGGATGGCTTATTTCTATCACAATAAATTATGAGATTCTTAAACAAGCCGGTATGTCAAATTGCAACCCGGCGGCAACTCCAGTTAACACTAAATGTATACTCGGTGCTTCTAATGGCGATTTAATTGATGATCCTACTTTATACCGTCAACTTGCCGAAGCATTACAATATTTAACTTGTACGAGACTCGATTTTACATACGCAGTCCACCAAATTTGCATGTTCATGCATGAACCATGTATGCCACACCTCAATGCCTTGAAACGTGTTTTGTGTTACGTTCAAGGTATGACTTCAAATGGTCTTCAAATGCCCAAGTCTAAGGACCATTCTTTAATTGCCTACACTAATGCGGATTGGGCAGGTTGCCCAGATACTAGACGTTTCACTTTAGGCTACGGGGTATATTATGGAGATAATTTGGTGTCTTGGTCGTCCAAGCGACAAAATATTATTTCTAGATCTAGTGTTGAAGCAGAGAATAGAGGCGTAGCTAATGTTGTTGACTTGTTGCTGAAGTGTGTTGGCTTCGCAACCTAGTTTTGGAAGAGAATAGAGGCGTAGCTAATGTTGTTGACTTGTTGCAGAAGTGTGTTGGCTTCGCAACCTAGTTTTGGAACTCCGCCACCCGTCGCCTCATGCCTCCTTGGTCTATTGTGATAACATGAGTACCATCTATCTCACAGGTAACCTGGTTCAACTTTAACAAACTAGACATATTGTATTAGACATCCATTTCATCAGAACAAGGTTTAACGGGGTCAAATTCAAGTCCTCCACACCTCTTTTAGATATCAAGTTGCTGACATTTTCACAAAATGATTACCACGTCCTCTTTGAAGACTTCCGCTCCAGTCTCATATTCTGATATCCTCCCGCTTCAACTGTGGGGACATATTAGCTTAGATATATATTAGAGTTATTATATTATTAGCTTCAAAATTGTTGATATAGATATAGTCAAAGTTGTTAAATTTTCTCAAAAGATAGGGATATCTTGTATCATTTAAAGAGATGATCACCTTTTGTCATTTTTTTTTCCTTTTGACAAAAATCCTTTGAAGAGTAAGTAATGTTATGTATCAAAATAGTAGAACTAGTTTGTAATACTTAAATAGCATAGGGTGTATTTAGTTAGTTGTTAACCTAGTTGTTGTACTTAAACAGAAAAAACATATCAAATGGGTATCGATGAATTGAGACAAAGTTCTCTTTGGCTCTTCTCTTAAAAAGATCTCTATGCTTGATTACCAATTATGTTCGTAACACTTACAGACCTAATTATAGCCCAAAACAAATATGAACGTGCAACCCCGCAAAAATTATATCCTGAGAAACCCAACCTGAAAATGAGCACAGAAAAACTAAATCTAAACCTGTTACAAACACAAATATTGTTACACAAGTTATCAGTGATTTCAAGAGTATAAGAACTATATATAGAATAATGTGACAGCATCCTAGGACGCTGCAAGTCTGTAAGGGTTAATGTTAGATCTATGCAAATCGGGTAATGCTAGTCATAATCATCTAGATAATGATCATATAATCTTTCCCAGGGCATTTCTTTAGGACAGGCAATTAACGAAAGATTATAACTACAAAATACAATACTAATCGGATGTTCTTAGGAAACTAAAGAGAAAGATCCTCAAAATCCAACAATCTTTGGCGCAAGTTTTAATGTTTTTTTCGAAAAGCCAAAAGTTTAATGCCCTTCAGATAGTCAGAGAGCTTATCCTGATAATCTTTATGGTCTTCAAATATATGCTTTGCTCAGAAACAATTGTAAGTATTTGTAGGGTTCCAATGTGACGTCAATCACTTTCCTTACTGTATCATGCGTCTGACAACCATATAACATGAAGGGATGATTAGATGATGAGAGCATTAAAGAACACTACAGGTGACACTTTCTACCAAATTTCTTGTGAATAGGAAGATTTGGGTTATGTTTATATTCAAACAGGTTGATGGGTCAAATCAAGAAATTTAGCAAAATGGCGATGAACCCTGACTCCGTTAGTGTATTTGTTATGCGTACATCTTAAACCGCTTCGGTAAAGAAAAATATGATTACTGTAATTATAGTCTTTTTATCCAAATTTTATGCATTACTTAATTGTAGAAATTATGACAAAATGGATAAAAGTGTGTTTGCCGACCAGCTCATGCAGGTTACAATGGCACTGAAAATTATCAATTTTTTAAGCCACCCAACCCGTCCAACCCAACCAATTTTGTGATCTCTGAAGAAAAAAGAAGAGAATAAATCTCTTACTTGTGGATGGTATTTTCCCTTCCATGGCATCTCTCTTCCGTTGGCAGCTTACACAAAGGAAAGGACCATCCCAGGGCCTTAACTTTCCCCTTGTATTACCTGATTCATGGTGTATTGAAATCCCTTCCCCAGGTTTCATTTCGATTTGACACACCGCACAAATGAACAACCTGAAAACATTACAGAGCGGGTATTTGGTATCTAACCTGCAAACCAGAAAGAAAACAAAGTGAATCAAACCCGCCGGTACAAAGTTATAAACTATATTTAACAATGTGCAATATATATACTTATTATACCAACCGTTCTGAAAGCATAGCAGATCCTTCCTCCAAAAGCTCCTCCACCAAATCTGGGTCAAAATATTCTTCTCCATCATCAAGCTTAGGTGGCTCCTCTGTACTCCTTTTCCTGAACATGGCTTTAAATACTCGTTTACCTGTCTTCTTCGGTGGTTGCAAAGGGGGATACGTCTTTTCTGGAGGTAGTATATCAATGACAATGCAGGTTGTATCATCCCGCAATCCTTTCACTTGCACAGCTTCCTGCATATGGGCACTAAAGAAGTTAATAATTGGATGTTCACAAAGGTTGTCTTTTTCTATAAACATACTTTAACAATCTGTGCCGCTGCTGCTTCAGGTGCCAAACCACGACTGCACTCTAGGGCCTCTTCCACAGAAAGAGCATCCCACACACCATCACTTGAGATAACAAGCCTCCCACCAGCGGAGGATAGCTGCAGCTCACAGATCAGGAAATTCAATCATGTTAACATAATTTATTAAACAAGAATGTCATATTCATGCACCAAGATGAGTAATTAACCTTCACTTGCTTAACATAAGGAACGGGAACGATAAACTCCCCAACATCCCGATCTCCTATAGAGCGTGAAAGGCATAAGCCTCCAGGCCAACATCTCAAAGGCCCAATCTAACAGCAAAAATAACATTTTCATAAGAAAAAACAAATAATGAAATGTCAACACTCATATCATTCTTCAAGTATTTTCTTTGCTCAGTAATTTTGTTTTGATCTGAACATGCTCAGTAATTTTGTTTTGATATGAACATGCTCATAAATTTTAAACAGCTCACCTAGAAACACAAAAATGTGATAATCAAGTTTCTAGTCTTCTAGAACGTATTTCCAAATCAATCAGAAACATAACAGATCATGAAACTAGGTTAACAAAACGTATTGCCAAAAACAATGAAAGTATGGAGTGATAAAAAATAAGATACCTCAGTACCACCACCAGTATTAAGCCGACCAACCTCACCACCACTTGCAGTGACACGTTCCCTCCTATCGGACAAGGAAAATTATATAAATAATAAATCATGATATAATTAAATTAATATTCAATCCAGAAAAACACAAAGGGAATGCATCACATGAGTTTTCTTGACTTACTCTTCTTCGTTGGAGTCAAGTCTGTGATCTGCAGATAGATGATATATTGCACCATCAGCAGATTCAAGAATGCAGCGGGAATCCCCAACCGATGCTACCGTGACAATTGATCCCTCGATAATTACAAAGGTAACAGTTGTCCCTGACATTTGAGCTGTAAAGATAACAATATGTATGCATATTAGTATGCATGTAGTATACATGACACACATACTGATATTAGAGAAGAAAATGATGTGCCATATGCTATAGTTATTATTACATCCACTAACATATATGGTAACTTATACTGCAATGAAACAATTTACCAAGCATTGAACACACCCTGTGTTTTTTATGGAATGTTTTCCATTCACTTGGTTACAACTTATACGTCCTCTTTTCAGTACTGGGACAACAATCGTACAGAGTCGAGGAATACCCACTCTTCATACAACCAGTAACGGTGGCCAAACTGTACTTCCCCAACAAGCACAATAAATATGCTTCAGAATTAGCCAAAACACCAACCAGTTAAGGGAGGATTATAGCATTTATTTCATTTATAAAAAGGAAAAAGGAAAGTTGCAATCAGCATGTCGACTGATGCCAACGTAAGTAAGACTAGTCAACTGACTGTTTCAAAAAATAAAGCTTCTAGTCGACTGATGCCAACGTAAGTAAGACTAGTCAACTGACTGTTTCAAAAAATAAAGCTTCTAGTTGTTATTTCTGCCACTGCTCTGAAAATAAAGTGAAATGGAAAATGGTATAGCATCAATAACTCTACAGAAAGAAAAAAGAAAAAAAAAAAGATTGTACTTCCACCTTCCAGGATAGTATAGAATCTCAGGACTGCTATAGAAAGATACATTGCTTTCAAAGTAAGATTTCAATGATAACCCCCCCCCCCCCTTTTTTTTCCTTCCTTTCCTTTATTACTTTTCCTCATTTGATCTATTCATGTAATCCATAAGCAACAGGTTTATATAGAGAATAACCTTCTACGCATGGATGTTAGAAAAGTTTCCCTGTTTATGCTAGAAACATAATTCTATTACAGAAAAGGAGATCTATCAGCATAGTGTGTGTCATATACATGTTAAGTCCAAGAGGTAAAATATTGCATTTTGACAACTCAGTAAGTTAGACCTAGTTTAATACAAAGGGATTAAACCCAAATATTAAAGAGCTCATAGGGGTTTGATCCCAACTTCCTAACAACCAAAGCTAAACTATCACAATTGACGCTTGAAGTGGAAGAATGTTGTTTCCAAATAGAACTTGAGATGCCTAGGTCTCAATAAGGCAAGCTTACAGCTCCTCACTGAAGACTCAATACTAGCTAGCTAACAAGTTCAATGAATCAATTCAAGTAGCTACATGTTTCCACATGATTGCGTGGTCATACTTACTAGTTACTAACTTTAAATATATGTGTGTATGCACGCGTGTGTGCGCGCGCGATAAGGTCTGGTGCTAACGTTAAGACAATTACAAAGAAGACCTATGACTGGGCTACTAAGTTATCTTCAAGTCTTGGTACACGTCGCACGGTGATATACAGTCACAGCCATCCAACACATACAACCCCTTAAAAAAAGTAGATAAGAAACTTGTCCGTACCTTTTTCTTGGAAATCTTTATCTGTTTTCACAAACCCAGCAACCAAAGCCCTAGGCAACGCTGCCACCCATTCATCACGGTTAAGACCAGGCGGAATAACACACAAAACGTTGCTTAAAAGGTTCTCCTTAGTATATATTGCTGCTGCAGACCCATTATGCCCATCAAATATCTGCAAACCAAAATTAGCTAATAGCTCAACAACAGAAAATGACTGAACAACATACTGCTAGAACCCTAAGTTAAGATTCACCATCCACGAAGTGCAATAAATGTTGATTGAAGAAAAGATAACAGAGTGATTGAAATCATATTATCAAATCATACCCCAAAGACAGAATAAGTGGTAACACCATCTCCCAACAGCCGCTCGCATTCACTCTTGATCAATGTGAAATCCTCCCCTTTTTTAGACTGATTAGCCTCACCGCTAACGATCTCCGGCCTATCAGCCTTCTCGTTCACCAACTCACGCTTCAACAACGCCGACAACGGCACATGCTCACTCTTATTGCAGGACATTTCCCGATTCCACAAATTCAACCAATCAACTCCGACTACTCATTCATCAGAATCCTAAACACACACACAGACAACAAATCTCACAGCAATCAATTACAGCAAGCATCAGAACCGATAATAACAACACGATTGCCTGAAAACCTACATACATAGAAGGTAAAACTCGTTTTTGTTATTGTAACATAGATTGAGCAATGCAGATGAAGAATTAATCGAAAAAAATGAAAGAATCGGCATTGTTGAATGAAAGGACTTACATAGATGCTGGATTGATTGATGAATTGATTGGTGGCGTTGAGGAAGAAAAAGCAGTGATTCGATTCGATTCGATGCAAAAATTTCGCGCGAGAGAAGGGGGATAGCTGTGACTTTGATATTATTATTATTCTTAATATTATTATTATCATTAATTACTTATACGATGTGCTGACATGTCCACACACACAAAGCGCGTGTGTCGTGAGGTGTCTTTAGCTGTTTCCTTTCTTTTACTTGACTTCTTTTTCATTTCTAGGGTTACTTCTAAACATAAGTAAACTAATACTTTTTTTTTTTTTTAAGAAAGTTAAATACAAACTATCGATCTAGAAATATAAACAACGGAACCCATCAAAATCAAATGTTTAGTCATGTCCACGCAATCGACTTGGTCAGTTTAGCTTATCTTTTTTGAGGGCCAAATATAACTGTTTAAGTTAGAACTAGTTAAAATGTGTGTTACGGCAGCAGTGATCTATCATAAAAAAAAGTTTGACGTCAAAATGTTGATAAAAATAAGGATGTCGATTCCTCAAGCGTTACGATTTGCTTTAAGTATTGCAGCGTAAACAGGACCCAATTGTCGTAAACTTACGTTGATAAAATTCAAAGTTTTAAATAAAAAATGAAAGCATTTTGTAAATTCATATTGAAACGTCAAAAAAATCGAAACCATTAAAGAAACCAGCAGCAAAATTAATTTTTTAAGGTTGATAAAATTTATATTAGAAATCAAAACTATTAAAAAACTACATTAAAATGACAAATAAAACAAAATAGTTTATAAATACAAATATTAAAAAAAAAACTTCAATAACCTACAAAATAAATTTATCAAACTCTCAGGTTTTAAACCCCGAATTAAAAGCCTTAAGACACGACATCTTAATGACTAAGGGGGTGTTTAATATGAGCTGACCACGGCTGACCGCTGACTGGCTGACTCGGTCAGCCGGTCAGCGCGTCTGATTTGCGCGGAAAGCATCGACTGACCAGGTCGATAGATCTGACCGAGACCCTAAATTTGGGTTCCCTGACCGAGACCACAACACCAGCCGCACCGCCCCCTCTTCTCTGAAGTCCCTCCGCCGTGACTCCCTCCACGCGACCCCTTCGCCGCGACTGGACCGTCCCTCCGTCGTGACTCCCTTCACCGGCGCCCTCCGCCGTTGTCAATCTTCTGGCTGGGGTCACTGTAACCACCACCGCTGGGCCATAGATCGATGATCTTGAGATGGAAACGGAGATTTGGGTGGAGATGTTGGGGGTTGTAAAGGGGTTTGATCATTGATGTGATCTTGTGATAGAAATGGAAATTTGGGTGGAAATGTTGGGGGTTGTAAAGGGGTTTGATGTGATCTTGTGAGGAAGATTGCTAGAGTAATTAAAGAGGAAGTGATTGAGGGGCAATGATGAAGATGATATATGAAGATATTGACGTGACCAAATTGCTAAACAAAACATATCCGGTAATTAAAAAGATCCGGTAAATTATGTTCTTTCTAAAAATTTGTTTATTTTTATTAACTACACAACACCAGTTAAATACAAACTCGTCAGAACTTCTGGGCAATATGGTTATTTTTATCATTCAACAGAGTCAGTAAGATGCTGAATCAAACAGCCAAGTTTCAGTCAGATGCAGACTCAGTCAGAACTTCTAACTGGGTCAGCTTCTAACTCAATCAGATCTTACTGAGTCAGCGTTAATCAAACAGCCCCTAAGCCAAAGTCACATAATTTGTTTTATATTCACCCACTTAAAATATGTGTAAAACCAATGTCGTGTAGCAGAATTTCATTGACCACCGATCTTGTTCTTAAGGTATTATTTTTTATAAATTTTATAACAAACATATTTTACACTTGGCTCATAACTTTTTGTTTTTATTATGTTTTTTCATATAACCATTTAATATATGATATTCTATAGAATCACGACTATATGGTTACGACATGCTTATTTTTATCTACATTTCGGTGTAAATTTTATTTAAAACCGAGTTATACTAGTTTGAAGCACCAAAACAGGATGTAGAAGATGTCAAAGAAGTTTTGTATTATTATGATTTTTTTCCTCTTACACCTTTCAAATTTAATGATTTATAAAATTGTATGTTTATAGTTATGTCATGCTTATATTTATCAAATTTTCAATATGAATTTTTTTATTGGATGAATATTAATGTACAAATCATCAAGAATCTTACGAATTTTAACACCCTTATCACACACTAAAATCTTGTCCACTAGTTTTATTTATTAAATTAAAGTTTTAGATGATTCATATCGAGTTTGAGTCAGTGATAATTATATTATTAAATATGCTATAAGAATAAAAGTTAAGGTTAAAAATGTTATCGATTAAATTGTTAGTATTCGTTAATAAGTTATATTATAAATTATTAAAAGCATCATTTTTCAATATAAAAACTTAACTTACAAACACAAAATTAACAACCATGTGCCCATCCCCGTCCCCACACACAAACACCCTCACACTCTCTCTCCCCCCTAAATTCATGGGTTTTTCTTATTCAACTTCTGAATTTAATGTTAGTTTGACTTTTTTATAATTTTAAAAGCACAAAAAATAAATTAAAGCATGATAGAGGATCGTCACCGGACGTATTTATCTTCGGAATTTAAATCTTTTAATCCTTGGAAAAATCCTACTTGTAATAAATAAAATTGATTTTGTACATGTGGCAGCCTATTCCCCCTCTTCAACTTTTAATTTCCCGCTCAGAATCCGTTTACCGGATTAATGGTTCGAGGACCATTATTAGATCCACTACGTTTTCCCAAGAAAATCCTACCAGAGCCGTCTCTTCACTCTGCCTTGTGAGAAGCCAATTTCACTCACCTTCCACATTCCTCCGATCTTTAGAGAAATTCAACAAACCCAGGATCCTTTCGGTTTCATCTTAGGTGAAACCCTGCTTGCTCCCTCATTTCGTTCACGCGTTTCTTGCCTCTACCACATTTAACATACGAAAACAATCAATTTCATCTCGCCATTTGCATCTACACGGTGTGCTCTTTCTACGAGAGAACTCTTCCAGAACCCACCTCCGCTGCATCGTCGTTTACACTACACCCGTTGCATGTTCACCTGAAATAGTTCTGTTGTTACTCAGCCAGTTAAACGTTTGTTTTGAGCCCTGATGTCGATAACGACGGGGGCGAAGGTGTTTCTGATGGTGTTTGTCAGATCTGATTAAACATTTGTTTTGAGCCCTGATGTCGATAACGACGGAGACGAAGCTGTTTCTGGTGGTGCTGTTTGACAGATCTGCTAGGTTCTTCGGCGCAAGCTTTTTTTGATTTCACCAAGATTCATCCTTTATGTGGTGTTCTATCATCTTAACGAGTAAAAATTGGTTTGCATCAGGTAATAGATACTTTATCCTTTATGTTGCATAAACTTCACCCTTTGTTTTTGGTGATATATTTTGCTGAATTTCTATTGTTATATAATTTAGTCAATAATTTGCAGAGTATGAGATGCCCAATGGTTAGGTCAAACACGTTTGATTAATTCTTATGCCAAACTGTAGTTACATGAAGTTATTGCTCAATTTAGTCGGCTTGGGTTGATCACATTTGATTACTGCTTATGACCAAAACAAACGTGAAGGTTGGGTTAATTTCGAAATTAGGCTCCCCACCATTACAACCCTTTCATTTGTAATTTTTTATAATCAAACTATATTGGGAACTGTTTTGATAATCAGATGTGTGTGATCTGCACATTTGACGATAATTCAACCCTAAGAAGAATTACAACAATGCCTTACCTTGATAATGATTCATTATCTTCTTCAAGTAATCGTTTAATTAGTGAGGAGCTATGTTATGATACAAAGATTCTATAAGGTGAGTTTCAAAATCTTTTAAAGGCATTGACAGATGAACAAAGAGTAATTTTTCAGGAAATCATATCAACATTTGAAGGTGGTAAAGAATGTGTTTTTTTTATATGGTTACGGTGAAACTGGAAAGACCTTTTTGTGGAAGACATTATCGGCAGCAATAAGATGTAAAGGTCAGATAGTATTGAATGTTGCATCGAGTGGAATAGCATCTTTGTTGCTCACTGGAGGTAGAACAGCACATTCTAGATTTCTAATACCTTTAAATCTTATGTAGATTCCATTTGTCATATCACACCAAATAGTGACGTTGCTCATTTGTTAAAGCAAACAAAATTGTTTAATGGGATGAAGCACCAATGGTCCATAAACATGCCTTTGAACCTTAGATAGAACAATGAAAGACATTTTAGGGTCTAATTCTTCTTTGAATAGAGAAAAACCATTTGGAGGTAAAGTCATAGTTCTTGGTGGTGATTTTAGGCAAATTCTTCCGGTTATTCCAAATGGAAAAAGACAAGAAATCGTGAATCTTCTTTAAGTTCATCCTATATCTGGAGTGCATGCAACTTCTTAAGTTCACCAAAAACATGAGGTGGCAAGTGACAAATCAAAAGTGGAAGAAATAATGATTTTTGCTAAATGGTTGTTAGATTTAGGAGAAGGAAAAGTTGGTGATAGTGACGATGGTGAGGCACTTATTGACATACACGAGGATCTTATAATTACTGAATCATCGATCCAATTTCAAGCTTAATTGACTACGTAAATCCTTCAATTCTACAACAATTCAAAAATCCACAATTCTTTCGTGAAAGAGCAATTCTAGCACCAAAGAATGAAACAGTTCAAGAGATTAATGATTGTTTACTCTCAATGTTTCTTGGAGAGGAGGAGTACCTCAGTTCAATAGTATTTGTCAAATAGAAAGTTTGAATGATTCTTTATAAGAAAATATATACTCACCTGATGTTTTAAATGGTCTAAAATTTCAGGTCTTCCAAATCATCGTTTAGTACTAAAGGTGGGTGTTCCAGTAATGTTATTGAGAAATATTGACCAGAGAAGTGGTTTATGTAATGAAACAAGATTACAGGTCATATCACTTCGTAATCGAGTCATAGAGGCAGAAGTAATATCTGGATCAAATATTGGAGCTTGGACATTCATCCCAAGTATTAATTTGATACCATCAAACAAAAGGATTCTATTCAAATTTCAAGGAAGACAATTTCTAATTTCAGTGTGTTTTGTAATGACAATCAATAAAAGGCAACGACATTCTCTATCCAAAGTTGGTTTGTTCTTGAGGCGACCGGTGTACACACATGGTCAACTATACGTGACGTTGTCTAGAGTTACAAGTAAAGATGGAGTTAAACTACTAATATTAGATAAAGATGATAGATCTACAAATAAAACATCAAATGTTGTATATAAAGAAATATTTAGAGATTTATAATTAATACAAATACTTTTTTTTAATATGTATATTTGTTCAACCCGTGTTTTACACGGGCAATAACCTAGTTTCTAAATACATCCAATTACAATGCAACTTAGAACACTCTACTCAATCTCTATTAATATTAAATTAATTGTAAAGATTTCTTAACAATGATTCTAGAAGTTTACCATAACGAAAGACTTTGAAATTTTATATTTTCAATCTACTCATAATTATAATTTTGGTCTTAAAATATGAGGTTCAAGTTGTTGTCACCAAAGTCTCAATATGCCTAAATTTACTATTAAAAAAAGATTTGTTGAAGTTTAATACTCCGTAAAGAAATAAATTTTAGAGAAGATGTGTAACACCAAACTTTTGGGAATAATTATAAATAAATAAAGATGAGGGAAATAAATTGTGAGGGTGTAAGAATTAAGTTTTTACCTAAATTTAGAGAGGAAGTTTTAGGAATTAAAACTCAAATTTCCCGGTCACAAGTCAGATGTCTTGGCAAGGATTTGGATATCCCAAAATTATAAATTAACAACTCAAAATATGAATCGTATGGCATCATACGTGTCGTATAGGTGGGTCGTATAGCCCTATACAACACGTATAACCTCTATTGACAGCCACCTAAATTTTTCCTCTTAGTCAGTGTTGAAATTCTCTATACGCGTTATATAGCCATATATGTGTCGTATAAGGGCCGTATAGGCTATATGGGGCATATAGCCCTCAGACAACCCCTCCCCCCTGAATTTTCCTCGTTTTCAATGTTTTCGACCTATACATCACGTATGGTGCCATACGAGGAGCATAAAGGTTGTCGATTTATAATGTGAGGTGTTTCTATATTAGGACCATTTGACAATTAGGTGGGTAGATAAATTAATCAAGTACAGTTAGATTTAGTTAAAATTTAACTCGCATTGATTTACATTCCGTTGATCATTACGTATTGCATGGGGATTTGATCGTTATATCAATTTAGTTAAGTATGTGTGCTCGAGGTTAATCGGTCAAAAAGGAGGGGTTGTTAAAAATTATAAAATTAGTCTTCAATACTGGTCGAATAATCAAGAGTCAAGTTTTTTAATAATGTTAAAATGGTTCGGTTTGAGGGGTTAAATGTAGCATTGTGTTGAGCCGTAAAGGAGCTTATGTGAGGATTGGCTAAAGGAATAGGTCAGTTCGAAGTCACGAAGAGAAGTGGAGGGGTTGTTGCTGTAAATTGAATTCCACCAAGAATCCAAGATATATAAAAAGCTTATTTTATGAGACAACCTTGATTTTCTAGACTTTCTAACTCTCTCTACCTTACAACACGCTCACCTTTCTTTTCTTCGTCTTCCACGTTCATTTGCATAGAGTTTTTTAATGATTTTTGTATGTTCTATCATGTACATATTAAAGTATCAGGTTAGAGTTGTTTTTCTTAAATTTGGTAGAATTTCTTCTTCTGTTGTTGTAACGTTTGATTTTCGTTTCAACATTTAAATAAGTTGAGTTTTCGTTTCAACATTTAAATAAGTTGAGTTTGAACAATTTAACAGCTGTCGATGGGTGGTTGGCAATGGTGGTCTTAACAAGTGATGGGTGGCGATCTAAGGTGACCACTCAGCGCTCTAGATGGCAACAAGGTGGCTTATTTCTCTTTGTTTTTGTCATTTTCTAAATTACCAGTTCATTCTTTCTTTTCTTTATGTTCTTTCAAACTCTCTCATAAACACACACCTCAAAGACGGCTGATTTCTCTCTAATCTTCCATTAGAAATTGGATTCAAGCATACTTAAATGGAATCTAAGAGTTTTAAGGCTTTCTTAGGTAACCTACAAATCTTATAAGTTTCATCCTTGTTTTGAGGTTTCTAGAGCTTCCATGCGCATAACTCTGAACCAAACTCTTATGATAGAATATATCTAATGTATTGATAGAAATATCTTTAGAAAAATTGAATTTCAATATTCTAAACTATTTACTATTGATAAATATTAATCTCAATTAATAATTTAACCAATGTTATTCTTAACTTTTGATTTTGTCACCAATAACAGTCTCAGCCTAACTGTTCGTTAACTTCATTAGTTTTTTATGATGTGGCGGTGGCATGTGACGTGGCGTGTGACATAATTAAAATAAAAATTATAAATATATCACTCAGTTTTTACGTTTGTTTGTCTCCAAACTTACTCAAATGGCAACAAAAGAGTTACGTTGAAAAATTTCAGAGAATGATCTTCTGAGAAAATAATTGAGTAATATATTTATATTTTTAATTGTAACTATCATATACGTAATATCACGAGCCACGTCACGTAATATATCATATAAAACTAACGGAGTTAACGAACGGTTAAACTAAGATTGTTATTAGTACAAAATCAAAAGTTAAGATTAATACTGGTGAAATTGTTAGTTAGGATTAATATTGATCAATAATCAATAGTTTGGATTAATAAAATACAATTAAAACTCAAATATTTAAAACCGTCAAGTACACTTTAGAACTTAAAATTAGCCATTTTAGTACAAATTTGATTTGGATCTGGCCAGAGGTTATTTATAACTTAAAACATGGCTAAAAACTAATTAAAAGTTTTTCAAAAGCAAACCTTGATGTTATTTGTTAATATAAGCATTTAAACCTTGAACCAGACACGTTAATTGGTCAAACCCTTTTTGACACGAGATATAAAGAATTTAGAAGTTCCAGATGTTTTTACAATGAATTTTGATAAAATATCAGCTTACAAAGGTTTATGAAGAGAAAATGGTGTTAAACCCAACAAACGTGAAACTATACGCTTCATTGTTGCAATAACGACTTAAAATCGACGGAATATTCAAATAAAAAACATTTTTGGCGGAATACTAAGGTTAAATTTATTAGACTATATTATTATTATTAGGGTTATTAGTATGAGTTTACGGTTCCAGTTAGGATTTTATTGAACTTTATATAATGTAATCAAACCTATTAATACTCAATTCAGTTTTTTACCATCTATCATGGTATCAGAACCATCCTAGGCTCTCTACCACCTCCGTCGCGCCACTACAAAAATGCAAACCCTAACCGTCGCCACCACATTCAAACCATACACATGGTATCAGAACCATCCTAGGCTCTCTACCACCTCTGTCAATTCCTTTTGCTTTTCTTTTAGTTCTCTAATCTTTTTTGCTCTAAATAACGATCCGTCTCGGTTTTAGATTCAATCTACTTATCCTCAATCTTTCTTCCTCACAAAACCCGTCTACCCAGATTTTCATTAGGATAAAGATTTCTCACCGGGTATATGACTCTCGTTTCAGATCTAGTATTCCATCTTTCTTGTTTTTTTTCTTTCGTTTGTTCTTGCCGGACCACGGTCCGTTGCCACCAAAGAATGCTGCCTGGCCACAGTTATGGGCCCAACTAAGTTTTTAGAAATTCATTATAAACTCTATATAATGTAACCAAACTTGTCAATAACATTCAATGGGTGAGGTTATTGTAAAAAGGGAAGAAAAGCTAAAAAGTGTGAGAAGAATTATCATTCATTAGATGTTAAATCTAAAGGCTAAGAAAATCCAATGGTATAATAGTAAATAATTAAAACACCTTAAATGACAGGCGAAGGGTATTTTAGTTTTAACCACATTTTGAAGTTCCACCTTTTTTTAAAACGCAAGTAATTTTTACATACAACATCATTTTTTAAAAAAATTACATCATAAAAACATGCGTTTTTTGATCTTTAAAATGCCTATAATTTTGATGAATAAAAAATGAATTTTTTTTCACGTTATTTCACTTTAAAATGCCTATAATTTTGATCTTTAAAATGCCTATAATTGTGACATATTCGGCAGCTTATTGTGTGATAACATGTCATTGTGTAATATTCATTGGATTATTGTGGCTAATGTTTACCATTTTATTATGCATTGTGTTTTTTAAAAATGATGATTTTCAAATAACACAATACTAAAAATAATTTTTGTATGATTTTTTGTTCATAGTGTAATTCTGAGCAAGTCATTGTGTAATTCTCATCAAGCAGCTAATTGTGTCTATTGTAAATCATTGAGTCTAGTGCTAGTCATTATGTTACCCGTCTAATGTTAACCATTGTGTTTTTTAAAATGGTGATTTTCTAATAAAACTATGCTGAAAATTTAATTTTTTTATGTTTTTCTAATTTATTGTGTAATCCTGATCACGTCATTGTGTAATACTCCTCAAGCAACTCATTGTGCCTATTGCTAATAATCGAGTCTAGTATTGGTCATTGTGTTACCTATTGTGTCTATGCTGACTATTGTGTTAAGCAATGTGTTTTTTAAAATGATGATTTTCAAATAACACAATGTTTAAAATGCAACTTTTTTTACTTTTTTTTCCAGATTATTATGTAATTCTGATCAGGTCATTGTGTAATCCTCTTCAAACAGCTCATTGTGTCGATTGCTAATCATCGAGTCTAGTGCTGGTCATTGTGTTATCAGTTTTATCTAATGTTGACCATTGTGTTATGCATTATGTTTTTTAAAATGATGATTTTTGAATAACACAATAATAAGAAATGTAAACTTTTATGTTTCAAGTTCATTATGTATTCCTCATCAGATCGAGTCTAGTGTTGGTCAGGGTGTTACCCATTATGTCTAATATTGACTACTGTGTGTATGCATTGTGTTTTTTAAAATGACGATTTTCTAATAACATAATGCTAAAAACATAATTTTTTTACGTTCATTATGTAATACTGATCATGTCAATGTGTAATTCTCGTCAAGCAGCTCATTGCATCGATTGCTAATAATCGAGTGTAGTGTTAGTCATTGTGTTATCAATTTTGTTTAATGTTGACCATTCTGTTATACATCGTATTTTTTAAAATGATGATTTTTGAATAACACAATAATAAAAAATATAAAATTTTTATGTTTCAAGTTTATTATGTACTTATCATCAGATCTAGTCTAGTGTTGGTTATTGTGTTATCAAATTTGTCTAACTTTGACTATTATCTTATGCATTGTTTTTTTTAAATGATGATTTTCAAATAACACAATGCTAAAAATATAATTTTCTTTTTACGTTTCAGTTCATTATGTAGTCTTGATCATGTCATTGTGTATGCTCGTCAAACAGCTCATTGTGTCGATTGCTATTCATCGAGTCTAGTGCTGGTAATTGTGTTACCCATTTTGTCTAATGTTAACCATTGTATTATGTATTGTGTTTTTTAAAATGATGATTTTTGAATAACACAATAATAAGAAATATAAACTTTTTATGTTTTAAGTTTATTATGTATTACTCATGAGATAATTGTGTAATCTTTTCATTAATTCAGAAGATTACACAATGACCTGATGAAATTACACAATGCGTTAAAAAATTTTAATTTTTTTATCAACACTATACTTATTTTAAACATTAAAAAATACTAATTTTTATAGTATAATTTAAAAAAAAATAGTATCGTATGTAAAAGTTATAAATGTTTATAAAAAAGATGAAACTTTGGAAGGGGGGACATTGCCAATTTTGCCCCCAAACTAATTTTGGTAAAAAGGACATGTGTCAACATCTTAATCCTTTTTACTGTTGGAAACGGTCTGCCCAAGACACATATTGAATTGATATGGCTAGTACGTTATGATCCAAGTCGGGTCATACCCAATAACAAGCTAGACAAACACCCATAATATTTATTTTACGATATGATCATGTAAAGAAATATTGACACTTGAAGTATTTAGAAATTGGTTTTCTAAATATTTACACTAGTGTTATGAATAAATTATATGGATAATTTATTCTAGAGAGAGAGTACTTTGCATTGTTATTCAAATGATTGAACAAACAATACAAGTGTTTTTGTCCGCATTTCTTTGTTACTCATCCGTATTTACTAATGCGGATGTGTTTTGAGAAAATACGGATGAATGTTCCTCATCCGCATTTACAAATGCAGATGTGCATTTGGGGAAATGCTGAAGGAATTACTTCATCAGCATTTACTAATATGGATGAGCATTTAAGGAAATGCCGATGAACTGTTCGTCCGTATTTACAAATATGGATGTGCATTTTTGGAAATGCCATGGAGTTACTCATCCGTATTAACAAATACGGATGTACATTTGGGAAATGCGGATGAAATTTCTTCATCCGCATTTACTAATGCGTTTAGAGTTTGTTCATCCGTATTTACTAATGCGGATGAATATTAGAGAAATGCGGATGGGTTAAAGGGTTGGGTCCCACCCACTTTTCTCTCACTCTGAAATTTAGTTTCACAGGACGTGCAATATATGATTGCATTCAACCACTCTCTCTGATAACTTACAACACACACAAAGATGCAGATCGGTGTTTCTGTTGCTTTTCTCTTGATCGGTCGAAGAAAACCAAGAACAAAACTCGATTCAAGTGAAGAAAATCCTAGCAACCTGGTGTTTTGTTGGAAGCTTGGGGTAGACAAGCTTGAGGTTTCCTACTTTGGAAGCTGCCGATCAAAGATCTTCTTCCTCTGTCCCATTCGAGAGGTAGATTTCTAAACACCCTATGGTTGTTTGTAAGCATGTTTTTTCATATAACGATCCATTATGGGTTTTAATAGATATATAAATTGGTTTATATATATTAACTGTAATAAGTTTTTCATTCAAATTCCATTGTGGTTTTCATTTTATAAGGATAAAATGACTCTGATAAACTTGTGAAAACCCCAACAATGGTATCAGAGCAGGTTATATGGATACATGCTTCATCTGGACTGAATTCTCGGTTTCTTGTTGTGAATTCACCAACAGACCAAAAATTCAAGTCTATGTTTCCCCTATTTTTTCAAGATTCTTTTTACATGTATATTGTAATCTTGAAAAATTTAATCATTTGGATGATTTAAGTTGTTTGGACAAGAATCATGATATTCGGTTTGTTTATACATTAACCGAAAATCTGTGATTCAAGGGGAAAGCTTTTGGATTTTGCTTACATATTTGGATATGTATGTTGATGTTCATAACCTAGCCGAGACCTTGTGTTTGGTTGTGTTGTGATTTGTATTTGATTATTCAAAGGGTTGCAATAATTAAATATATTTGTTCTTCCTATTGGCTATGTAATTTATTTATTTTCATTTGGTATGTAAAATAAATAGATTAGTTGCATTTCACTTTTACTAGAAAATGTATATAGGATATATAATTTTGTAAAAGATGATGCAACAAGGATGTTTTCGGTTTAGGCCAATTTTGTGCCCAAAGGGCTTTATAGATCTTAATGAGATTTAAGCCCAATAACCGAAAACATATTTTGAAGGCCCAAAGGGGTTTGGTGTAGAATTTTAAGTCCATATGGAAGCTCAAATCGAATGGGAGAATCACAACACAAAGTGGACACTTGAAGCATTTGGATGCGGGATCAAGTGGGAGATCACCAACACAAGTGTTACCCTTAGGAAGGACCTAATAACTCACTTGTTTCGGTCAACAAGTGACATTAAATTAGTTGGCTATGGTTTATGAACTTGTTGTTGTATGTGTTGCTTGTATGGTTGATTTAATTTATTGTTCATGTGATATTTGGATATGCAGCGTTAAACAATTTCAAATCAACAACAAGCTTCAAACGGTTCTTTTGGAAACATTAACATGGGTAATAAAATGGTTTTATTAAAGGTTAATGTTTTCATAATAAAATTGGGTTTTATTAAAAGAACCTTGGAAATTGGTTTCACTAATGTACCACGCATTTGAATGCATGCAAATGTAAGGTATAAAATGTTTTCATAACTAGAATTAATGGAAACAAAATCCCTTTTAAACAAGTTTAACACCATCCTTTTATACAACACTCGAATCACTTGGGAACTATTTGTGGGATAAAGGTCACCTAACCACATTTAGGGAACTTATGTTTTTGAGGTGGGTTTAGCATATTTGTAGGATGAAGGTCACCTAACCACCTGTATATGTAAACTCACACGTGTGTGTAAGTAGGACGACTTGAGTTGGAAACCATGTGAATAGGGTCACCGAAGCATGGCGTACAATAGTGTTGATGGGATTAAACATGCCGACTAAACATAAAGATGTATAACTGATCCCATAAACTAGAAGTTGCAAAGGGTTGTAATTGTCAAAAGTTGATTACCTTGTTAATTTAAATAATGGGATAAAGGTCACCTAACCATTATTTGAATGTGATGTTGGATTCTAGATTTTAATTATTAATTGTCTATGAGACATGAAAGGGTATTAATAGTTAAAATGTCTTTTTATAAATACTAAAATTGAACTTTGTTTATATTATAGCAATGGCCGCAAATAATAACAACGCTACCTCCCCGACCGTCCATAACCTGTCACTGAGAACTATCCTGGAAAAGGATCGTCTAAACCATAATAATTTCATGGATTGGTTTCGAAACTTGAGAATTGTTCTCAAGCAAGAAAAGAAATCATATGTGTTGGACGATCCTATTCCCGATGAACCCCATATTGATGATGTTGATGCCTACGAGGATTGGGTTAAGCACACTGATGATTCTGTGCAAGTTTCTTGCCTCATGTTGGGAACCATGATTCCTGATCTTCAAAAGGATTTTGAACATCACGGGGCATACGACATGGTTACCCAGCTGAAGGAAATGTTCCTTCAACAAGCGAGGGTAGAGCGCTTCGAAACGGTTCGAGCGCTTCATGCATGTCGAATGGAAGAAACCCAATCTGTGTCATCTTATGTGATGAAGATGAAAAGCCACATTGATCGCCTTGAAAGGCTAAATTGTCCCGTCTCAAAAGAGTTGGCCACGGATTTGATCCTCAATGGTCTAACCAAGAAGTTTGAGACTTTTATCATGAATTATAACATGAATGGATGGGACAAGAGCATTAGGGAACTTCATGCAATGCTAAAAACAGCCAAGGCAGGGATGGGTAAAAGGGTTTTACCGGTTCTCACGATCAATGAGGGTGGCAACAAGAAAAGGCATCACCCCGAACCCAAGGCAAATATTGCCAAAGGCAAGGGATACATCAAAGGAAAGGGTAAGGGAAAGACTAAAGCGGGAACCCTAAAACCAAGGCTTAAGAAGCCAAAGGTTACGGAGAACAATCCATGCTTTGAGTGTGGTGAGATAGGACATTGGAAAAGGAACTGTCCAATCTATCTAAAAGAATTGAGAAACAAGATGGATGTTGGGTTGACCTCAGGTACAACTTTCATGATCCATATTGAACTTAATGTTATTTCTTCAAACACATGGGTATTAGATACCGGATGTGAAACTCATATTTGTAATTTGTTACAGGGGTTCAAAAGAAATAAACATTTTAAGAAAGGGGATACTAGTCTCTACATGGGCAACGGAGCAAAGGTTGATGTCGAAGCCCAAAGAGACTATATCTTGAAGCTTCCAAGTGGTTTGGAAGTCATTTTGAAGAATGTTTTGTATGCTCCTAGTTTGACTAGGAATATAATTTCTGTATCCCTTCTGAAACAATATGGTTATGTATTAAAGTTTGTAAATGATGGTATTTGTGTTTTTATGGATGATATATTTTATTTTAAGGCTATGCCTTTTAATGGTATTTATGAATTAGTTCATGATGACTCATCCTTTAATAACTCGTTATACCAGTCAAGCACCAAGAAACTTAAAATGGGTTTAAGTGAGTTATATCTTTGGCATTGCCGTCTTGGTCACATAAACAAGAATCGTATTCAAACACTTCAAAAGAATAGTCTTTTGGAAGCAAATGAAGAGGGTTCATTTGATAAGTGTGAATCTTGTTTACAAGGAAAGATGACCAAGGAACCCTTTAGTGGTACTAACCAAAGGGCAAAAGATTTATTAGGAATCATACATTTGGATGTATGTGGTCCTTTTAAAGCAATGACAAGGAATGGTGAAAGATACTTCATTACCTTCATCGACGATTATAGTCGTTATGGTTATGTGTACTTGTTGAGACAAAAGATGAAGCTTTTGAAACATTCAAAATCTTCAAGAATGAAGTAGAAAATCAACTCAACAAAACAATCAAAGTTCTTCATTCGGATAGAGGAGGTGAATACCTTAGTGATGCCTTTCAAGATCATCTTAGGAGTTGTGGGATTGTCTCACAGCTTGCTCCACCCGGAACACCACAGCATAATGGTGTGTCTGAGAGGAGAAACCGAACCCTATTGGATAGGGTTCGATCTATGATTGCTAGAAGTACACTACCTCTATCATTTTGGGTTTTCGTATTTCTCTCCGCAGCCCGTATTCTGAATATGGCCCCAACCAAAAAAGTGGATAAGACACCTTTTGAAATATATAGTTAAAGGTATAGGGTTGTGAAGCTTATGTTAAGCAGAACACCCCAAACAAGTTAGAAAGCCGATCCACTAAGTGTATCTTTGTAGGATATCCCAAAGACTCGATGGGATATTACTTCTACAATCCAATAGAGCAAAAGGTATTTATTGCTTGAAAGGCTGAGTTCTTGGAAACTAAACTCCTTATGGAAGGAACTACTAATAGAACAGTGGAACTTGATGAGGATCGAGAACCACAAGCCGATACATGTTTGGTTGATACTAGCAATCAACAAGAGGTTGTTGATAATGATCAAGTGGTTGATTAATACACACAAAACGTTCGTAGATCTGGTAGAACTAGCTATCCACCCGAAAGATACGGATTTTTCATGAATGGATGCTATGTAGTTGACTCGGATGAACCAACTACGTATCGTGATGCAATGTCCAATTCGGACTGTGAAAATGGCTTGAAGCCATGAACGTAGAGATGCAATCCATGTATGACAACCAAGTGTGGGAATTGGTTGTGCCACAGCTTAACTCCAAACCGGTTGGATGTAAGTGGGTTTTCAAGAAGAAAACCAATATACATGGAAACTTGGATACTTATAAAGCAAGACTTGTAGCAAAAGGTTTCACTCAGACTCAAGGGGTTGATTATGATGAGACCTTCTCACCTGTGGCAATGCTAAAGTCAATTAGGATATTATTTGCTATAGCTGCATATTATGACTATGAGATTTGGCAAATGGATGTCAAAACTGCTTTCCTTAATAGACATCTCGAAGAGAATGTCTATATGGTTCAGCTCGAAGGTTTTGTCGATCCACAATATCCTAATAAAGTATGCAAGTTAAAGAAATGAATCTATGGATTGAAAGAAGCATCGAGAAGTTGGAATCGACGTTTTGATGAAGAGATAAAGAAATTTGGATTCATCAAGAACGCTGATGAAGCTTGTGTGTATAAGAAAGCTAGTGGGAGCATCATCACATTCTTAGTGTTGTATGTTGATGATATATTACTGTTTGGAAATGACATTCCAACCATGGAAGGTGTTAAAACCTGGCTTGGAAGTTGTTTTTCCATAAAAGATCTCGGTGAAGCCACCTATATTTTGGGAATAAAGATCTATAGGGATAGATCAAGGCGGTTGATATGTTTAAACCAAAGTGCATATATTGATAAAATCTTGAAAAGGTTCAAGATGGAGAACTCTAAGAAAGGTTTGGTACCTATCAAAGAGGGATAATATTAAGTGCATCTCAATGTCCAAGCTCAAAGGATGAGCAAGAAATAATGAAGGATATCCCATATGCATCTGCTATAGGATCCATCATGTATGCAATGATATGCACTAGACCCGACGTGTCATGCGCTTTGAGCATGACAAGCAGATATCAGTAGAATCCAGGAAATAGCCATTGGATGGTTGTTAAGAGTATATTGAAATACCTTAGGAGGACTACGGATATGTTTCTAATATATGGATCTGGTGAAGAGGAACTCGTTGTAAAGGGTTACACGGATGCGAGTTTCCAAACTGATCGAGATGATTCTCGATCACAATCGGGGTATGTCTTCATTATGAATGGAGGGGCAGTATCCTGGAGAGTTCAAAGCAGGATGTGGTAGCATTGTCCACTACAGAATCAGACTACATCGTCGCTTCAATGACAGCGCAGGAAGCTGCATGGTTGAAGAAATTCATTGCCGATCTAGGGGTAGTCTCTACCATTCAAGATCCCTTAGAGATCTTTTGTGACAACGAGGGTGCAATTGCTCAAACAAGGAACCCCGTGCACATCAAAAGACAAGGCACATTAAGAGGCGATTCAACTACATAAGGGATGAAGTTGAAAAAGGAAAGATATGTATTCGCAAAGTTCACAGCGATCAAAATATTACGGATCCACTCACGAAGCTCCTTGAAAGGCCAAAGCATGAGAGTCATACTTATGCCTTAGGACTTTGATATTCTAGTGATTGGATTTGATCTATTTAGTATTTAAATATCGGAACAATTGTTATTTTGACTCATATATATATGATTATGATACTATGAGTTATGTTCCATTTTAGCATGTTTAGATCCATGAATATGTTTATTATTCTAAATGTTCGTAGTTGGTCATATTTGTGGGAACAAATATGAAGTAAGACTATTATGAACTTGGATTGGTGGATATTCATAAGGTATGAATATAGAGCAAGAGGTTGCTACCAAGGTTCATAGATATTTGTGGGATACAAATATTGGACAGTCCCGCTCTCAAATTTTACTGCATGGAATTATGTAATTGATCATAAATAAATTTGAGTAAAGGCGAATATCATTGTATCCTCCGACCTGAGATACATATTGGGTTTCTATATTCACCAAATATTATACTTTGATCTAGTTCTTTGCTGTTCTGAAATAATAGATAGTACATAAGGCTAGTTTCAGGTGTGATACAACGTGATTATGAGAAACGTATGTAGTCAATATGGGATTTGTTCCTCTTATTCGTTGAGAGTATGATGTCTAAGGCCTGATAAAGTTAAATCAACAGGGAATGATCATTCTATGTCTCTGGATTTAACATGACATCCGTAACAAAAGGATAAATGATAGATTCAGCTAAATCATTTTCAAGTAAGGGACTTGAGGAAGATGATGTTATTGAATGGCACTTCGTCATGCGTATTAGGGGAAGTAAGGCGGTATTTACTACTTGCATCAATTCTTTATGTATTGTTATTCAAATGGTTGAACAAACAATACAAGTGTTTTTGTCTGTATTTCTTTGTTACTCATCCGCATTTACTAATGCGGATGTGTTTTGAGAAAATGCAGATGAATGTTCCTCATTCGCATTTACAAATGCGATGTGCATTTGGGGAAATGCTGAAGGAATTACTTCATCCGCATTTACTAATGTGGATGAGCATTTAAGGAAATGCTGATGAAACTGATCGTCCGCAATTACTAATACAGATGAGCATTTAAGGAAATGTTGATGAACTGTTTGTCCGTATTTACAAATGCGGATGTGCATTTTTGGAAATGCTGATGGAGTTACTCATCCGCATTAACAAATGCGGATGTATATTTGAGAAATGCGGATGAAATTTCTTCATCTGCATTTACTAATGCGGTTAGAGTTTGTTCATCTGCATTTACTAATGCGGATGAATATTAGAGAAATGCGGATGGGTTAAAGGGATGGGTCCCGTCCACTTTTCTCTCACTCTGAAATTCAGTTTCACAGGACGTGCAATATATGATTGCATTCAACCACTCTCTCTGATGACTTACAACACACACAAAGGTGCAGATCGGTGTTCCTGTTGCTTTTCTCTTTATCGGTCGAAGAAAACCAAGAACAGAACTCGATTCAAGTGAAAAAAATCCTAGCAACCTGGTGTTATGTTGGAAGCTAGGGGTAGACAAACTTGAGGTTTCCTACTTTGGAAGCTGCAGATCAAAGATCTTCTTTCTTTATCCCATTCGAGAGGTAGATTTCTAAACACCCTATATTTGTTTGTAAGCATTTTTTTTTCATATAACGATCCATTACGGGTTTTAACAGATATATAAATTGGTTTAAATATATTAACTGTAACAAGTGTTTCATTCAAATTCCGTTGCGTTTTTTATTTTATAAGGATAAAATGACTCTGATAAACTTGTGAAAACCTCAACACTTACATTTTTTAGTTTTAAAAGACTTTGTATTTGAAACTTTCTTTAATCAATTTTTTACCATCTAATATTTTAGATTATATTATTATTATTAGGTTAGATACTCGTGTATTATACGGGTTGAAATAAAAATTATATAATAGATTATATATATGTATAATCTAATATATGTTGTAGATAGCATATCAATAAAATTATTATATATAACTGTTTTGGTCAAAAATTACCTAAGTAATCTATAAACAATTTAGTAAAATGAGGTAGTATGCTATTTCAGGATGTTGACTGCAATATCTAATCAATACCAGAATATCGACCAGAATATCACAGAAATGAACAAGTAAAAGCAAAGAAAATCAAAGACAAACAATTTTTGGAAAGGGAAAAAGCCTTTGATCAGATTGATCTCCGGCACAAAAAACCCCTTGGCGCCTGACAACTCTTCGACGTCCGATTTTATTAATAGTTGAAAATAAAAGTACAACTCGAGAGCTAGATTTGATTGCTGCTAAGTGTTACAATGATTGTTTGAGTGTGTGTAAGCTAGAAGCAGAGAGTAAGTGAAAGCTAAGTATGAATTAAGTGTCTAAATTGATCAATCCAGCCTCATTTTATAGCAAAACCTAGCAGCTAAGGTCAACCGATATCCTCGGCCATATCCCGGAAATATCGAGATTCTTTGGTGAACCAGTCTTCATGAACGTTGGAAGAGACTTTGAACATGTGTAAACCGTTGTTAAACGTCTTTTCCGACTTCGTATGGTTGACTTAATCTCTAGTACACGTTCATGTTACAATTAAACGTGTACAACAAGAACTATTAGCATAATATAGGAATATTGTTCAAGATATCAAACCTGTCTGTATTTCCTGGCCATCGGAATACTGAGTAGAATATATCTCAAGATTTTCACCCACAACAATAACAAACTATTTTTAAGGTATAAACATTGGATTTCATTATTCATAAATATACATAAACCTTTTTATATATCTTTTTAAAATATTTTAGTTTAAACAACGACTAGCTTCAAATTAAACTATATTTTAACAAAAAAAAAGTAATATTAAAGGATTTTTAATAAAAGGTTATTTATTTCTAGAAAGAAGTTATCTTGATTATTATTGTATCAAATAAGAGCTATTAAGGAAACTTTTTTTCAAGTTAAGATTTTTACCAAAATTGTAAATTTCTTGTGGTGGTGACACATAGACAATCCTAGGTGGAGCTAAGGTGAAGATGACATGGACATGCTAAAAAATGGCAATGTGACTGATAATTATTTGATTTATTAAAGTAGATCAGGGTTATTAGTATGAGTCCACGGGCTCGGTTAGGTTTTCAGGGTTTCTTTTTGAACTCTATATAATATAACCAAACCTATCAATAGCGATAAATATAAGTTTAGGTGAATAATTTTATAATGATTTGAATGATTAGATGGTTAAAATGATCACCGGCCCAACAAACTTGATAAATTGAGTTATCCTTTTGATTTCATGTGAGGATGGAGGCTAAATACCAAAAATAGACCTGATGGAAGCTCGGCGACGACAGAATTAAAAAAATAGCTCAAAATTGGCCCCATTTCATCAAAAAACCTAAAGGAGGTTAACTCTTCATCTATTATCGTTGGAGTATCATATGCTTAAAGTTTGAAGTATTCGTAAATATTTCTTGAGTTGGGATTAATTCCAGCCGATAAATAAAAATTGAAATTATTAAAATCCAATATAAAAAAGTTATAGGTTCTTTAGCCCAATTAACCCAAACGAAATAAAAAACGGGATCACAATTCACAAGCACAAATGAGTGCTTAATGGATAAACAATAGGAACAAATTAAAAGCAGTAATCACATACATATGGTCATAACACATATATAAAAGGGAGAAGATGACAAGTCTCACTATTATAATATACTAAAATCTAATGTGCCACATTGCATCTTTTTAAAGCTACTTTTGTACATGTGGCAGCGTGTGAGGCTTTCATACCTTCTCACACATTTTGTAAACACGCGGACCTCAAGACCGTTTCTTTATACCCGTAATCCAATATGGATCCAACATAAGACTTGGTGAAACCCCAGTTAGTTTCCAGAGTATATTTGTGATGCTTTCATCTATGTTTCAATTCTTGTCCACTTTGTTGACCTTTTGGTGGTCAAATTTTTTAAAAGTTTGGTGAAAGGAGTCAATTGTGTGCTTGATTCAAGTTGCATCAAAATTGTGAACCTTTCATTGGTTTGTTTCACTACACTGATTGATGCAAGTGTTATTTTTTTATTTGGTTTGGTATTTTGTTCTAATATAATGGTTAAATTAGTTAGAGTACTATATGTATGTAATCATGTAATGTACATCTAGAGGGTTAAAACCGGCTCAATGGGCCAAACGAGTCGATTGTTACTTTTAAATTATAACCTACAAACCCGTTTGCTTACAAAAAGTTCATTATCCTTAAATTATAGGTTTTTTAAACCATATCTCAAAACTGAAACCAACATGTTTTAATTTGTAAGTTGTTTGTACTTTTGTCCCCTTTCTTAGTTTGCCATCAATTTCTTGCATGCCTTATACTCTTATTACAATGGTAAGCTTATGATTCAATTCATAGTGATAATTTTGCTGAACCTACTCTGTCATTACATGGAAATTGCCTAATCAATTTGTGTATATTTGTGGTTGTTTCACTATAAACGGTCTTCCTTGACTATTACAATCCAAAGTTTATATCATTTCTCAAACACATATAATTTATTTTGTATCTTTTTTTTTCTTTTTCCCTTTTTCGTGTATAGCATAAGTAGATGTCTTTGATTTCATGTCGAGAGTTTAAAGCTTCATGTCCTGCTTGTAACTATAAATTGTAAACTTGGTTCTTTGTTTTGTTTGTATAGGATGTGTATTAGATTTAATTTTTGTTTCTCAGCAACTGTTTTCTCAGTTAATCATGTTCAACCATTTTCACTCTAATAACTTGAATGCATTGTGCTTGCTTTAATGATTATTGTCACAATTATATCTTGTAAAATATAGTTGTTTTTTTGTTTTATAGTTTTGATAATGAGGTATGAGGTATTTTTGGCTCGTTGACTTTTATATAACTTTCGTTTCGTATCTGTATTTTGTTTTCATTTCTCGGCATAACATATGTATTAATACTATATGGTATTTGTTTATAAAAATCTAATATACTACTTTGTTGATACTGTTGTTTTAATGGCAATTTATTGACGTTTTTTGATGTAATAACAATTAATCATACTGGAATCCTTATTGGTAATTGCAGGTTTGATCCATGACACATTGCAACGACTGTGTGGGTATGTATGTGTCTTTTATATATGGTAGGCTAATCTTTTGTTTATAAAAATCTAATATACTACTTTGTTGATACTATTATTTTAATGCTAATTTATTGACTTTTTTCTAAGTACCAACAATTAATCATAATGGAATCCTTATCGGTAATTGCAGATTTGACCAGATCCATGATGTTGGACTCAACAAGTGCATTAAGAATTAATGCATAAAAGTATGATGTGTTCTAACATCCAAAACAATATTTACTAACACATTAGGATCATTAACATTCATTACAAACACTAATATCAGTTAAAGATTTCTTTTGCAGATTTAAGATAAAGAAATTTTTTGCTAAGTACCCACAGCGGATGAGTAGAATCCACAGCAGATGAAGAATCATTAGCAGCGGATGAAGAATCATTGTCTAAGTGTGTGCAGCGGATGAACAAGATCCCACAGCGGATGACATGCTGACAGGGGATAACATTATATAGCGGATGTTCATCTACAGCGAATGAACATTCCACAGCGGATGAACATCCCACAGTGGATAACATACAACCATGCATAACGGATGACAAGATCTTCTCCACAGCGGATGAGCAAACATCCACAGCGGATGACATATAGACTTAGGATTATTTTATGTAATTTTCATTTACATAAGGGTAGTTTAGTAATTGTATATAGCTATGTGTATAGATTATAAATAGCATGTACCCTAATCCTTTGTAAGCTTTTGAACGAATTCAATACAAACAAGCAGTTTATTTGATTGTGCTTTTGCACACACACCACACACACTGATTTCATACTCTATTATCATGGGTTTCCGTACCATGATTCTAGTGTGTTGAAGTTTGAGAGATATTAAAAAGATCCTTAGGGGAATCAACCTTTTATTCATGTTGAATATGTTCATGTTCATCATAAATTTAAGCTGATTCATCACATGACACATTGCAACGATTGTGTGGGTATGTATGTATCTCTATATATACTAGGAAACTAAATTTGATAACACATTAGCACTAACATTCTAAGAAAGCCTATTCTGAAGTACACTAAAACGAACACATAGAATTCTTTATCCTATTAACTAGTCTAACCACCCGCGTATTACACAACTTGAAAAAATTAAAATTAAAATAAATATAAATATAAATATTAATATAAATCTTCATACTTTAATAAAAAGGTACATGAGACTGTCACGTGTTAACACCACATTCATTCTTATCAAACTTTTCCCGCGTCTTTCTCTATTAAATAACCACATTAATTCTAATAATATTATCTATTTATTTTTATATTATAATTTGTTTTTTAATAAATTAAGAAAGAGAACTTTTTAATGTTGTTATTTCTATAGAGATAGATTTTTATAAAAAGATTTTTTTTCTAAAAACTCAAACTATTTTTACATAATATTTTAAATTGGTTTTTTAAAGTAATTTTTTTATAAAAAAAATAATTAAAATAGGGAGTTATAGTAAGAAAATTTTTAAAAATGAAAATTTTTTAAAACGTTATTTAAAACAAAATTTTAGTTTATCTTTGAATTTTTTTTTTAAAAAATTCATATTATTGTTTATACTTATAGTTATTACTCATACATAATTTCAGTCATATCATGTCTTGGTCTATCGTTTTATAATTAGTAATTTTTATTCTATTTAATATTTTATTTATTCGACCCGTGTAATACATGGATTTACTAAAGCTAGTGTAAATATAAATTATCAATTACTATTAATAAGTATGTTATTTGTAGTTGCATAAACAAATGTAAATTCATATGTGCACGGAACTAATTAGATTGTAAACATATTTGCCATATTTATTCTAATAATGTTAAAGAAAATTCATTTTGCACGACATACAAATGTTGTCAATTCTATATCGCAAATATTGTCGATTCTTTTTGGCTAATCAAATGTTGTCGATTCCATATTTTGTTGCTTTTCTTTTTTCACTCAGTCATTCTGGAAGCAAGTTATATTTTAACGTGTGGATGGTGTTGGTAAAACTGGTTATAGCATTTGCTAACAACAAAGCTGATCTGGAAGAGAAGAGAAATGACAGTAGAAGTATGCATTCCCCTTATTTTTACTTCTGTGAAATAGTCTTAGGGTTGTTCATGTTAGGAGAAAGGAACTTCATCTATTTTATTGAATGGGTGGGTCAAATGGGTCGGGTAACGGGTTAAAGTGGGTAGTGATTTAGGTTGGGTGAAAATGTTACACCGCTAAACTTGTATTGTTTTTTCAGTTCATTTGACAGGGCATTGTAATCTTGAACAACTATATATTTTGTAACGGGTCATATGTGTCGGGTAACAGGTTAAAGTAGGTAGGATTATGTGTTATTATATAAAACAATAATTATAGATATGGATTGGAAGCTTTGGTATTTTGAAACTCTTGAACACATTTGGTTATTTAAAGTTCTTTGAATTTACATACTTGATGCATCCTCTTTTGAGATTTTGATTTTTGATTCACAAGACATCCTCCTTGAATTTACACATTTGGTTATGTAAGCATTTTATTAAAGTTGTTTTTCTTATGTTAATTTAATAACAAATATTTCTCTCATGTTCTTATTACAACTTCAAAGAAAGCCCTTAACTTAGGGCGGCCAGTCTCACTTCACACAGCACAACGTCTTGCTATTTGCATTCATCCTTGTAACCTACTGAAGCGAGGCAACTTGTGTTCTGTAAAAAAAATCTTTACTATTGCTTTTTTCATTTACTACCCGTGTATCACACGGGTTTATAGGCTAGTTGTTAAATATGTACGTGTACGTATATATGTATGTATGTTTTTTTAACGAAAAATATATGTTTGTATATATAATATACATAATAGTCTTCTTAAACTGTGATACCACGATTCCATGAAAATTGAGATTTTACAAATGCTATGAGCAAAAGGAAGAACAAACACTTAAACAATGTGAACTTCATCAAATAAAGCTTCTTAAAAAAAGAAAGTTCTAAAAATGAAAACTTTTCATACAAGGAATCATTCTATAAATGTTAATAATAATTAGCTAAGACATAATGCATGTGCATATAGTTAGTTACAAGACTAATAATAAGATAATTACAATCGATAGGAGTTTGTTGCAAGTAGCTATTTGGAGTATCTATAATGACCAGTTGTATACTCGTTGAGCCTTGTGTATTTACTTTCTTTTTCTGTTTTACTGTCATGGAGTGAATACATGCTTTTCTATAAACAATGTACTAGTAAATAACGTAGTTTCACTTTTTAAGATATCCATTAACTTAAGATTGAGCCGTTAATGACATGGATATATTTATTTAAAGCTGCCCCTCAGCGAGAAAATTCACAGGGTACGCATTTTATTCATACTACATGTCTAGTAAATGAGATATGACCATTTATGATAATAAATGACTAGGGTATTATGTATGTGATGACAATGTACCTAGTATATGTTTGGATGTGAGTTATTTTATGTTGTAGACAAAATGTTTTGTATGAATCTCGTTTAAGATTGGGTTATTGGATCTTAATAATCTCAACTTTCATTTAATGGCTATTATTAATCTCAACTCAAGAAATATTTACAAACACTTGTAACTTTAAGCTTATTTTCCTCCAACGATACTTTATTAACTGAGAGTTAACACCTTTAATTTTTTGATGACGTGGACTACTTATATGACAAAAACACTAAGTAGAATATTAAAATCAATCATCGGGTCTGTCAATCTGAAACTTTTGCATCCTTAAACCCATCAATTTTCATCACCTGTTCTGAACTATTTGACTTGTTGGATGTAGATTATAGGTGATGATGGAGGCTATACACCAAAAAATAGACATCATCGAGGCTAGGCAGCAACAGAGTTGAAAATGACTCAAAGATAGTTCTATTTCATCCAAAAAAACTAACGGGGGTTTAACTCTTATTTAGTAAGATATTGTCGAAAGAAAATAAGCTCAAAGTTGAAAGTGTCTGTAAACATTTGTTGAGTTGGGATCCTGGCCAATAAATAAAAGTTGAGATTATTAATATCCAATGACCCTTTGATAACTTTTTGATAAAATACTCTCGAGTTCATCGGTTTATGCCTATCAAATATCTTTAAACATGTATTTTAAGAAAAGTAACTAATTGAATATAATGCATGCGGACGAGGGGAAATATATTCGAGTGGTCCTGAAAGATAGTTAATTGGAGTGTTTTGTTTAAGACCGGCCATTTGTTGATGGATAGACATGGTGGGAACAATAGTTATTTATTATAAGCTTTGTATAACTAATTACTCGACTTGTTTAATTTTGGATGTTAAGCATTTTGACTAGATGTTTACGGATTTCTAATACTTGTGTTATGATAAGTTTGGTATTCAATCGTTTACACCGTGCCCTCATTGCAGGGTGTGACATTAAAATTTCCAAATGCGATTGTATCTAAACATTTTCATCATCAACAATGACAATCTCACAACTTACTTTTGATCATCATGATATCATAGAGAGTTTCCATAAATGATATATAAATAGAGGAGAATTATACACAGTGTTGCTTTTCACGGTGCTATTCTCTATTAACCCACTCTGTTGGTTAGTTTGAATAATTCCATGTTACAATAAAGAGTATCCAAGATTTTTGTGTATACAATAATAGAAAACATTAGTAAAGATAAAGTTACTAATAAAAAACATAACCACATCAACGACTATTAGCATTTTAATTAGGGATTAACATAAATTAGTATATGAACTTGCTTAAATTGCTCTTGGTTAGTGGTCATTATCTAATACACATAACATTCTTTATTGGTTATTATGGTTTAAAAAAAGTTGTATAGGATTCTACTCATATATATATATATATATGTATATATAAATATATATAGTTTTCTTTCTCTCATTCTCTTTTAATCATATATTATACTATTATTTATCATTTGTTCTTACGTTTAGAGATGCTTTGTATATGGTTACATTGTTCACAACACTAATATTTGTTACTCGGGAAAAAACAATAACACCATTTGGTCTTGGTCTAGGGTGACTAAACCATCGTTGACTGAAGAGCTGCAACAACTTTCGAAGCCGTTAACTATGCTTCATCTGGTCGTTTTAAAAGATGGTGGGGACGCATGGGTTTGGGAGATAGCTCGAATGATGATTCCATTGTGAGATTTTGTGACATCCGGTAATTTTTCATTACCAAACTCCGTTAGTTCCGTTAAGTCTTGTATACACGTGTCGGAGCACACACTAGTTGTCGTTGAACGTTGGTGACTTAATAATAATTAATAATGTGAAACAAATAATTACTATGTTGATTATTAGTTGTGATTATGTGATTTAAATGTTTATTGTAATTTTATCGCATAACGTGGAAACGTGTGTATTTAATTCGTGTATTGTGTGACTAGTAAAGATAAAGCATATAATTGTTATTATTAATTCATATGTTTATTATTTTGGTTAAAAACATCTTAAAAGGGTGTTAAAAGCTTAATCTTTATAAAATACAAAGTGCAAGGGTTAAAAGGTAATTATGCAAAACTTAATTGATTAAAACACAAAAACCAAACCCTAGAACACCCATTCGGCCGCGACTTGCTTCTTCTCACCCTCACCCTCACCCTTGCAAATTCGACCAAGAACAAGTGAATAAGCCTCGGATTGGATCGATTTCAAGGGTTAGAAGACACTAGAAGCATCAAAGCTTGTTCCTTTTTACGATTTTAAGGTTAATTTCGTGTTTCTTTCATGTATTTTGTTCTAGCCGAGAGTTTTGTGCGATTTGGATGAATTGGAGGCCGAATGTTGGTTGATTGTTGATGTTATTGTGTTAGTTAAGTTGGATACATGTTAGTTAACGTCGATTATGCAAGAAAGTTTGGATTTTGATGGATTGTTCATAGGTTACTAAGAATAGTAACTTTATTTTGCATGAAACAATGATTTGATCATGAATTGGTGTTATGGATGTGTTTATAATGATAATTAGATGCTAGATTGTTGATATGAATATTGGGAAATCGAGAATGCACGTTGTAGTTCTTACCTTGCTAAAAATAGTAACTTTTGATGTTGAATGTTGATGAAACATGCCAATTAGATGTTGTTGATCATGTCTAGATATTGTTATGGACTTAATTTGGTATGCAAATGGTAAATTCATGAATGTAGTGTGAGTTTGATGAATTTGGGATGTACTTTCCCAAAAGGGAAACTTTATTTGTGCAAATCCTTGAATTGGATTATTTGAGCATGTTTGGGACATTAGGACCATGCTAGTGTGTTCATGGATGGTTTCTAAGGTGATTAAATATGTTGTTTAGGTTATATGAATGTTGATTTGGTTTGTTACTTGTTTTGGCCTGTTTGTGAAAAAATCATGGTATGAGTCATATAGGTAAGCTAGGACTTTTGTTGATTGATGGTTGATTAAGAATGAACATTTTGGATGATATGAGCTATGGAAATTGGTATGTTAATGATCATCATACACACATGCAAATCTGAGGCCCCTACTTAGTAGGATTGGCAGGGTTTAGGGCGTGAAGTCGTGAGTGGCTTCACATGGCATGTGATGCGTGATTTGATCCTTGTATGGTGTATTTTTGTGTTATAGATGTTATGAGCATGATAATAGTTTGAGATTCGCATGACTTGTATGATATCTGGCGGTATGATGATCTAATTAGTACATGTGGTTAATGAAGTGTTATATGTAATCAGTTTGTATGTTAATCATGTGTGATAGGCTGTTATGCTTGTTTGAATGGAATTTCACCTATAATGTCTCCAACGGGTCAAACGGGTCAACTGGGACAAATGTGTCTTGTCTTCTAAAACTTTGAGTTCATTGGTTTGTAAAGCACTTAGGGTTTCAATATGATTCTGTGTACACGTACTTATGTACTCTTGTGTTCTAGGTAACCTTTGAAGGGTTGTCTTTGCACCTATCACCAGTTCTCTTTAGTCATTATCTTTACACACCAGGTGAGTTCATGCCCCTCTATTTTTATAAACCTTCTTCTTGGGGGAGGTAGCATACTTGTACTCAAACACTATTTTATTATTATAAGTTGTGTATGTTTTAACATAGTGCTTAATACCTTGAAAGTCCTCACACTTTCGGATCGTTAATAATGGTAACTAGCAGGAAATCTTGGTAGTACTACTGGGTCTGACGAGCCCCACCTGTGCGACTCGAGGTCAAACGGTGCAATATTGTCCTAGACACAAATATCGTCACGACCTGGTAAGTCGTGACGGGAGGCAACAAACGCAACACAGTCAGCTTCGATCGCGAAATCACTATGGTTATTACTTGTGAATATAGACTAGCTATGTATTTCAATGCACTTCTTATGTTATGCAAATGTTATTGTTTATGATAAACGCAAACTCTTGAACTCACCAACCATTGTGTTGACATTTTAGTATGTTATTCTCAGGTCGTTAACTCTGCTTGCCATTAGGAGCACCACACGGGTCCAACATGCATTCTAAGACTCTATTTTAAAGACATATTTGTTGGTATCTATTTATGAGTGTTTAAATATTTGGGTTGGCGCATGTTTTGCCAAATATGCATTTTTATATTTTGGGTTTGTCTTATTTACAAAACGCTTCCGCATGGTTTTAAAGTTTGAACTTTGGTTGGTTTTATTTTTAATGTGACATATAGTGTCGTTCTAAGTAACTATTGACTGTGATCCTGGTTTGTTCACACGCCTCGCGGTAAAACTCCGCACGTGGATTTTGAGGGTGTGACAGATTTATAAGGCGGAAAGTTGATGACAACCCTATTACTCAGCCTCTTTTTAGTTTTAGCTGGAACAGCGGGTTCCCTAGAAAAGTTATTATTTTTTGTTGGCGTGCGAAGATGGAAAAGATCCCTACCTTGGCTGCTCTAAGGAAGTGTGGTATTTGCATTGCCAATGCCTCGTGCTCTGTTTGTGTGAACTTTGATGAGTCAACGGAGCACATCCTTCTTCTATGTGATGTTGCTTCGTATACATGGTTGGTAATCACTTCATGGTGTAAGGTTTCCCCAATCTTTGCATTTACTGTTTCAGATCTTTTAAACCTTTACAAAACCATCCCGCGGTATGAAGTGAAGAAGAAAGTAATGTTTGGAATCATATATAATATGTGTTGGTGTTTATGGAAAGCAAGGAACAAGAAAATCCATGAAGGAAGACCCATTCTAGTCTCAAATATTATTCAGGGAGTAAAAGTTGTCTAGTCTGTGGATGAAAAACTGCACAAAGTTAGAGGGATACTATTAGACTAGGTTACTCAAATTGTAATATTTAGTATTATTAAAGGTCCTATTCTGTAACTTGTAAGTATATAAATGTTTGGAATGAGAAGAGCACGAATCATGATTTTAAGAACAATTCTATTCTATCATGGTATCAGAGCTTAGGCTCTATGATATCCTAAACCTAAAACCCTAGCAGCCGCAACCCTTCAATCTTCTTCCTTTTGATCCTTCGATCCCTTCTTCTCATTCCAATCCTTCAATCCTCAACCATGTCAGACGACAAGAACAAAGACGATTCCAAGTCGGCTACCCCTCTTCATCCAGCCAAAACAGTCATCAACATCAAGAACCATATCAATCTTATTCTGGGTACCGAGGACTGCCATTTAAATGCATGGGTTGTTCTCTTCAAAACACAGTGCATTACCTGTCAGGTTCTTGATCATATTCTCCCTCCTGCTACTTCCACATCCGCAAAAGATGATCAATGGAAACAACTCGATGCTATTATTCTACAATGGATCTATGCCACCATCACCAAGGATTTGCTACTTACTATTGTTGCTGATGAACAAACCGTTGCTGATGCATGGAAGGCCCTACAAAATATCTTTGTTGACAGCAAACCGACACGTGCCCTATATCTACATCAAAAGTTCAACAACACAAAGATGGAGTCCTTTCCTAATGCTACGGCATACTGCCAAGAACTTAAAACCCTCTCTGATTAACTTGCCAACGTGGATGCTCCTGTTACTAATCAAACACTTGTTTTACAGTTGATTGCAGGTCTCAATGCAGATTATAACAGTTTTGCCACTGTGCTTCAACAAACCACCCCCCTACCCGACTTCAACACAGCCTTGTCTAGGTTAATTTTGGAGGAAGGTTGCAAACAACAGCAACAAACTTCTGCCACAACCCTACACATCCAAACGACCCATATATCTCATTCCTCCAACCCCAACTCCTCCACCAATAACCACTACAACTACTCCAACCCCCCATAACCCGAACCATATCTACCCTCCACTTGTGGCCGTGGAGCAGAAAATATTTACCGAGGCCGTGGTAGGGGAGGCCGAGGCCGCGGTCGTGGGGGCCGGACACGTGGTCGTGGCAACTATAACAATACAAGTGGAGATCCAAGCACTTATCCTTACTCCCCCTGGTTCTCCCAACATTATGGTTTTTACTCATCACCACCATGGGGATCGGTAGCCCCTCCTTGTCTCTATCCCACCGCTCCCATGGTTCGCCCCCTAATCGTCAACAACAGGGTATTCTAGGACCCGGACCCGGCCCATCAGCTCACTATGCAGCCTCGAAATATTCTCACACTCCAACCAATATTGAGCAGGCCCTTCATACCATGATAATGAACCCGAATCAACCTTGGTACATGGACACTAGAGCTACAAACCATATGACCAACTCCACAGGTACTCTCTTTTCTTATGTTAATAATGGCAATTTTAAACATATCATCGTTGGCAACGGGTTTCAAATACCGACTACTGGTATGGGTCAATCAATACTAAAACCACCCTTCCCCCCTTGAAACTCAATGACATTTTAGTTGCACCTCATCTAATCAAAAACCTACTTTCTGTTTGTCGCCTTACTGCTGATAATTTAATAACAATTGAATTTGATCCGTTTGGTTTTGATGTGAAGGATTTTCAGACCAGGATTCCACTCCTCCGATGTAACAGCACCAGCGACCTCTATCCGCTCTCACTTGATTCTGCTCAACTTGTCTCCCCGTCTACTTTTGCTACTAGTTCTGTCAATCTCTGGCATCGCCGTTTAGGTCACCCGGGATTTGATTTATTGAAAGTTTTGAATAAACAGAATTTTATTTCTGTTGGTTATTTTAAACATAAAAAAATTATGTCAATCGTGTGTTTTTGACAAACAGTGAAGTTGCCCTATTATGATTCTTTATCTTATACTAGTTTACCTTTTGATATTGTGCATAGTGACCTTTGGACCTCGTCGGTGCGTAGTTCACAAGGTCATCGATATTATATTCTGTTTCTGATGATTATACAAATTTCTTGTGGACATATCTTATGCGGTTCAGTAGGTGTGTATGCATATGCATGCTCCTCCTACAGGTCATTTATTGGCTCTGAAACGAATTTTACGGTACGTTAAACGCACTATTAATATGGGATTAAGCATGCGCATCTTCTGTTTCGTCTTTGATAGCTTACACCGATGCTGACTGGGCCGGTTGTCTAGACACTAGACGATCCACTTCCGGATATTGTGTTTACTTGGGTGATAATCTTATTTCATGGTCTTCCAAACGTCAATTCGTTGCGTCATATTCTAGTGCGAAGGCCGAATACAGGGGCGTTGCAAATGTCGTTGCAGGGGTTTGTTGGCTGCGAAATCTACTTCTAGAACTCCAGGCTCCCCCTCAGCGCACCTCTTTGGTGTATAGTGACAACATTAGTGCCATTTACCTTTTGGGTAATCCGATACATCATCAACGCACAAAACATATTAAAGTGGATATTCACTTTGTTCGTGACCAAGTGCAGCGTGGTCACATTCGGGTTCTCCATGTTCCAACTCGACATAATTTTTCTGATATATTCACAAAAGGATTACCCCGGATTTTATTTGAAGATTTTCGTTACAGTCTAAGTCTCCGCAACCCTCCACCTTAGACTGCGAGGTATATTAGACTAGGTTACTCAAATTGTAATATTTAGTATTATCAAAGGTCCTATTCTGTAACTTGTAAGTATATAAATGTTTGGAATGAAAAGAGCACGAATCATGATTTTAAGAACAATTCTATACTGAGATACTCTTGGGAGGCTTGGAGTAGTTTTAACATCAAATGTTTCGTATAAATTTATGTTTCTCTATCTTTCTTTTCCCTTATTGTACTTTTCTAGCTCCTTGATAGTTTTTAGTGGATTCTCCGCCATTCAAAAAAAAAACTTATAACCTCCTCTTTCTTCTTATAAATTGAACTTCTAAACTGACAAATTTATAATCTGAATCAGCTCAAACTGACTGACATCCCCTATAATTAAAAAACCGATCCATTTATAACTGACCAATGTGAAAACAAAACATCAAAATATCAGTTTTAGGTAGAGATGCACATCTAAACGAGTTAACAATTATGTTATTAAAAGCAAGTGTGTTGTGTGGGGGGTATGGATGAAGGAGATGAATGAATAGGGCAGAATTACCCTAAACTGACAATAATTTGGGCTTCAATTGTAATATCTGAAACTTTTCATTCTCATATGAAACAATATTTACATTAATCTAACAATGTCCCACAAGTATACATTTTAAATTCTACGAATACGAGTCTTCCATCTCTAACTGATAAACAAACAGAAACGGTTTCAACCCTACATCGTCCCTGATCCATTTACCGCTGCTACTTGCAATCTGTCGGTTTGTTGGATAACAAAATGATCAACGACACGCACAGTGTTTACAGGGTCCTGATGAAAGGCATTTGCCCTCCATTTGCTTGGAAACTTTCTATGATGACTTGCCTGATGTGGCTGTTTCACCTCGTTATCCCACTCAGGATCAAGCTTCCATTCCTTCGGGACCTGCATATTTTATCTTATGGGTCAACACGCCCAAAGCGTATTTTCAATGCATACAACCTAAGTATAACTTTTCAAATTATAAACATACCTTGTCGACTGCAAGTGTGAAGATTTCAAGATCGCCATCCTCCTTGATATGGAAGCGTGTGAAGGACTTGTAATTAGCGATTCGTAGGGAGGAAAAGGCTTCATCAAAGTGCAAGTGAAGCCAATTGATACATATATACAAGTAGCTTCCAAATACAAGTGAAACAACAGGTGTTGACAGTACCCAGAAATAAAGAAACACCGATGCATAGTATATGGTTGCACACCCTCGTGAGAGTGAAACCATACCATTCTTGCATATGTTGGTCCGTGTCACAGCCATCACCTAATGATAAGACAAGAATTAATATTTTTTTAATATCAATGAGGACCCATCACCGGAAGATTCACCGGACCCACCAATACCCTACTAACCAATAGGACCCATCAAGGGCATGATTTGAACCGGATCCTCGTACCTCTATGGGCGCTTACCACTACTCCACCCCCTTGAAGGTTAAGACTTTACATTTAACAAAATGAAAGAATGTATCAATATTGAGAAGAAAGACAAACCTCCGGAACATCAAAAGCCGACATGAGATATTTGATACACGCTGGATAAAGGCCAAAAGTCCATTGCTCTATACGTGTCCGAAGACCAGTTGGGTCAGGAAAATGCTCATTTTCCACCGTTCTATACCATTCATATAACGTGTGATACCCTGAAGTTGCCAAAAGTTTGTGTTGAACGCATATTTCAACGCTTAATTCCATTAGTAACATAAGAATTAAAGCAGAAGAAAGATGGGCGGAAACATGCAGAACCCCTATTACTACTTTTCTTTTCCGTGACACTTTAGAAGGAACAAACGCTATTGCAGCCACTAATAATAACAAAGCACCCACAGAAGATACATACGATTGCCCGATCATGTACATAAAAGCATCCCATACGGTGCTAAAGAAGCTCCTTAAATGGCCCGAAAAAGTGTCATCCTTTTGTAAAATATGCCCAAGGTTGCACTGTAGAAAAGAAAGTAATTTTAACGACATTCTTCATTTCTAACAGTTACACGAGTAAAGATTTACAGGAAATTTTCGGGGAGTATGTACCTGTGGGAACATTGAAAAGGTCAATATGAAGTATATGAACCCACCAATGAAATCAAACTGCCAATTTTTCTTTCGAAACTTTAAGATGTTACCAAGAGCAATCTGCAAAACACAACTTCAGTACTCAATCACAATGTTCTATCAAAGAACAAAGATTAACCAATCTCTGCCTTACCCTGCTTGAATCTTCAACTTCGGGATAAGCTGCCTTCATTTCATAAGTTGTACCATATGCTTTATCAAAATTACTGAATACGTGTGTAGGATGCAAAAAGGCCCCACCACAACCATTGACAAGTAAATGCTCTATAGAGTCGGGGTTAGCAGATGGAATACGAGAATGGCGCATGTAATGATGCAAGTCACCCGCCATTCTAAGTTTACACCTTCCTTTCAAATGATCTTTCACAAGATGTGAAACATTCTTTCCAGTAATATCATCCCAGTACCAATCCAAAATCCAATTCGGTTCATGTGTCATGACGATCACCGAATCGTTTTCTTTAACCTGGAAAATACAACATATTTATCCGGAATATATACCATCAAAATACAAATAGAATTATTTACCTTTTCCTTTATCAAGTCTGCAAAGAACTTGAACTGATAAGTGTCGACATCACAATGAAGAGCTAAATCAAGGCCGAAAACCCACCATCCCTTTGGTAGCTGCAAAGCAAAGTAGCTTTTCTTTTGAGGCATTAACCATCCACCTAACCAGCTCTTGTGACAAATGTACCTCATAAAAGTTTGAAGTCCATCAAACCAATCTGTAAAAGTACAAAAAGTTAGAACAAGATGGCAAGGCATACAGGGGCGTTTGGATTTAGTGTTTAAAATAAAATATGAAGCCAACCATGGTTCCTGGATCACAAAGCATTGGGGTCCATCATATTGTTTCAGGTGAGAGACGCCATAGGGTAATTCAGGCTTGTCTACAGCAATATGCACGTCTTTATACCATGGTGGTGGCTGAAGAGCATATTCAAAAGGACGGAAAAAACGCTTTTCATAAGTAAATGCTGACGGATTAGGATACCTGAAATATCATATTTACCAGAAGGATATAAAAATTAATAAAAAGAAACAATTTATTATGTAGTGAACCCACATGGAAGCAAATGTAGATATGGCACTTACGCAAGATCACCTCCAATAAGAAGGAGGTCTCCACGGGGCATTTGTTGTATAGAATCATTAATTACGGCATTAAGTGAAGGTTGTGCAAGAAGTCGCGCAACAGAGTAAGATGAGTTCCCACCATCACCCGTATCAGCCATAAAATCAAACCACAGCTCATCTTTTTCACTAAGATGATCATATAGAAAATCCTCTTTCGCCCCTTCGTGAACCCTACTCATTGCCGCCTAGAGTCCACCAATATAAACCATTATTTTTCATCTATTAAATCAAGATCACCTTCACACTAATTGGTTCTTCCAAGACACTAATATTGCATTGTTATGTAATTTTAGATTATGTTTTTGTATTGCTTCTAATAAATAGATACAAGCGTTCTTTGATGCAAATAGATATATGGGTCGTGTACATGTTCAACAACTCAACCCACCAACCTAAAATCCGACAACCCCACATGATTGACAACCCCAATTAAACATCAATAAAACTGTTCATTCTTTTCAAGTAAACGATAAATTAGCAATAGAAAGAATTTAAACCTGCATCATTCGCATGTCAAATCTTCCAACAAATACCGTCACGGATACAAGGAGATCGAACACAGTCTTAAATAAATCAGCTGAAGTCCTGCAACAAACATACATAAACACATATTAAGATATAAACAGATGATATGCATAATGATATATACATTTGTAAGAGAGACGTAAAGAACATATACCCTGAATACCAGGAACCATATCCAAAAAATTAGGCTTCATCTGCTTGTTTTTCAACTTCTCAGCCTTTTCAACTGATAAAGGATGAGTAAGAGCCCATCTGAAGATTAACATCAATAATTAAAAACACTCTACCTGTTTTTTTGTTCACATTTTTTGTATAAATAAGAAGCAACCCACTTACCCCGATGATCTTTCCACCACATAATTAGCCATATAAAGACCTATGAATGTTGCCCATAACGAATAAATTGGAGAAATTTCATCTGGGGATTCACATGGGCCTTTACATGACAACTGAAAAGAAGAAAAAAGTAAGTTAACACATAACTAAACCAAAATGAGATACTAGATAAAGTGAGAAGCACAATTCATACTTCTCCATATATAACCCACTTAGAGAGAAGTGGGTAATCACCCGCAGACCCAACCGGAGCAAACCAAGATTTGCAGATTTCATCTTTTAGTTCATACATTTTAAGAAATTTTGACAGCCATATGCTCGGCTCACCCTTCTTCCAAAGTGAAAACAGGCCCGAATCTCTTCTCCCCAATCGTTTTTCATTCAAAGCCTGATTGCCACAGTGGGTATAAAATACACAACATGCCACGCTTAACACCTACACAAATAGTCACACCATGAACACTTAGACCATCAATGATACACAGAATTTAATATAGTTCTAAGATCCTAGAGGTGGCAATTTCAACACACTCGCTTCTAACTACAATCATTTGGGTAAATAAGTATATAATAAAAAACTTGGCTTAGAAAACAAGTAAAATGGGGTCGAACAGTTAGCCAGAAATATATATTTTTTAATTCATAAATCATTTGTTTCAAACTTAACAGAAAGTGTTTCTAGACCGTTCTTGACAACACCACAATTACCTGTTTGACCGAACAGGTTGCCCAACCTGCTCATTTTGCCACCTATAAAGACCTATAAACTTAGCTCAAGAGACTTATAGTAGACCACCATGCTCCTTATCTGAACCCATCTTTGATCTTTAATCTTTAACTGAAGCCCTTGGTTTACAGTACTTTCATATACTTATCAAAATCTAATCCAATGTAGTGAGCAACTCCAAGATCCTGAAAACTGTACAGCATATATAATCAAATCAGAGTAACTAACTTATTTTTGTCATTTAACGACACGAAAATTCATTTTTAAGTTTTTTGAGTCAACAGCTAATGGTTTGATTTTCTGATCATTTTGGATATGTACAGTGATCATCTAGATAAATATAAAGTTACCTACTTTACCCAACTTCAGGCAGTTAAGCATCTTATCATTTGATTCTAACCCTTAAACAGACAACTGACATAACAGAAGAAAAATATGATGGTTACACTAGAATTAAAAAATTAGGGTTTCCTGAACGAAACCCAAATACAAATCTCACAATCAAGCAAAAAGCGGGTGATTATCAAATCAAAACGTACCCATTACAAGTTTAAACACTAGATATCAGTCTCAATCAAGCAATCGTCACCCGAAAGAGTGCCAATTTCATCAGCAATCATCAAATCAAGAACAAAAGCTAAAGAAAGATACAGTACCTTAATAATGAGTCGAGAAACAACGAAAGAAAGTGATATCTGTTGTTGGTTAGCTACTAAGATACACATGCATTATAAAATCAAGAGAAATTTGGGGAGAATTGTCGAAGAATGTCTGTTCAATACAATGGCATATTCTTTGGTTTCACTCTGTTTGTCAATTATATGTACGCGCATGTGATTATTTGTAAGGTTTACAGAGAGAAAGTGGTGGGGTGAAATTGTGAAAAAGATAGATTAATGATTAGAGATTGCTTACTGATGATGAATACAATTTGAATACGCATCGATAAGACCAAAAAGATGGCGTCAACGAAACAATTGGTCGCATTGATGGAGCCTCCGATTAACGGCCGTTGGATCAGTTGATTTGAAGATGATGGAGATTTGGTGTTTTCACTTTTTGAGCCGATTGGATACGAGGGTTTGTCATGGTCGGTGAATGATTATTTGTAAGGGTTTACAGAGAGAAAGTGGTGGGTGAAATTGTGAAAAAGAAAGATTAATGATTAGAGATTGCTTACTGATGATGAATACAATTTGAATACGCATCGATAAGAACAAAAAGATGGCGTCAACGAAACAATTGGTCGCATTGATGGAGCTCCGATTAACGGCCGTTGGATCATTTGATTTGAAGATGATGGAGATTTGGTGTTTCACTTTTGGAGCCGATTGGATACGAGGGTTTGTCATGGTCGGTGAACACGACACTTTTTTATTATTGGGTTGCGTGAGTGTCTTCATCAAATTGTAATCTTTTTTAAAAAGACAAGTCAAACAAACTAAAAATAATAAAAATAAACTATTTGTTACCTCTAAGTTTTATAATAATCTTGCTTTGTGTTTGGCGGATTTGAAAAGAAAGTAATTAATTATAGAAATAATGTCATAGAATAGTTTTTAAATTTTAAAATATTTTAATTTATCACTTATACATATTTTCTAGACCTGACAAATTTGACCCAAATATGTAAAGTTGAGTTGATTTGGGCACCAAATAAAAGTAATGGTTGAGAAGAGTTAAGTTATATTTCTAATGGGTCAAGACTTAAGATGGATAACATTAAAAAATTAAAAAAAAAAATCACAGGTCAAGATGGGTAATTATAAAAGTTCAGATGGGTGTTACCTCTAAGTTTTATAATAATCTTTGCTTTTGTGTTTGGACGGATTTGAAAAGAAAGTAATTAATTATAGAAATAATGTCATAGAATAGTTTTTAAATTTTAAAAATATTTTAATTTTATCACTTATACATATTTCTAGACCTGACAAATTTGACCCAAATATGTAAAGTTGATTTGGGCACCAAATATAAAGTAATGGGTTGAGAAGAGTTAAGTTATATTTCTAATGGGTCAAGACTTAAGATTGATAACATTAAAAATTAAAAAAAAAAATCACAGGTTAAGATGGGTAATTATAAAAGTTCAGATGGGTCAAGATGGGCTAGTGTGACATCCGGTAATTTTCGTTACCAAACTCCGTTTGTTCCGTTAAGTCTTGCTACACGTGTCGTGCACACACCACTAGTTGTCGTGAACGTTGGTGATTAACAATAATCAGTAATGTTAAATTGATGATAATTAAGTTAACAATGTGATTATTAGTTATGCTTATGTGATTAATGTTAACTGTACTTTATCGCGTAACGTGAAAAACGGCATATTTATTCGTGTGTTTTGTGATAAATGGGAAATTATGCATGATTGTTAATTGTGACTAATAATAATTGTGTTAGTAGTTAAGAACTATTTAAAAACTATTCAAAAAGCTAATCTTATAAAAATACAAATTATAAGGGTTAAAAGGGTAATTATGGATTATTAATAAAATAAAATCAAAACCAACCTAATCCCACCCCATCGGCCGCGATCGACTCCTCTCTCCCTCTCCTCTTCCAATTCAGCCAAGAACAAGCAATCATCTCGGTTTGGTCGATTTCAAGGCATAGAACACGTTGGAATCATCAATTGCAAGCCATTACACGTTTAAAGGTTAGATTTTTGTATGTTTTTGATGAGTTTCATGTTGGCGACGAATGTTTCATGCGAAAACTGCAAATGGTGGTTGATTGATGCCTAATTGTTGATGTTAATGTGTTTGTTAGATAGATTACATATTAGTTAACGTCAAGTATGCAATAAAGGTTGGATTTTTACAAGTTTTTAATTCGAAACTTGCAATTGGGGATCGATTTGATATGTATTGGTTAGTTGTTATTATGGTAGTGGATTGTATATAATTAGTAACGTCGATTATGCAAGAAAAGCTATGATTTTGATACATTGTTCATAGGTTACTAATAATAGTAACTTTATTTTGCATGAATGATGATTGGTTGATGTATGAATGTTATGGATGTTTGTGATGATGATTAGATGCTAGATGTGATATGAATGTTAGGAATTCAAGAATGCATGTTGTAGTTCATACCTTGCTAAAAATAGTAATTGGGTATGAAGTGATGAATCATGATGATTTTTTAGGTGTGTTGATCTGTTTAGATGTTGTCAGACTTGAATTGGTATATAATTGATGAATTTAGAATGTAGGTGAGTTTGATGAATTTGGGATGAACTTTCCCAAAAGGGAAACTTTAATTGTGCAAATCCTTGAATTGGATGATTTGAGCATGTTTGGGATATTAGGATCATGCTAGTGTGTTCATGGATGGTTTCCTAAGGTGATGAAATGTGTTGTTAGGTTATAGGGATGTTGATTTGGTTTGTTATCTGTTTTGGCCTGTTGTGATTCGCATGACTTGGTGTGTGATATTAGTTGTATGATGACTAGGTAGTACATGTGGTAATGAAGTGCTATATGTAATCAAGTGTATGTGAACATGTATGACATGCTGTTGTGTTAGTATTAACGAGTTATCACCTATAATGTCACCAACGGGTTCAAACGGGTCAACTGGGTCAAATGTGTCTTGTCTTTCTAAAACCTTGAGTTCTTGGTTTGTAGAGCACTTAGGGTTTCATGTTGATTCTGTGTACACGTACTTATGTACTCTTGTGTTCTAGGTGACCTTTGAAGGTTGTCTCTTTCTTTCAAGTTAAGCTCTAAGGTAATTCTTGCGCGTATCAGGTGAGTTCTTGCCCCACTCATTTTTACATAATCTCTTTTGGGGGAGATAGCATACTGTTGATCACAACGCTTTTATATATGAGTGTGTATAATATTGATATAGTACGTTTACCATGGAAGTCCTCACACTTTCGGATTGTTAATATTGAATAGCGGGGAAATTTTGGGTAGTACTACTGGGTCTGACGAGCCCCACCTGTGCGACTCGAGGTCAAACGGGTGCAATTTTGTCCTAACATATTCGTCACGACCTGGTAAGTCGGTGAGGGAGGCAACAAACGTAACACAGTCAGCTTCGATCGCGAAATCACTATGATAATATTTTTATGTTAATAGACTAGCTATCTATTGCAATACACTACTTATGCTCTGGAAACTGTTGATGGTTTATATTTTAACGCAAACTCTTGAACTCACCACCATGTGTTGACTTGTTTAGTATGCTATTCTCAGGTTAAGGTTGCCAGTTGCCTAGGAGCACGCACACCAGCATCGTGGAGTTGTCTACATTTGTTTGTTTACAAATTTGGGATTATTTTTATATTAAACATTTGTGTTTGGGGCGCGTATGTTTTGCGCATTCTTTACATACTACTTGTTTTGGGGTTTCTGTTTTAAAAACGCTTCCGCAGTATTTTAAACGTTAACTAGGTTTTGTTTATTATCATATAGAGTCGTTCTTGGTAACTAATGACTGAGATCCTGGTATGTCACGCGCCTCGCGGTAAAACCCGCTCGCGGATTTGAGGGTGTGACAGATTGGTATCAGAGCCATTGGTTATAGGGAACTAGGTTGCATACACACACTAGACTATAACCGCACAGTTGTTAGTTACTCATCGTTACTCTCCTTACTGTATACTCATTGGCATACGCAACACGTACTTCGCAGCATGGCATCGTCGTCCAGAAATTTAGGCAAGAGACCTGCACGATCTGAGTCACCTCCTACTTCTCCCGTACCGGATAGGGGATTTAACTGGCACGACATCCTTATCCTCCTAGCGAGATAGACTGGGATCAGCCTTTCATACCTCCTGAGCTCGATCCTCCGCGTAACTGGGATTTCTACCCCACTTACATAAACCGTATGGCTTATAGAGAACGCGTACCACCAGTAGCACCTACACGACCTAGGACTAGGTCATCAACCGCCTCTACTTTGCCTACACTTCCTACCTTGAGCATCCCTCTGGAGCAGGCATTTGCAGCTTTGGTAGCCACACTGGACACAGAGCGACAGCGGATTAGAGGACTCACTGATGAGAACTCTGCATTACGATCTGAGATGCGTCAGCTGCGTTACAGGTAGATACGCTTCAGGAGCGACTTTCGATGGCCATTGGTGGACATCATACGCTAGAAGGCAACGTGGTAACACTTAGTGAGCGCATGGACGCACAAGATCACCATAACATAGTGATCGATGATAAGTTTGCTGATTTAGAGGCACAGCTAGCAGCACTTCAGATTGTTGAAGCCCCTGCACCTTTGGTGGACCCTGATGAGGAAGACCCAGAAGAAGAACCCGAGGAAGCCCCCGAAGAAGAACCAGTAGAGATGGATGAGGACAGTGATGGATCTGATGTACTGGACTGATTCCACTTTTAAATGACTTAGACTATGTAGTGTTTCTTTCTTTGAAACCTATGTGGGAAGGGTTGTTTCCCACCCAACTGACAAACTTAAATTTTGACATTGATGGAATATTTTGTGACTCAATTGCAATTTATTTATCTTTGATTATTATTTCTGTTATAAATGTTGTGGTTGTGGTGAATGCATTATTTCTTATTGTTTACTGTACCTTGATGAGATTAATGTGTTGGATGTTACTCATTATTGTAATTGTGAATTTTAAAGTGAAATATGGACGCACGTGGAAGAGGACGTGGGCGTGGTCGTGGACGTGGCGCCGGAGGCCGTGGAGCCGGAGCCATAAACATGACGCCTGCGGAATTGGCGGCATTAATTAACGAACATGTTCAGGCGGCAGTGGCTGCTGCCCAACCGGGACAACCAGCAGGTAAATGATAACAAGAGGTTAAACTGATTATCCTAGTTATTTGTCTAGGATATCTGACTAATGTTTGGGTTGTCAAAACAGGACCACCACCATGTACCTACAAGTCCTTCATGGACTGTAAACCCCATACCTACAGCGGGACGGAAGGAGCTGTAGGGCTTGTAAGGTGGTTTGAGAAGACAGAGTCTGTCTTCGCGAAATGCAACTGCCCGCCTGCTGATCAGGTGAAGTATGCCACGGGACATTGGAAGGCGCAGCACTTTCCTGGTGGAATGCCCAGGTACAAATGCTGGGTCAAGCCATGGCCAATGAACTACCTTGGGATGAGTTTAAGGAATTATGACTGAAGAATACTGCCCCCAAATGAAGTGCAGAAACTGGAGATTGAGTTCTGGCAACTCAAAATGCAAGGCTCAGAAATTGAAGCCTACACGACTCGTACTCATGAGTTAGCCACTTTGCCCAGGGATGGTGAATGAAATGCACAAGAGGGTGGAGCATTATATACGGGGATTGGTGCCCGAAATTCAAAGTATGGTAACTGCTTCTAACCCCACTACCATACAACAAGCTATCCGAACAGCCCACAGGCTGACTGACCAGGCAGTTGAGCAAGGACGGTTACCTAAACTGGGTGCGGTGGCAAGCGTTCCCGACCAGAAACGCAAGTGGGATGGTTCAAGCAACAAGGGATCGTCATCCAGCAGCCAATCTCAACCTCAACAACAGCAGCCAAGTCAGCAACAACAACGGAAGTTCGATAACAATCGAAGCTTCAACCAGGCGACTCACTCAAATCAAGGACCCGGTGGGTATGGTGGAAGACTGCCGAAGTGCAACCAGTGTAACTACCACCATGTGGGTCGGTGTGATAACTTCAAGTGTCAACGTTGTGGGAAGATTGGTCATGCAGCCAAAGACTGTCGGGGTGAACTGATGAAGAAGTCTCAACAATCACAAGAAACTCCGAAAGGTTGTTTTGAGTGCGGAAAAGAAGGCCATTACAAACGCAACTGTCCTCAGCTTAAGAGGAATGGTAATGGTAACAACAACAATGGGAACAACAACAATAATAACAATGGCAACAACAATAACAACAACAATGGTAATGGCAACAACAATGGTGGAAACAACAATGGAGCCAAAGGAAGAGCCTTCGTCATTGGCTCAGGTGAGGCTCTAAACGACCCTACAACAGTAACTGGTAAATTTTCGGTTAATGGTTGTTTTGCTACCGTATTATTCGATACCGGAGCCGATAGAAGTTTCGTGTCCACTAGGTTCTGTAGTCTTTTAAGTGATATGCCCTCAGCCTTAGAATCTAAATACACCGTAGAGTTAGCTGACAGTACACAGATTCACGTAACGCATATTCTTAGGGACTGCAAGATAGAGCTTGCTGGTCATACATTCACCATAGATCTCATGCCTGTTACACTAGGAAGCTTTGATTTGGTAGTAGGCATGGATTGGCTTTCCGATAAACAAGCAGAAGTCATATGTCACGAGAAGATCATACGGATTCCCATTGGTGAAGAAGTCCTTACGGTCAGAGGTGATAGGAGTGGTGCGGTGATAGGCATCATCTCGTTTATGAAGGCACAGAAGTTGTTACGAAAGGGTCGACTAGCCATATTGGCGCTCGTCACAGATAAACAGACCGAGGAAAAGAAGATAGAGGATATCCCCGTAGTTCGTGAGTTTCCTGAGGTGTTTCCGGAAGACCTTCCTGGATTACCGCCTCATCGTCAAGTTGAATTCCAGATTGAGTTGACTCCAGGAGCCGCTCCAATTGCGAGAGCACCGTACCGGTTAGCTCCGAACGAACTGCAGGAATTATCGCCCAACTACAAGAGTTGTTGGATAAAGGGTTCATCCGACCGAGTTCGTCGCCCTGGGGAGCGCCAGTTCTATTTGTGAAGAAGAAGGATGGTACATTTCGAATGTGCATTGACTATAGGGAACTGAACAAGGTTACTATCAAGAATAGATATCCCTTACCTCGTATCGATGATTTGTTTGATCAACTGCAAGGATCAAGCTATTACTCTAAGATTGATCTGAGGTCTGGGTATCATCAGCTGAGAGTTCGAGAAGAGGACATCTCGAAGACTGCTTTCCGTACACGATATGGTCACTATGAATTTTTGGTCATGCCATTTGGGTTGACGAATGCACCAGCAGTATTCATGGACCTCATGAATCGCGTGTGCAAACCCTATCTTGATCAGTTTGTTATCGTCTTTATTGATGACATACTGATATACTCAAGGACCGAGGAAGAACATGAGAAGCACTTACGTTTAATCTTGGAATTACTTAGAAAGGAACAACTGTACGCAAAGTTTTCTAAGTGTGATTTCTGGATACGTGAGGTACAATTCTTGGGTCATATTGTCAACGAGAAAGGAATACATGTTGATCCTGCTAAGATTGAAGCGATAAAGAATTGGTCTGTTCCTAAGACACCAAGTGAGATACGACAATTCCTTGGATTAGCGGGATATTATCGACGATTCATTGAAGGATTCTCTAAGATTGCACAACCTCTCACAGCTTGACTCACAAGGGAACGACGTACAAATGGGGTGAGAGTCAGGAATCTGCTTTTCAGTTGCTGAAACATAAATTGTGTAGCGCACCAATATTAGCGTTACCGGATGGTAGTGATGATTCGTAGTCTACTGCGACGCTTCTATTCAAGGACTTGGATGCGTCCTGATGCAGCGGGATAAAGTGATAGCTTACGCCTCTAGACAATTGAAGATTCATGAGAAGAACTATACCACCCATGACTTGGAACTGGGTGCGGTAGTTTTGCCTTAAAGATCTGGAGACATTACTTGTACGGTACCAAATGCACCATCTACACCGATCACAAGAGTCTTCAGCACATCTTTGAGCAAAAGGAGTTGAACATGAGGCAAAGACGCTGGGTGGAATTGTTAAACGACTATGATTGTGCTATTAAGTACCACCCGGGGAAAGCAAATGTAGTTGCTGATGCGCTGAGTAGAAAAGAGACTGCTAAACCTCGACGTGTGCGAGCTCTGCAACTAACGATTAGTACGCAATTACCTGAACAAATCCGTGATGCTCAAACTGAAGCTCTGAAGTAGAAAACATGGTTTGAAGGGTTACGGGGAATGGAAAAGCAATTAGAAGTAAAAGCGGATGGGATTCGTTACTTCATGGATAGACTATGGGTACCTCTACACGGAAATCTGAGAGACTTGGTCATGAGTGAGGCTCACAAGTCCAAGTATTCTATACATCCTGGATCTGACAAGATGTACCACGATTTGAAGGCGCACTATTGGTGGCCTAACATGAAAGCAGATGTAGCTACTTATGTGAGCAAGTGTCTGACCTGCTCGAAGGTTAAAGTGGAGTATCAGAAACCATCTGGTCTACTACAACAACCCGAGATCCCTATGTGGAAGTGGGATCAGATATCAATGGATTTTATTACTAAGTTACCTCGCACTTCTACGGGTTGTGATACAATATGGGTTATCGTGGACCGATTGACAAAATCTGCTCATTTCCTAGCGATAAAGGAAACAGATAAGATGGAGAAATTAACCCGACTTTATCTGAAGGAGATCGTTTCGAGGCATGGAGTACCAATCTCAATCATTTCTGATCGCGATTCTCGTTTCACATCACACTTTGGCAGTCGTTGCAGAAAGCTTTAGGTACGCGATTGGATATGAGTACTGCTTATCATCCACAGACTGATGGTCAAAGCGAGCGTACTATACAGACTTTGGAGGACATGTTACGTGCTTGTGTGATTGACTTCGGGAATAACTGGGAAGTTCACCTACCATTGGTGGAATTTTCTTACAACAACAGTTATCACACTAGCATAAAGGCAGCACCTTTTGAAGCTTTATATGGGAGAAAGTGTAGATCACCAGTTTGCTGGGCTGAAATTGGTGATAGTCAATTAACGGGTCCCGAGTTAGTACACGAGACAACTGAGAAGATTGTTCAGATAAGAAACCGCATGGCCGCAGCGCGAGACAGACAGAAAAGCTATGCTGACAAACGACGAAAACCTTTGGAATTTCAGACAGGTGACAAGGTTTTATTAAAAGTCTCACCGTGGAAAGGCGTAGTTCGGTTTGGTAAGCGAGGAAAGCTAAATCCGAGATACGTTGGACCATTTGAGATAGTGGAAAGAATTGGTCCAGTGCTTATCGACTAGCCTTACCTGATTCATTGAGTGGAATCCATGATGTATTCCATGTTTCAAATCTAAAGAAATGTTTAACGGATGAAACGATGGTCGTACCACTGGAAGAAGTTCAAGTAGATGAACAATTACGCTTTCATTGAGGAACCTGTCGAAGTGATGGATCGTGAGGTGAAAACGCTTAAGCAAAGCAAGATACCCATCGTCAAAGTTCGTTGGAACTCGAGACGTGGACCAGAATTCACGTGGGAACGTGAAGACCAAATGAAGCTTAAGTACCCTCAGCTATTCGAAAGGACGATGCCAGCCGGCGAAGGTATTGATTAAATTTCGGGACGAAATTTCTTCAACATGGGGATGATGTGACAACTCATCCAAAACTCACACGATTTCGATTTCCTTGTGCCAATGCAGTAGACCAGTGATGGAACACTCACCATGTAACGCAATTTTCGGGACGAAAATTCTTTCAACATGGGGATAATGTGACATCCGGTAATTTTCCGTTACCAAACTCCGTTTGTTCCGTTAAGTCTTGCATACACGTGTCGTGCACACACACTAGTTGTCGTTGAACGTTGGTGACTTAACAATAATCAGTAATGTTAAATTGATGATAATTAAGTTAACATGTGATTATTAAGTTATGCTTATGTGATTTAAATGTTAACTGTAATTTTATCGCGTAACGTGAAACGTGCATATTTATTTCGTGTGTTTTGTGATAAATGGAAATTATGCATGATTGTTATTTATGATAATAATAATTGTGTTAGTAGTTAAAAACTATTTAAAAACTATTCAAAAAGCCTAATTTTATAAAATACAAATTATAAGGGTTAAAGGGTAATTATGGATTATTAAATAAAATAAAATCAAAACCCAACCCTAATCCCCACCCCATCGGCCGCGATCGACCTCCTCTCTCCCTCTCCTCTTCGAATTCAGCCCAAGAACAAGCAATCACTTCGATTTTGGTCGATTTCAAGGCATACAACAAGTTAGAATCATCAATTGCAAGCCATTACACGTTTAAAGGTTAGATTTTGTATGTTTTTGATGAGTCTTCATGTTGGCCGAATGTTTCATGCGAAAACTGCAAATTGGTGGTTGATTGATGCCTAATTGTTGATGTTAATGTGTTTGTTAGATAGATTATGTTAATTAACGTCAAGTATGCAATAAAGGTTGGATTTTTACAAGTTTTTATGGAAATTACATTAGGGCCGAAACCCTAATTCGAAACTTGCAATTGGGGATCGATTTGTTGATGTTGGTTAGTGTTATTATGTTAGTTGGATTGTATATGCTAGTTAACGTCGATTATGCAAGAAAGCTATGATTTTGATACATTGTTCATAGGTTACTAATAATAGTAACTTTATTTTGCATGAATTGATGATTGGTTGATGTATGAATGTTATGGATGTGTTTGTGATGATGATTAGATGCTAGATGGTTGATATGAATGTTAGGAATTCAAGAATGCATGTTGTAGTTCATACATTGCTAAAATAGTAACTTTTGGGTATGAAAGTTGATGAATCATGATGATTAGGTGTTGTTGATCATGTTTAGATGTTGTCATGGACTTGAATTGGTATATAATTGATGAATTCATGAATGTAGTGTGAGTTTGATGAATTTGGGATGAACTTTCCCAAAAGGGAAACTTTAATTGTGCAAATCCTTGAATTGGATGATTTGAGCATGTTTGGGATATTAGGATCATGCTAGTGTGTTCATGGATGGTTTCTAAGGTGATGAAATGTGTTGTTTAGGTTATAGGATGTTGATTTGGTTGTTACCTGTTTTGGCCTGTTGTGATTCGCATGACTTGTGTGATATCTAGTTGCATGATGATCTAGGTAGTATTGTGGTAATGAAGTGCTATATGTAATCAAGTTGTATGTGAACATGTATGACATGCTGTTGTGTTAGTATTAACGAGTTATCACCTATAATGTCACCAACGGGTCAAACGGGTCAACTGGGTCAAATGTGTCTTGTCTTTCTAAAACCTTGAGTTCCTGGTTTGTAGAGCACTTAGGGTTTCATGTTGATTCTGTGTACACGTACTTATGTACTCTTGTGTTCTAGGTGACCTTTGAAGGTTGTCTCTTTCTTTCAAGTTAAGCTCTAAGTTAATTCTTGCGCGTATCAGGTGAGTTCTTGCCCCACTCATTTTACATAATCTCTTTTGGGGAGATAGCATACTGTTGATCACAAACGCTTTTATATATGAGTGTGTATAATATTGATATAGTGTGTTTACCATGGAAAGTCCTCACACTTTCGGATTGTTAATATTGAATAGCGGGGAAATTTTGGGTAGTACTACTGGGTCTGACGAGCCCCACCTGTGCGACTCGAGGTCAAACGGGTGCAATTTTGTCCTAACATATATTCGTCACGACCTGGTAAGTCGTGACGGGAGGCAACAAACGTAACACAGTCAGCTTCGATCACGAAATCACTATGATTAATATTTTTATGTTAATAGACTAGCTATCTATTGCAATACACTACTTATGCTCTGGAAACTGTTGATTGGTTTATATTTTAACGCAAACTCTTGAACTCACCAACCATGTGTTGACTTGTTTAGTATGCTATTCTCAGGTTAAGGTTGCCAGTTGCCTAGGAGCACGCACACCAGCATCGTTGAGTTGTCTACATTTGTTTGTTTACAAATTTGGGATTATTTTTCATTAAACATTTGTGTTTGGGGCGCGTATGTTTTGCGCATTCTCTTTACATACTACTTGTTTTGGGTTTTCTGTTTTAAAAACCTTCCGCAGTATTTTAAACGTTAACTCTGGTTTTGTTTATTATCATATAGAGTCGTTCTTGGTAACTAATGACTGAGATCCTGGTATGTCACGCGCCTCGCGTAAAACCCCGCTCGCGGATTTTGAGGGTGTGACAATTAGGTGCCTCAGCCTTCACGGAATCGATCTTCTCCATCGTTCCTTTGTTCGTCCCATGGCGATAGAGTAGCTAGGATGTAAGATCTCCTCTGTTCGCGCCTTCAGGGGACTTTACAATATTTCCTCGAAACCAACAGATATTCGACTGACCTTTGTGTTACGGCCTATTGATTTCTTCTCCACCGATTTTGATTTCTGTGTAAAATTAAGGTGTTGTGATATGTAAAGCTATTGATCTCAATGGACCTCTTTCTCAACCTCAAAGCTAAAATGATACGGGTGGCCTATTGACAACCGACCAAGCCGCTCCCGAGCCTGGCCCGGATCAGCGGCCAAATGAGTTATCAAGAGGCCCAAGAGATATAATGACTGAAGACTCGTTTGTTATTTACTTTTCTTTGTTTAATGCATGGTTTTGACTTAGTAATTGCATTAGTGGGTAAGTTACATGTTAGTAGGGATAGTGGGTAGTTCACGCAGGGAATAAGGGAAGTGGAAGAGTGGTATCTCTTTCATGTCTCATGCATATTTAAGTTTTGTAATGTTCTTGTTTTGGGAATGGATCGGAAAATTGCTCCAATCTTGTGTCTTCTTCTTTTATTTTCTTTGGGAGTGTTTGCCTACTAAAAAAGGCTACATCATTTGATGCTTTCATTCACGTTTCACCCTTCCGCCATGCCACCACGCAAGTAATCTTCTCTATAGAAGGAATTCCCACCCATCGTTTCCGATCAACTCACTCAATTGAACAACACCCTCACCACCCAACTCGCTGCTCTCATCAAAGTAACCGAAAACCTTAAGACCAAGTTCGATACTCAATCTGAGATTACTGGCCAATTGGTTAACAATGTTACCCAATTGAATGACCACCTCATGGCTGAGTCTTCTGAAACACCCAAATCATCACCTCACCGTCCCGTCCACACCAACCAAAACCAAAACCCTCATCCAGCGAAGATAACCTTACCCCTGCTCGATGGTTCCAACCCTCTCAGGTGGATCTTCCAGGCCGAAAGCTATTATACCTACTACCAAATTCCCGCAGGTGAACGCGTTTTGTTAACAGCTTTTTACTTTATTGTCGATGCTCTATCTTGGTACCAACACCTAGCAAACAATGATTTGTTAGGCACATGGGCAGCTTTTATACGTGAAGTTGAATTACATTTCGGGCCATCTACGTATGAAAATCATGAGGCCACCCTCTACAAACTCTGTCAAACCACAACCGTAACAGCTTACCAGACGGAATTTGAATGTATTTCCGACCGCATCGTAGGTATGTCTCAACAACAGTTACGTAACTGCTTCATCACTGGGTTGAAATCCGAAATCCAGGTTGAATTATCGATTCTTAACCCCCAAAAGCTACACCAAGCATGTACCCTGGCCCGACTTGTGGAAGATAAACTAGCCTCATCCTCTAAGTCCAAGTCCAACTACTCCTACAAGCCCATATCCATTACCCATTCATCCCCCACATCGACCCCATCTAACTCGTCTCCTATTACCACTACAACACCTAACCCTACCACCACACCACCATTGTTAACTTCACCACCACAACCATTACCTTTCACCAAACTCTCACCAGAGGCCATCCAACAGCGACGCAAAGAAGGCTTATGTTTCCGTTTTCCCGAGAAGTTCTTCCCTGGTCACAAGTGTTCTCCGTCGCAATTCTTATTGATCGTTGACAATGATTCCCTAGACACCACGTCCGAGAAAACCAGTGAACCAGAAAACTTACAAATGAAAACACGTCAATTTTTATCGCTTTCTGACGCTGCTTATTGCGGTTTAATATCTATTCAAACCTTTCGTGTCCAGGGCTACATCCACGAGAAACCGGTTACAATTTTGGTCGATTGTGGTAGCACTCACAACATCATCCAGCCATGAATCGTTTTCGGGCTAAACCTGACTACAACGCCAGTTGAAGCATTTTCGATCATGTTTGGTAACGGCCAGCTAATTGAATGCTCCGGGTACTGTCCCGATGTTCACTTGCATATCCAGAAAGCCAATTTCCACATCCCATTTTTCATCTTTCCTATAGAGGGAGCTGATTTAGTATTGGGAATCTCATGGTTATGTTCACTCGGTCGTTTAACTGCCGATTTTTCGATTCCAGAAATCTCGTTTGAATATAATGGCTCTACCTGCACATTCAAGAGTGAACCCTTGGCCAAACGCGTCACCCCTAGCTCCTTGTCATCTCTCATCCTACATGGGTCCATCTCATCATTCCATGCAATGATCATGTAACTCACACACGTACTCAATCCAAACCAACAAAAACCCACCCACTGCGACCCAACAATCCACCACCTTTTGGATACATTTCAACCACTCTTTCTTAAACCTCACACCTTACCACCCAACCGACCCCATGATCATCACATACCATTGTTAAATGAGAACCACACTGTTAATGTCAAACCTTACCGCTACCCTCATTTCTAAAAGAAAATCATGACTGAGCTTATTTCCGAAACGATACAGGATGGCATTATCTAACCTAGTCAGAGCCCTTTTTTGTCTCCTGTGTTACTAGTCAAGAAGAAGGATGGGTCTTGGAGATTCTGTGTCGATTATCGCGCACTAAACGCAGCCACGGTTTGCGACCGTTTTCCTATCCCAACAATCGATGAGCTATTGGATGAGTTACACGGTGCCACAATCTTCTCAAAGATTGACCTCCACTTCGGGTATCACAAGATTCGAGTAGCCGATTCCGACATCAAGAAAACCGCCTTTTGGACTACCGATGGCCACTACGAGTTCCTCGTCATGCCATTCGGCCTCACGAATGCCCCATCGACCTTTCAATCTGCCATGAATGACCTCTTTCGTAAGGTGCTTCGTCAATTTGTTTTGGTATTTTTTGATGATATTCTTATTTACAGTGCTTCCCTCAAAGACCACTATGAACACCTATAGTTTGTGTTCGACACTTTGGTAAAAAACAACTTCCATGCTAAAGTTAGCAAGTGTGTATTTGCTGTGAATGAAATCTCCTTTCTAGGTCATGGAATGTCATCAAAGGGTGTTTCCCCAGAACCTGAAAAAGTAGAAGCCATTCAACAGTGGCCAATCCAAGTTTCTTTTACCACCCTTCTAGCATTTTTGGGTCTCAAGAGATATTACCGAAGATTTGTGCAACATTATGCTAAAATAGCCACCCCATTGATCGATTTACTAGAACGAAAGAAATTTGAGTGGACCTCAATAGCCCATGCAGCCTTTGTCACCCTCAAATCTTACATGGAATCATTGTTAACCCTTGCTTTACTCGATTTTACCCAACCCTTTGACGTGACAATCGATGCTTCTTCACTAGCAATCGGGGCAGTCCTTTCCCAAAACAACCGTACAATATCATTCTTTAGCAAGAAACTATGCCCTACCACGCAAACACAATCCACCTACGCCAAGGAGTTATACGCCCTTACCGAAGCAGTTCGAAAATGGAGACAATACCTTCTTGGCAACCGATTTCACATTTATACTGACCACCACAGCCTTAAACATCTCCTCTCCCAATCCATCCATACTCCCAAACAACAAAAGTGGATCACTAAGTTAATGGGTTACAATTTTGAAGTACATTTCAAGCCAGAAAAGGACAACCTCATCGTCGATGCTTTGAGCCGGGTCGATCTTCCAGTCACTATGTCATTTTCTCATCCTACAGCTCCATGGTTAGATGAGATAAGGCATTATTTTACCACTAATGCTTCAGGGCAGGCCTTGGTGGCCTAAATCTTGGACGATCCGCCAGCTTTTCCCCACCATGCCTACCGTGATGGTCTTGTGTATGTGAATAATAAGATTGTGGTCCCTCCATTTGGTACTATTCGCGACAGGTTATTGCATGAATTTCATGCATCATTAATGTGTGGTCACGCGGGTATCTAAGCCACTATAAAACGGCTGTCATAATCATTCACTTGGCTCGGATTAAACAAAGATGTGGCCGCTTTTGTCAAGCAGTGTTTGGTGTGCCAAGCTACTAAATCTACAAATCACAAGCCCTATGGCCTCATCCAGCCGCTGCCTACACCGGAGGCTCCATGGACGGATATTTTAATGGATTTTATTACCGGTCTGCCGCCTTTGAAAGGTAAAACAGCTATTTGGGTTGTTGTAGATCGCCTATCCAAGTTCGCTCATTTCATTGCTATACCAACACATTATACGACTATTTCATTGGCTTCGATTTTCATGCGGGAAATTTATCGTTTACATGGTCTTCCTAAGTCCATTGTATCGGATCGTGACCCACTGTTTCTAAGTCGTTTTTGGAACGAGTTATTTAATGAAATGGGGATAAAGTTGCTTCATTCAAGTGCGTATCACCCGCAAACGGATGGCCAAATGGAGGTTGTTAATCGTTGTCTTGAAGCCAATCTTCGGTCATTTGTATTTGAGGAACCCACCACTTGGCAACGGTATTTGTACTTAGCCGAATTTTCTTATAATACTCATTATCATTCCGCTATCAAAATGACCCTGTTTAAAGTAGTCTATGGTCATGAGTTCACATCTATTCATGATTATATCCCCGGTAGCAACAAAACAACCTCCATTGAAGTTTCGCTTATTGAGCACCAGCGGTTGTTACAACACATGAAGAACTCGATTGAGGAAGCTAAACTCCGCATGATTAATCAAGCAAACAAAAATAGGCTTAACAAAGAATTTGGAGTGGGCGATTATGTGTATTTAAGATTGCAAAAATACTGACAGAAATCGGTCCAGGACCGGAAATCTTACAAGCTTTCTAGACGATTCTTTGGTCCCTACAAAATTCTTGAGAGAATTGGAAAGGTTGCATACAAATTGCAACTGCCAGTGGGTAGTAAGATTCATCCAATCTTTCATGTCTCCTTGCTCAAACCAAGTAACGGACCACCACCGGATTTACAAGGGGATATCATTGATTTTGGTTACGAGGGTGACCACGAATGCTTGCCTAAAAAAATTCTAGATAGGCGGGATACCGACACAGGTGAAAGGCAGCTTTTAATTAAGTAGGAAAAATGGCCTTTAGAAGACTCAACATGGGAAAATCAGGACAACTTCTATGAACAATTTCCATTTTTTCCAAACATTGAGAACAATCTTAGTGGTCAAGAGGGGGGGAATAATACTGGTGGCCCATTGACAGCCGACCAAGCCACTCATGAGCCTGGCCCAGATCAGCGGCCCAAATGTGTTATCAAGAGGCCCAAGAGATATAATGACTGAAGACTCGTTTGTTATTTACTTTTCTTTGTTTAATGTATGGTTTTGACTTAGTATTTGCATTAGTGGGTAAGTTTTATGTTAGTAGGGATAGTGGGTAGTTCACGCAGGGAATAAGGGAAGTGGAAGAGTGGTATCTCTTTCAAGTCTCATGCATATTTAAGTTTTGTAATGTTCTTGTTTTGGGAATGGATCAGAAAATTGCTCCAATCTTGTGTCTTCTTTTTCTAATTTCTTTGGGAGTGTTTGCCTACTAAAAAAGGCTACATCATAAAAGGATCAAAATTTCCCCAACTGATGCCGCCACTTTTCTCTTCCTTCGTTGTCTAGCAATCAAATTACCACTCAAGGTATAAATGTGTTTGTTATTTAGATTTTTTGGTGAAATTGAAGTATGATTGTTGGGTTTGCGTACCCTCGTACATTTTGCAATTTTGTGTAGCTATAAAATTCGTTGAACATTATTGGGTTTCTTAGTCTGAATCTTGTAACTGCTACTTGCTTCATCATTATCTAGACGCTTTTAGATGATTTGTTTTGGAAAATGCATATTCGTATTATATGAATATGGCGAGCCTTATGTTGTAACTATACATTCTATGAGATGTGTTCAAGATGATCAAATAGTTTCAACTTTAATTCGAATTAAGTTAAATGGGTTCTGGTTAAAACATATCGAATCAAAATGTTTTGGTTTTTGTGATTCTATAATTCACTATTGCAACCTCTGTAAAACCCTTCTTTTGAGATTAATGTAGTTAGTTTATTAAAGTACTATCATTATTAGTTAGCTTTAAATTTTCCGGTTTAATCTTTATATGAACTAGATGGTTGCATAGGCGCGTTGCGCCATGGTATTTTGGTTTTGCAAAATGTATTTGATAGACCATGTGAGATATTTAGTGTTTACAAAATTTGCCACTTTGAGGGCTATATGCTGATGGCCTTAGTTACATAAAGATTTACAGAACTTAGCCTATGATTTTCGTTACATGGATTTACTTCTTGGTCCGACAAAAGTTTGTGCAAAAGATTTTCAGGGCATGTCTTATGTTTAAGATGTACTTCTAAAAGATTTCCAGGGCACATGTCTTGTACTTTATGCCCGTTATCCAAAAGTTAAACATTGCTTAATCCAAATACTGACTCCTTGGTTCTTCATCTACCATTGGTTGGTGATCAGGGTATCAGTTTCTTTTGGTGTCACTGATGCCTGCAGTTTTGAATGGTTAGTTATGTTCTGGCTGAGAAAAATACTAATATTTTTCTTTATGCTAGCATTAGAGCTATTTTCATTCTAAGCTTATGGCAAAGATAATATGTAATAGCAAGGAAAATGAATTGTTGACAGGTTATTGTTCCATCCAAATGAATAAATGTCTTTTGTAAAATTTGTTACTTTTCTAGATAGTAAATAAGCATGGACTATTTCATGTTTAATGTTCTTGAGAGGCTTCAAGAGACATATTTTTTCAAAATTTGAAAAGATATAAGATATTACAGATGAAACATATGTCCAATGTTGGTCGTGGCCAAGTTGATGAATGTTGTATAGTTCTTTGACTAAAGAAAAAGAAGTAAGGCTACTTATATTAATTCTTTTTTTCGTAGATTTTTTAAATCTTTAATATACAGTTGCTAAATCTATGTTTTCCAGGCATACATCAGTATATCTTCAATTTAGGGACTACTTTAAGAACTTCTTCGATGAGTTGAGACACGTAACTGATTTCAACAATTTGTATGTAAAAACCGAATAAAGATCACTGTTCAATTCTGATCAAATAGAGGTTGTAAATTGAAGATGTTGATTAGATAAATGAAGATTTGAATTCAACTAATTCACGAAATGTTTCAACCCAATATGAAATGTGTGTGTAGGTATGTGCTGTGTTAGAATTCTAACAGGGAAGCAGTAGAAAAATCCAAATAAAAATTATATATTATGTTACCTGGTGGTGGGAAGAGCTGATGTTTTGTTCTGATTGACCTGTTTTCAACCGTTTTTATTTGCTTTGCTCTAAGGTTATGTTTGTTGGGGGCGGTGTTGAACCTGTTAACTGCAACATTTGCGTTGGTTTTGCAGCTCTGTTGATTTTAAGGTTGTGGGACCCTGGGTTGTATTCTACATGCATTATTATTGTCTGTCCTTTGACTTGTTCGATGGGTTCTGGGATGGTGTCTTCATTATCATAACCTTTATTGATTACCATGTATCTACAGCATATACCCAGTAGATTACTCATTGCTGCATCAAATATGGTTGCTGAATGTGAGCTTGTCTCGTCACTTATGATCATTCCTACACAGTACCTGTAACATATGAGTTATTAGTATTGCGATTAGAATTGTATGTATGCTTTTTAGGTCTCTTCACCTTAGGTTTGGCTCATCAATATCATCATGTTGCCCGCATGACCATTTGCCTCTTTTTAGATGTGTCCTGTGAAAACATAGCGAGCATGTTTGCTGGTACCAAGGTTTGCCCATTGAAAAACTTGTGATTGATGCTTCACACTTGAAGTTTCTTTTTTGCTACGTGTTATAATTAATGTTTAGTGAGCTGTGGTAATGTAAACCCTATTTGATTTACTAAAATTATAGTTTTAGAGGTTCTACCATTCATTGTTGAATTTCAGCGATTGTGTTTATTGTTTGGAAATCTTCTTGTTGAACAATCAGCTGTGGCTCGGGTGTTGGGAGCTGCCCTTGGTTATCTTTGAATCTACAATACATTTTACGATGTATTCATGTTTATTTCTTTGCAAACTTTTTTTCTAAGTATATGTTTATGATAGTGTTCGTGAGTACTTGAATCTTAGACTGTTTGTGATATTTGTGTCTGCGTTGAAGTAGATAAATGTTGCCGCAGTGGATCGTAGTTGTGTCTTTCCTGTTAATTAGATGCATGTTGTTAGTGAGGAGCATGAATGCTATGTATAATGTCTTTAGTATTTTAGTTTTACCGTTGAATGTAGTGACTCTTGTGCTTGTTATTGCTGCGATGATGGGTGGATCTGCTTGTGACATTTTCTCCCAGTCGAACCTTGAATTATTTCTTCCCAGATGGTGGCCTCTATCTTTTCTCCACTACATTGAGCCATGACGTATCAAGTTATTATATGTGATTTGTGATGTATTGTATGGTTGGGGTTAGAAACTTACCTTATGTCGGTCATTTCCATTCGTAGTAGTTTTGTTCCATCTGCTGTTTTGACACGCTTGGTGTTATCTAGTCTCCATGCATAGTCTATTTCAAATGATGTGTTACTATATGTTTAGTTTGTACGCATTTTGTTGCATGGATTGCTGTGTAGTACCTGATACTATGTCCTTGTTGTTTATTCGCTTGGTGACCTCCTCATAGGTGAGTAAGTTAAAGTAGTGTTCTGGAAATATTTCTGGGGTTGGTACCTGATTTATGATTATGTTCCTGCCAAGGATTAGAACTAACGGATGATTAGTAATTTCCATTGTTTTGGATGCACGACTGCATATGTAAAGCAAGACATAATTTCAAGCAAGACATAATTTCAAGCCTGTCTTTGAAGTGCTCATAGTCCAATTGGTGCACATTTGCTTATATGGAATCTCCCTGCCTTTTGAATAGTATAATTTGATTTAGGTGGTCATTGGATTCAAAAAACTATGTTACATGAAATCTGGTACATCTAATTTTGAGGTAAAAAACTTTAGCTTGTAAATATAATATGTAATACATAGCTATAAGTAAGGAAATGGTAGCTATTCGTTACATGTATATTTTTTTTTATTTCGCTCTAAGTATGTGTATTAACCTGTTGGGCTATGCTATATCTTTTTTCATACGGTAAGGTGACAACTTTCTAATCAGGCGCAAGATGATCGGTATGGGGTCGTCTTTGGGTTGAATCTGAGACGGTGCAGAACCATTGTAGTTTTCTTGTTCATTGTGACAAAGAAATGGTTACTGTTAAAGTTTCCTACAACGATACACTTTTAAAGTCAATTCAAGTGCAGTTTATACATTATATAGCTTTTCAAAACGGTGTAGTTTTGCTACCAATAAATGCTATGGTGAAATCTCAAAGGTCCTCTAAAACCATAGACACACATCTAGTGTTTTTCTCAAGAATATATATTATATTGTCTATAATTTAGGCTGTAGTTTCAAAGTCACTGACAACAATCAGGTTTAATAACTATTTAAGCAATGGACCACAAAGAAAGCATGTTCAAATAGACATGAGTGTAATGAAAATTTGGAATAATAGTTAAGAGTTTCTCGATGGCAAGTTGTTAAAAAAAAAAATATTTTTCAATTATAAAAGTATGGTGGTCATTGGTTGTCTTTTCATCAGGCAAAAAGCTACTAAATTTTTTTGTTTGCTTATACAAGACCTGGTGGTTATTGATTTCATTTAGGAATTCTTTAAATGCAATGTTTTTTGTTGTGCAAGCAACGTCATCTTCTGCTGGTTCAATGAGCACCTTTAGGGACTCTGGTGGTTTGCCCTTGAAAACGCAACATATAGCTGTCCATGCGTGAATATTGGATGTGGTAGATATACTCCAATTTTTTTTGGGTAATTGTCCCTGACTTTTGTTTATGGTCATCGCGTAGCATTTTTTTACAGGGAATTAACGTCTTGTAAATGTGAAGGCAGGTCTTTGCTATCATTGACGAAATTGATTCTAGGAATGTATACACGATAGCCAATTAAGGTTCCTGTAATTATGTGTGCCTCTTTAATTCTATGTAATAGCTGTGAAACTAAGATTCTTATGCCATTATATAGGCCTGTGGCTTGGTTTATGTTACGAAGCAACATGACAGTGTTTTTCACCTTTAAGTTCAGCCTGTGTGGTGGGATTCCATTGAAATTCAGCAAATTCAGTTGTTCAGTAGGGTACAAAACATCTATGTCTCCTTTGTTTTGTGAATGAGGGATCATTGAATCATTTCAAAGATACGTTTTACTCTATCCTGCAGTAAGGCTAAGAACAATGTCATTGATGTCATCAGCTGTTTCGTTCTTTAGACATACGATTGCTCTGCTGGAGAGATTCTCCGTTGATGGATTACTAAGAATTGTATCGTCATAGATAAAGCGTATTAAATCGCCTATCGTATTTTCTTGTGGATTTATCAAAAAATCGATGGTAGGTTAATTGTTCTCACATTATGTGGGGCATTTCATTTGCCTCTGGAAACCCGATTTTACCATCCCCAATGTCTAGCAACCAAGAGGCAAAACATGAAATTGACTCTTTTTCTGAAATACCTTCAGTAGAATAAGCTAGTTGCATGGTTTGATGTAGCCTGTACACTCTAAAGTATTGCCACATATAAGACTTTGGAAGTGTTGAGTCAACGACTTCGGTTCGTGATGCATTGATTTTAATAGGAAGTGTCTGTCTAAAGTCCCCGCCTACCAAAACAGATTTCCCACCAAACACTTCTGATGTTTGCTCTAATACATATATGAGGGTTCTGTCAAGGGACTCGAAACATCGACGTTTACTCATTGGTGCTTCGTCCCAAATAATAAGTGATGTCTTCTTTAGAAGTTCACACAGTTGTGTGTTTTTTTATATAGCATATCGACTACTCTTTCAATTCTAGAGGTATCTTAAACCGCATGTGAGCTGTTCTACCAGCAGTCAACAAAAGTGAAGCAAAGCATGATGCTGGCACAACTAAGATAATTTTTCCAACGGATCTAAGTGCTGAAATAATTGTTGTCTAGAGGAACGTCTTTCCAGTAACACTGTGACCATAGACAAACAATAGTGCTTGAGACCCTGACGTGTTGGAATTAAGCAATGCACTGTACACCTCAAGTTGTTTAGTGTTTAACGATAACCGCAATTGAGCATGTTGTGTTGTCAATGTCGATCTATCATAGCATTTCTCTTCCATCAGTAACCGATTTCTCAATGAATTAAGAACCGTCCTACATGGCATAGGCAACCCATAATTACAAAGTGTTGCATATGGAGTTCTAGAATTGAGAAGCAACTCTAGTTCATACAATACGTATTGTTGTAGTTCAAAGTCACTAATGTTTCTGTTGTCTTGATTTGTGAGATTTTTCATGTTAAACAATATGTCATCTGACATTTTCTTCCAATGTTCTTCCCATATGACCAGCGGTCTTGCAATATCACAAAACAAAATCATGTGTGCAAACAAATGTCTAAGCTCAGACGATGTTGCCCAATTAGACTCCTCCATAAAAGCCATTGACCATTCTCTGTCATCACTAATAAGACCTAAGCTGTCACAGGCTGCTTGATATGTTGGGTGTTGAACACCAGATACAGTGCGTAGCTCAACATAAGACCTACAACCCCTCTGTTGACATAACAACATCCTCAAGTAAAATAACTCATCGCAAGTTGGATGCACATAGATGAGCCTACCAATTGCCAGGGTCCCGTTTGACCGCCTTGGTATCCAGCTTTTACTAGATTGTTCCCATTGATACCTAGACACGTAGTCAATGTAACAAAGATCTCGACCATCTGGATCTGTCTGGTTAGTCTGGTTATTGCGAAACCATTCTGTCAAAGTGGTCTTCTCGAATGTAAGGTTGTTGACTATGCTTTACAATTGTTCTAAATGTAACATTTTGCATGTTGTCTAGGTGCACTGCTAGAAGCTGGACAAATGGATTTCTACTATGAATAGGAAAATTCAAAATTCTCCATGCTGCTTCATGCAGACATATAAACCTAGCATCGATGAAGTTTTGAACCTCGTTAACAAAAACTGTGATGCATCGTCTGCTTTACCAATGGTATACATAATCCAATCAGCACCTCTGGAAATATATTTAAAAAGATATTTTTTCATCATGCTCCACCTGCAATACTCTACATTTATATGGGCGTCAAATCACTTACATAAATTCTTATTGTAGGGCACAACATACCCGTTATCAAGCGGGACACCGCTTTGATAATACGCTCTCCATTAGCTTATCTCTTGTAATGAACGTATCCTTCCTTATCAAAGCGAGTGTTGTTTGCATATGGATTTGGAAATGACTTTGAACACTTTCCATCGCGCATACATGGAGCATTCATTTTGGGAAGGCCACACGGTGAGTGCATCATGCAATCAGTGATAATTTTATACAAAACCGGTTTAACAGAAGGGTCTGGTATTTTGGTTGTCACATATTTATCTGTATTTTCCGCATCACGTATCTTGTAAGGCAAATCAGCCCATAGTAGTGTGTGATAATGGGGAAGACCTCTCCTTTGAAACTCAATGGTGTAGAGGTCTGTATAAAGAACTAAGGATGATACAGTTAGAAAGGTGACTGAAAGTTTTATCATGAAAATAAGATAGTAACTAAAGCAAAAGACTTGCCTACTGTAACTGTTCTAAATGTTTTGTCTGTGCTTAAAAACTTGATAAACCCTCTACTTTCAACAGAAAAACTCTTGCAATTATATCCCGCCTATCTTTTGCTCATGCACAACTAACTGAATCAAGGTGATGTCTAATCTCTGGCCACTTTACGTTGCAAGTGAATGTTATGAAATATTGAGGATTTCCATGAACTTTGCAAATAGCCAACGCAACTTGGTAATGCTTATACATGTATCTAGGGCCACCGGTAAATGACGAAGGTAGTACGATTTGCTTGCCAACCTCACGACCCTGGGTATCACCTCTAGAGGTCGTATTATGAATACCACGAAAATATTCGGAATGAAAAGAATCCTTATTCGCAAGAATATAATCTAGTCTATATTGTTCAATGCTAATATACACATCTATCAGATATTGTTGAAATAGGCGACCGCCTTTTAAAAGTAATGCATAAACGTCTTGCCTATCATGAATTTGGTAACTATAGTACATATTTATTGTCAGATTCTTGTCTTTTGAGCTAGCATTTGAACGCAAACGTAGATTAGGAGACCAACCTTGCTAGTGAAAGGAAAAAACAATGGATATTGTAGTGGCATGTACGATGGATGCAACTTGCTTACTCTCAGTGGAGCACCATCTTTACCATGAATGACAATATCATAATCTGACGTGTTTGGCTCATTGTCACGAATAATAGTTCCAAGAGTTTCTTGAGCAGGGGGCTCAAAGGTTCTATGGTTAACCCCACTATAAAGCCTAATACTAAAAGAATGGAGATTTGATTCTGTGCACAAATCTATTGCACTTCTAAAAAATCGCACGTACTCATTGCACAACCTTAAGGTTTTGCTGATTATGGACACGACATTCGAGGAAAGACGTGAGTCGGTGGTATCTGTAGAGAAAAATGCAACCAATTTGCAACTTCATATTCTGTATCATATATGTACATTTGGAGGAATCGTGGCTACTCGTTACTTGGAGGACAAAGTGATCCCAACCAATCTAAAATTTGGCCAGAAACTTTGAAAACATATGGCCCTTGATTATGATTAATCGTTTCATATGTCTGTGCTCTGATGGAAGTCATAGAAAACATGCTATTGTAAGCATGAATATTCTGTAAAAACTTAGAATCTGTGAAAAGTTTCTTTATAGCTGCAGGAGGTTCAAGAGGATAAGGTAAATAGATCGTGCCGCCTTTGCAGCATGTATTGTATCTAGGCCTAAGATGTTGAGGATAAGAGATAAGTCTCTCAACAAACAAAAACAATGCTCCGCAATACTCGTAGACATGCTCACAATCTCCATAATCAAGACACTCAAAGGGTAATATCGCATGTTGGTCAGGTACATCTTGAGATGAAAAACCATTAGGATTAGACGTTTTGCATGAGATATATTCAAGGAGCCGCGATAGCCTATGAGAACGACGCTTCCTTACATCTATCCTTTTATTGTTATTAGTAGAAAAGACAAAGACTCACCACCATTACCCACACCAAGCGCTGTATGCTTAGAAGAAGAACGTGAAATAGGCATAGCATATAGCGATGGTTGTATGCAACTAAACTATACAAAAAAAAAAACAAAACTATCTGTTGTATCTAAACAACAACTAAAACATAAGAGAAGGAAACCCACAAAAGGCTCTTAATGTCACTAAAAGACACGACAATGACACTAATATATATTTCTTGGCCAACGATAATAAGTGAGCATTAAATATCGTATGAAAATAGCAAGTTCTAGCAAAATATCTAAAAACACTAAGTGTAACAATCCAAAGAGAAACACAAAGATATAATAACCACAAAGACTTACCCGTGGAGCTGCTTATGTAGCAAGATATCTATAACCAATAGGATGGGTCAACAACGGTAATACCTACACATGAATAATCATAAAAATAAACGATGGTAAACTAAAATGATGAAACATGTTTAGTTTTCTAGTAATCAAAGACACATTAAATAAACAAATTCATTCTTCAAGTAAAATATTTAATGAAAATCAGAATAATGAGCAGGGTAGATTTGCTTCAAAAAAGTAAAAATAATAATCCAAAACATCTGATTCATTTCTTTTGTTTTGAAAGCAACCCTACATACACCACTAGTTAATTTCTGCACAATTCAATGACTAAACTATGAAAACATTTAACCAAGCATTCTATTCAATTAAGGCATTATTCTCATAACTGATTCATATAAGTCAACTTACTTTCCAAAAAAATGAAACTGCTATTTGCTAAGGTGGATGATAATGATCATTGTTTGGGATTATATTGTCACATTGGGTCCTGACATGTATAATAAATGTTTACAACTGCTGTATATTAATTACGGTAAGTAATACTTTATTTCTTGAACCTACAACAATATTAGAATAGGTATATGTACCTGCAAATTAACATATGCCCTATTTTTGTATCAATGTATATATGTTCTGTTTCACACAAACAAAAAATATTGACCAAAGAAAAATACAAAACCTTAGATTTCCCCGTCTATACAATTGGATGCATCAAGTCACTACCTAATCTAGCTTTAAGTGCTACACACATAAATAAATAAAAAATAGATGATTAAGTATGTTACAAGTATAACTTATTAGAGGTTTAGACAAACAGGTCATGATCCCAAACGGGTATAACTATTATAAAACAAAACTTTCAACTTAACTAACAACAAATAAATACATGTTCAAAATGATTTTTGTAAGTATTATCCACTAACAATACAATTTGACTTTATACACATTTGGCATATTTCGTTTCACCTAAGTTGTTGATAAACCTAAACCTAGCTTTTCATAAGTAAATGGAGGGTTAGAATGCCTACAATTCATAAGAAGTTATAAAGCAGAATAAAAGATATCAGTATTATAACAAAAACCTTAACTGGAGTCTGAATATATCAAAAAGAAAGATCAAAAGCCTTAAAAGTCAAATCTAAAGATGATGAAGACCAGTCATCCTAAACTATGAAGTAGTTTCCATGTTGGATGCATTGGATTCAAGACATATAAGAGATGATTTACGATGAAACAAAACTAAAGATGATGTAGGAATTAGTTTCAAAAATCATTGCCAAAATCAAATTGATACTGAGACAAAACAGATGACTTTCTTCTTAAAATAAAGATTCAATATAAATGATAAGATAAAAATAAAATGTAGCGACATACGAAAGTATTAATTATTCATACACATATATATCTATTTTCAAAACAAAGACAACCATAAACATCCAACAATTATAATTTCCATGTCAGTTTCATTGATGAACACATTGTACATATGCTTGGTGAACATAATTCAATGAACGACATGAACCAAGATTCAAAAAGTACAAGCTCGAGAAAGATGAATGTTTTAATGCTTCTTAACCTACTATTGAACTTTTTAACCTACATAAACTCATATAACATTATAGTTCTTACCATTCTGAATGTTGTAGAGGTCTCTATCAACATCAGACTCAACCCTGTTGGTGCCTTGAAATAAACAGTATAAAAATATTAAAAAACACTACAACTAAGAAATATAAACCAAAATGTATCAAAGAACATCAAAATCAAATCACTATAATCATTAAAAACACACATGCAGAAGAAATCGAGCACTCAAACATTTAAGGCTTGCCAAATACCTTGAACGCTAAACACTGAAGACCAATTAACAATAAAGTAGCTGCCCAAAGAAATTGCTAAGCGAAAACAAACACAAAACAAACTCAATGTGTTGCAAGAATGTTAGAGTGTTTGGTATTTTGGGTCTTAAATGTAATAAATGATAGTATAGGGGGTTAGTTGTCAAATGGGTCATACTTGTAACTGAATTAGTTGGAAGGAACTAGTTGGGGGTTAGTTGACCAGAAATCTCACCTGCTAGCCTCTGTCTATATAGTCCGGATCTCATCTTGAATTCATCTAGCACCCTTTCTTGAATCCTATCTGCTAATCTTGCAGCTTGTCTGTTTTGACTTGGGTTGACAAGTGGAAGATCAATCAGATGGATGCTCTTATAGAAGCTCAGGTTGAAAAAGTTGAGAATTTCCTATTGACCCTAGATCTAGAGATGAATAGAGCTCTTCTCTCAGTGTCATACCTCCATCTCATGATTGGATTCTCAGAGTGATGTGATGGAGTAGGCATAGCTCTGGGAATACCTTCCTTAAACAAACTTTGTATGAGTGAGTCTACATCTATGAAGACTTGGGAAACTAAGTCCACATTCATGTAGACTTGAGGAGGTTGCTGAGTATGGACCATTACAAGTGAGGGTGGTGAATCCTCAAAGTTCATACTCTGTGAAGAACTCCCAGGTTCTATGATTGTTTGGAATTTCTCCCCTTTTTTGGTAGCATCACCTTCTTGCATAAGTTAGCTTGGGGTTATGTCTGTCATATCCGTAGGTTCTTATGGACCTGGTTGAGTTCTCTTGAGTGATCTCTCAGCTAACTTGCCCTTGAGATCCGTGATCTCAAGTTGTTGGTCATTGACCCTCCTTTGTAAGATAGTCACCTGAGATTCCAGGTGACTTATCTTTGAGACTAAATAGGTGCATGTTTTAGTCAGTTGTTGCACCTTTAGTTTCAGACTCCCCTCATCTTCATCAAAAGAATCATGGGGGGATGAGAGAATATGTCCAAGGTCTTCTTCCTCATCACCAGCACTTTGTTCTTGGATGTTGGATTTCCCATGCATCATGACAACTTCAAGAGAAGTGTCAAGAGGCTGGGTTGCCATGGTTGAGGTCTGAATGATGTAATCACTTACTGAAGTGAGAGCCTCTTCCATATGGATCTCCTAAACAAGTTCAGGGAGATCCACCTCAATAGTAGGTGGATGATGTGGGCTAGACATGGGAGAGACAGGAGTACTTATCTCCCCTTGAGTAGAGGTAGAGAAGAGAGACTCATGATACTCACTGAAGCCCATGTCTTATCATCATAGAATTCAAGGCTTGGGATTGGTTGGTTTAGATCAAGAGACTGGGGATGGTAACTGTCCCCTGAAGGTTGTTCACTAGAGTTTTGAGACTCTGAGTGAAGGCTTAAGGCTTAGGGGGTTGTGAGCTAATCGAATAGTAGTTTTGAAATGCAATTCTCTTCTTCCCTGTTGTTTTCTTTTCTACTGCAACATTGGTATCAGAGCCTTCCGATCCCATCGGAGCTCTTACCGTGATTCTATTAGAGATTTTGCGAATATGGTGACTCGAAGTCAATCGATGGAGCACCGTGTATAGGAGCATGAAGCTTCTTTGTTAAGATTGGAGACCATTACCAGTTGGAATTTGGCGGAATTGGAGGCAATCAAAGCCGCGGCTAGCAAGAATTCGAATGATATGGATTCGATTAAGCTTCAAATGGCGGAGATATTGAGGAATTTGCAAGCTATCGGCCATAACAATGGCAATTCGAGCAATTACGGTGCTGAAAACAGTAATACGAATAGAGAAGTCGGAGATTCATCCAATCACCGAAGCAATAATCGGTTGACTAAAATTGATTTTCCAAAGTTCAACGGAGAGAATGTAGAAGGATGGCTCTGTCGTGTTGAGCAATTCTTTATGGTTTATGAAACTACGGAGCATTCGAAGGTACGTTATGCTATAATTCATTTGGAGGATACAGCCTTATTGTGGCATCAATCCTTTGTACAATCACGTGGAGGATCAATCAATGGATCGATGTGGCAGGAGTATATGTAAGGCCCCGTTCCCGGAAACCTCACAGTTGATCAACCACAGCATTATTTACATAAAATTAAGTACATTTAGTTAAAACATCGCAGCGGATTAGATTACCAAAAACCAGTTATTGCATTAATATTTAATGTTGCCAAATAATACATCAATGTATAATAGGAGTTACAAAAGAAACGTTTAGTTGCATTACAAAACAACATAATTATCATGCACAAATGGATGCCAGTCTTGCCCGCCAAGTAGCTTTCCCCCGCGTGCCATCCTCAGCGATCAGTTACCTGCCAACTGAAAATGCACAAAAATCAGCGTTGCTGAGTGAGTTTTAGTTTTTAGAATTTAAAATCTCTTGTTTAGATATATAAAAAATATCATTTTCTTAAAATATTTCCTTTTCATAAATCCGTTACTTCCGTATGTGATCACACATCATACGTACAACAAGATAATATTCATTATTATCTTTCATCATTCATCTCATTCATTGCGTACTTTTATCATTATCTTTCACTTTCTACCAGACCAATGTGCAATACCCCGAACATTGTGCACGAAGCTGGTACTGGGCCTAAGGTCTATAAATAGACCCCGAACATTATGCACGAAGCTGACTCCAGTACCTGGGGCAAGCAACAAGGGTCCCGTCAATCTCAAAGATTAACCCTGAATGCATCCTCATGAGGTAGCTAACCCGCACACAGTTGAGCTTACAACCCGTGGCTGTGAACCTCCTTTCATTTTGCTTGTAAGGCTTTCATTCATTCGTTAAGTTCCATTTTTCACTAAAAATAATCTTTCACTTTATTTATGATAATACTTTACGTATACAAACATAAACACACCACGTAAAGTCACGTAATAATACGTAATATGGAACATAAGAACAGGCCATAATCATGCATAACATCAACACATATAACCATCAAAACTTCCCAGAGCTTAAACCTTAAAATTTCTATTTCCCAAAATCTCATAAATTTTCTAAGGCATTTAGGCGCATGAGCACTATGCGGGCGCACCAACACTTAGGCGTATGGAAACACTTAGGTGCCTGAACTAACACTTAGGCCTATGAGCAATTTTCTGGGCGTATGGATACTATTCGGGCGCATGAAGTACACTTAGGCATTTGGGCAGCGGGCGCATGGGCACTATTGGGGCGCATGGGGTGGAACTCAGTCTTTTTGGCTAAGTATCAGGCGCATGAGCCTACCACTTAGGCGCATGGGTAGAAATCCAGGCACATGAGCACTTAGACGTCTGAGCTAAATTTCAGGCGCATTAGCCCTGTTTGGGCGCATGGGTAAAAAAATTTTACATGCATTTTCAGCCCCAAAGAAGTTTAAAAACACAAAACCGGGGATCTAGAACTCACCAATTGCAGCCTTCAAGCAAAACTCCACCGAACTTGAGGGCACAAAGAGTTCAAACAACCTAAACATACCAAAAACACATAACCAAGCACAAAAACACATAAGAATCGGTCCACAAGCTGAAAATTCAGTTGAAACCGAACCAAAAACACAAGAAAAATACCTACCTTCGAAAATATCAGCTTCTTCTTCTTGAAAACCTGAGAGAACTGCTCTTCCTTCTTCTTTCTTGTTTCCGGTCGAAAGTGTGTGTAGAAAAAGCAGATGCATGGGCGACCATACCCTTTTAAATAATAGAATAATAGTGTTTTGTATTTTGTACACGTTACCCCCCTCCACTTGTGTCCATTATCTTTTCTTTCAATATAATTTTCTTTTTTTTTCTTTTTATTAAAATTTTCAGGTGCTACAGTATAAGAAGTTCATTTCCACTCGATTCGCATAAGTATTGGGACATGATGCAATGGGTGCATTGGTGGCATTAAAGCAAACGAGAACTTTACAAGAACTTTGTCAAGCTTTCGATTTGGCTTTGACAAAAGTGTCTATTTATGATGAATATGTCGTCAGTCTGTTCTTAAGGGCTGTTAAGCCTGAGATTGGCACCAACAAGACAGACAGATCGATCGGGATGGCTATCCTTTACGTCTTTTTCAGCCTAAGACTCTGCCGGAAGCATATATGTTAGCGCGGATCCAAGATGAAGCAATATCAGTGGTGCAATCTTCTATGTCTCAAAAGAATTTTAAACCTACTTACCATACTACTTCGAATAAGTTCAATGATGTTGCTCAAAGAACTATAACTCCTCCTGTGGCGGCCAATCTTCCTTTGTTGCCAGCTCTTCCTATTAAAGCTTGGCCGTTCAGGCTTTTATCTCCAAAAGAGATTGATGAAAAAAAGTTGAAGGGAGAATTCTTTAGTTGTATTGAAAAATTTGTTCCTGGTTACAAGTGTAAAGGTAGGTAATTATTTTCTTTTGAGGTGTTTGATAAAGATGAGGAAACAACTGGTGGATCAAAGGATTCATTCACTTCATGTTGTGAAGATGATCAACAATCTCAAATCTCATTGCATGCCTAGTGGCATCCTATTCTACTATGAGGATTACTAGATCCATTGGCACAAAACCTTTTCATATCCTCATTGATTCGGGTTCTACTCATAATTTTCTAGATATTAATGTAGTTGTCAAGATGAAATGCCCTACCAAAATAGTTGATGCCTTAAATATTACCATAGCTGATGGTAACAAGTTAACTTGTACTCAACTATGTACAACTTTCAATGGCTGATGCAAGGCAACTGGTTTACCTCAGACTTCTTGTTGATCCCTTTGGGCAACTATGATATGGTTCTTGGGGTCCAGTGGTTACAGACCTTGAATGATATATGTGGAATTTCAAGGAGTTAACCATGCATTTCACAATTAACAACCAGACATTTGGACTGAAAAGAGTGTCTGATAATAAGGCTACTCTTTGTTCTGTTAAGAAAATGGATAGTTTGCTGCATCAAACTGCTCATTTGGCTGCTGTGCAGCTGTTCAGTTTACATTCTCTTGGTCATAATTATTTTCAACATGAAACAATTGTTACCAATGAGTCTACCAATTCTTCTTTACAAGAGTTACTACATATTTATGAGGATATATTCCGAACCCCTACTACTTTACCTCCTAACCGTGCTTGTGACCATAAGATCACTCTGAGGATGAATCTACAACTATTAATCAAAGGCCTTATCACTATCCTGCTGGTCAAAAGATGTACTTGAGAAGTTGACATAAGAGCTTCTTGACTCAGGAGTGATCTGTATATCCATAGTGCTTTTGCTTCACTAGTGGTATTAGTAAAAAGGACGGTAGCTGGAGATTTTGTATGGATTATAGAAAACTCAATGATGCAACAGTGAAGAATCGATTTCCCATTCCACTAATAGAAGAGTTGTTGGATGAATTGGGTCAAGCTATAGTGTTTTCTAAATTGGATCTGAGAGCAGGATACCACCAAATCCGAATGTATAATGGTGATATCCATAAATAGCTTTCAGGACCCATCAAGGTCTATTTGAATTTGTGGTCATGCCTTTTGGGCTTCCTAATGCCCCTGCTACTTTTTAATCTCTTATGAATGTAGTGTTTAAACCTCTAATGAGGAAATGCACTTTAGTCTTCTTTGATGACATCCTAGTGTATAGTCCTAATATGAGACAACATTTAAAAGACCTTGAGTAAGTTCTTCAACTACTTAGGCAGCACAGCTTGGTAGCAAAGATGTCTAAGTGTTCCTTTGGTGGTAAGAAGGTTGAATATTTGGGCCATATTATTTCAGTTGAAGGGGTCTTAACTGATCTAACAAAAATATTAGCAATTCAAGAATGGCCTTCTCCAACTTTTTTAAGCAACTCTGGGGTTTTTTGGGTCTTGCTGGCTATTATAGGAGATTCATTCGCTCCTTTGGTTCCATAGCCTGACCCTTAACCAATTTGTTAAAGAAAGAGGCTTTTAAATGGTCTGATGAAGCTCAAATGGCCTTTGACCAACTCAAGCAAGCTCTTACCTCAGCCCCAGTTTTGGCTCTTCCTGATTTTAACAAGGTCTTTGTTGTAGAGACCGATGCTTCTTCGAAAGGCCTGGGTGCTATTCTTATGCAGGATCATCATGCTATTGCTTTCATAAGTAAGGCTTTGTCCATTAGGCTGCAGGCCTTATCTGCTTATGAAAAGGAGTTGCTAGCCATTTTGATGGCAGTTAGACAATGGCATCACTACCTTAATGCTAAGCCTTTTGAGATACACACTGATCAGCACAGCCTCAAATATCTTTTAACTCAAAAGGTAACAACTCCTCTTCAGCAAACATGGCTAGCAAAGTTAATAAGGAATACATATGAGATTACTTATAAAAAAGGTGTGGAAAACAAGGTGGTAGATGGGTTATCTAGAGTTCAAGGCATGGCTTTATTCACTATGAGTATTATCTCTTGTGATCCGCTCCTTTTAAACCATATTTAAGATTCATGGCAACAGGATCCCCATTCAGCTACCTTATTACAGAAATTGAAATCTGGGGAGTCGGTGGCCCATCATTCATGGGATGATCAATTGTTGAAGAGGAAACATTGCTTATTAGTTGGCAACAACTCTCAGTTAAGGCAAGACCTCATGTAATTGGTTCATGCTTCTCCATTGGGAGGTCATTCAGGTTTCTTACCCTACCTTAAGCGATTAAGTCTTTCTGTTATTGGCATGGGTGCTCAAAGCAACTTTGGACATTTATTAAAGAATGTTCCATTTTCCAACAAGCTAAGTATGAGTCCATAGCTTCTCCTGGCCTTCTATAGCCCCTACCTATTCCTCAGTATATCTTTACTGATATTTCCTTGGATTTCATTAGTGGGTTACCATGTAATAAAGGGAAGGATACTATTTTGGTGGTGGTGAATAGATTAACAAAGTATGACCATTTCATAGCCTTGTCTCATCCTTATACCGCAGCCCAGGTTGCTCAAGTATTTCTTGATAACATATTCAGATTACATGGCAATCCCACTACTATTGTTTCGGATAGAGATCCAATTTTCCTTAGTAAATTCTGGTGAGAATTTATGTGATTACAAGGAATTCAACTCGCTTTATCTACTGCCTATCATCCTCAAAGTGATGGCCAAACTGAGGTACTTAACAGGTGTTTGGAGTCTTATTTACGATGCATGGTTATGGATGCTCCTACCTTATGGGTGCATTGGTTACCACTGGCCGAATGGTGGTATAATACTACCTACCACTCTTCTATAAAAATGTCCCCTTTTGAGGCTTTATATGGTTATCCACCCCCTATCCACCTTCCTTATATTCCTTGTGACACTCGTATTGATGCTTGGAACATTTCCATCAAGATAAGGAGGCCATGATTCGGTCTCTTAAACTGTCTCTGGCTGTAGCTCGCAACCGCATGACTCAAATGGCCAATCAACATCGTTCCGAACGTCAATTCATTGCTGTTGATTGGGTTTATCTAAAGTTGCAGCCATATGTACAGACTTCATTGTGCAGTCATAAGTTTTCTAAACTAAATCAATGATATTATGGGCCTTTCTTAATTTTGGAGAAAATTGGAGCTGTTGCTTACAAGTTGGATCTTCCGAAGGATGCGCAAATTCATCTAGTTTTTCATGTTTCTCTTTTGAAACCGGTGCATGGGTCTCATGTTCCAGCATTAACTCATCCAGTTGCTCCCCGTTTCTTTTTAAGGCAGTGTCAATCATTTTTATTGAACTTTCTTTCCGGCTAGCTCCGGGCAGGCGCATCTAGCCAAATTACCTGTACTCTAGAAGAGTGAGAAAGAGTTGCCACCGGGGTAATTCATTGCTGACTCAATTGTTGGTTCATTGGCATGGGTTACCGATCACCGATGCTTCTTGGGAGTTTCTGGATGAATTTTAGTTGCGTTTCCCTGATTTCCATTCTTGAGGACAAGAATGTTAAGGGAGGGAGCTTTGTTGCAAGAATGTTAGAGTGTTTGGTATTTTGTGTCTTAAATGTAATAAATGATAGTATAGGGGCTTAGTTGTCAAATGGGTCATACTTGTAACTGAATTAGTTGGAAGGCGTTATGTTCGTTATGTTCTGTTATGTTCTTGTATAAAGGCTGGATTGAAGCAATCGAATAGTAGTTTTGAAGTGCAATTATCTTCTTCCCTGTTCTTTTCGTTTCTACTGCAACACAATGTCTCAAGAGATGATCAAGAGAAGAAAGAGAGGAAAGATAAAGTTAGAGAGAAGAAGTGATGAAAGGGGGAGGAGCGGTACATTATATAACCCACTTGTTGCTTGTACCATGTGCTTAAATAATAGTACAATAACATTATGCATTGATCACTTGTAAACTTTTCCTAAAAACATGAACCTTACTGTAGCTAGCATTCCTCTTTTACACAGAGGAATAATTCTGATATAGTGAAAGTGTTGTTGAATTATGTTAATTTTTAGCTCATTTTGACCCGAATCCATCTTAACCCAAACCCATTCTAACCTATTTTTTAATCAACCCATTCTAACTTAAAACCATCTTAACCCAAACCCATCCTGACCCGTCAACAAATCCAATCCAACCAGCCCATTTTGCCAAATATTTTCCTAAAATTGGACAACTAGACCATCAAATCGAGTCATCATTACATTTTCTTATGTAAAGAAAGTAATGAAGGAGAAGACATAGGGTTGAAATTTTCAAGTATGTATATACATACATACATATATATATATATATATATATATATATATATATATATATATATATATATATATGTGTGTGTGTGTGTGTGTGTGTGTTTGTGTGTGTGTGTGTAAATTTAATGCCACCATTCCACATCAGCCTTAAAAAAAGAAGAAGAAAAATATTCCCTAATTGAAAAAAAGGAAAACATACTAAAAACATGTTAATACTTATAATTTAAATAAAACATAAAAGTTGAATAACCTAATTGGAACACTTTTTAAACTTGAGCTACTTAATTAAACACTTTTAAAACTTAGTTAATATTTTATAAACTTATCCTTTAATTATAAGTATAATATTTTGTCATTTATCAATTTTACTGGTTATTCTAGTATATACATATAGAGATGAGTTCATTTGAGAATCCTCTCTTTTTACAAGAACCCTTTAATTCAATTGTCCACCATTGATTTAGCATCCAAAATAGAATACTCCATTGGAATGGTTCTTATTAGATCATGAGTAAATTAGTAATTTTGATTTTTTACTTCTTTTGAGTCTAGTCCGACACCTATCACATCAATAACACCATACCATATCTCTCTTTTTTTTAAACTACACCGTATGTACACACACACACACACACACACACACACACACACACACACACACATATATATATATATATATATATATATATATATATATATATATATATCTTTTGAACTAAAATCTGATCCCCAATCCAAAAAAAATAACAAATCATGTTTTCGTGTTTGAATTTCTACCCAAGAATGGATTGAGTCTTATTCCATTTCGCCACCAAGGAACCCCACCGCAAACAACACCCTTCCTCAGTTTCCACCACCGTGCACTGGAACCCTAGTTTCGCCCCTCTTTCACCCTTAAGACAAGAGCTTGCAGTCAATTTCTTCGATCGCTGGTCCACGTAGTTCGTATTGAAGATGCATTTTGGCCAATCGCCGCTTGCGGTCATGTTCGAACAAAGAAGATGTAAGGTGGCGATTGCGAAACGGCAGCAGACCTTGGCGGCAGTGTTATCACATGAATCAGTTGCAATCCGGTCGGAGTTCTAGCGAGGTAATCGGGTGGTTTAGGACTTGAATCGGTTGTTGATCATAAGTAGTGGATTCCTAAGAACAGCAAGGTAATATAGAATGCCAAAAGGGTATGTTCTTGAGACGCATTATGTGTTCAAAGGTACATCAAAGCAACCAGGAGTACAATCACTATTTACAAAGAATAAGAAGACATTTACATCTTATTTGTTTAAGATCCTGCAAACAAAAACATGTTTTTATCAAATTTTTTGATGAAATTAAAGAACTTATTTCATACCTGTGTGCTTTATTCAATTTTTTAACAAGTAATTGTTATTGATACAGGTTTTATTTCTGTTGGTTTTTATATATGTTTACCCGATGTAGTTCACTATAAGTAAGTATAATATAATGTAATTCACTTTAAGTATTATGATTTGCACTCAAATAAACATGATGTAACTCATTGTAAGTAAGTGTTTTCGTTACATAAACTTTTCATTTCTGGTTTTTGTTGTCAATACATTATGTTTTATCATTGTAATCCTGAAATTTAGGTATTTTATTGTTCATGCAATATTTACATCACTGTAACCTTGCACTTGTGTTGTTTACATTTAAAAAATATTTTTAATTTAATTACGTTATAATAGTGTAATTACAGTGTTGTTTTTTTGGTTACAATGTATTTTGTATTTTATTTTTCGTTTAATTATAGTGTTAAAGTTTTGTTACAGTAGTGTAGTTACATGGTGTTATGTCATCTAGTTTGTTAGATTGTTGTAATCACGATGTTACTATGTAAAAGCTTCTTTACAGTGGTGTAACAATAGTGTAGGTCACCGGTGTAATTTCGCTAATTCTGGTATAAAATACAATTTGCAAGATTATATAGGCTTTAAAGAGAAAAATATGATGAATTTAATGGTGCAATCTTTATAAAAAAATAACAATGTACAAAAAAGTTATGAAAGTTTTAAAAACAAAAGAGTAAACCTTTTAAATAAAAAATAAAAAGAAAATAGGAGGTAATAGGTGTGGGTTAAAAGACTCTTTTGCCCTTATTGAATAAAAAAGAAGTAAAAGATCTTAACTACTTAATTTTGATCAATGATTGATAGTGGGTTAAAGAGTTTTCACAAAAAGAGTGGGTTTTTCATTTGAACCTAACCATATATATATATATATATATATATATATATATATATATATATATATATATAGGGGTCAGGATCATTACAGAACCATTTTTTATTTTCAGAACCAAAAGAGTCATTGATTTACATAAATATAAATTACGAATCATTGATTTACATAAATATAAGTTAAAGCTGATGATATTTAGTTGTTTTACATAGTTTATTGTTCATGTCTGATATACACATATGTAAAATAGATTAATTATCACCAAACTTAATTTACACTTATGTAAATCAATGGTTCTGTGGTTATGAAAATAAAAGTGGTTCTGTAATGATCATAACCCTATATATATATATATATATATATATATATATATATATATATATATATATATATATATATATATCCAAATCATAAGACTTGTGATTTGGGGTGGACGACCGTTAGCTTTTCCCTGTTTTGTCAAAAGCGAGGGAGGCGATCATCAAGGTGCAACTAGAGGTCACCACCTTGCAGCCAACTAGGCGCTCAGGCGCAGTTCCGGCGAAGATTCCGACCATCTTCTTCAATTTCCGGGCAAAAATTGTGCACTGTGCGCTTCTGCTTTCTTTTTTATTTGGTTTTTCGTTCTTCGCAGAACCCTCTTTTGTGTTTGTATATTAAGAAAGATGAAATCTTCGGATTTGATAAAAGAAAGTAAATGGGGTGTCTTTCGTGAAGAACATGTAAGGTTAAAAGAAAGAGAGGGGGGAAAGTGATGGTTTGTGATTATGTGTTTGTAAATATTTTTGACTTTTAAAAAAAGATAAATATTTTTGTTTTTCCTGTAAAAGTAATGATGGGACTTGTGAATATGCAGACTGCAAAAAGAAAAATAATATTTAAATTTTATTTTTGAATTTATTTATTTTTTTGAAAGGCTTTGAATTTGTTTATTATATTAGGTTAATAAATCTTGTTGAACTTCACATATATTAGATTTGCTAATTCTTTTACATATATTTTTATTGTTTTCTAATAGTTCGCTTTTTTTATATCGGGCACATTTTTTTTTGCGCCTTGCGCCTAGGCGACAGGTGAGGTCATTGCGCCTTAAGTGTGCCTTGCACCTTTGACAACATAGGTTTTTCCAGTTAAGTGTGTTTGAAAAGACCAAAATACTTTTTATATTTAAAAAATAAGAACTTTTAAATTAATATATAAATATAATAAAAGTATATCCTACCCTTCTTCCTTCTCTTGCACTTATTTTTCAAAACCAACCACCACTCCTCCCGTCAAAGATTCGCTGCCACCACCACTACTACTGTTGTCGAACTTCTCCTCCACCACCACCACTACACAATCACATTCACCAAACGACAGCCACCACACCACCACCCTAATCCATTTGGAGTTTTGTTGGAATTTCTCATAATATGTGAAAATAAATAAATAAATTGTAGTATGATTTGGCTTTAAGTTTTATTTTATTTTGAATAAAATCTTTCAATTTGGTTTCAATTTAGGTGTTACAACTTTAGGTGTTTACTCATTAAATTAAAAATATTTATGTCTTAACATTGAATTCAATATTTGAGTAATGACTTGAAAAGTGTTTCAACTTTGGTTTACTATAAATACAATGTGATTCTTAGTTGTTAGACACACCTAAAACACAACAACATTCTCATACTTGAGCTATTTCTTTTTTTCTAAAGTTTTAGCAATTTTTCTCTCTGATAGAAGGTATTCTTCCGGGTTTAGAGTCCTCTCTAGCTGTACATATAGCTCTGCCCGTTGTACCATGAGAACATTCGAGTTCTCTTGGGAGACTTCAAATTTTTTTAAGGGACACGTGTTAAACACAAAGCCTTGGTCACGAAATTAGTTCTCGTATTTTGTATTTGTAATTTTTTTATTATTATTTCAGTTGTAATTTGTACTGTAATTTACCACTTTCTTTGATTTTTATATTGTATTGAAATTTATGCAAGTGTTATTTTATTATTTTTGGCGAACGGTTCCTACAATCTTAAAACAAAATTTTAAAACAACCGTTTGTTTTAAAAAGATTTTTTTTGCTTTATAAACCTTTTGTAGGTTATTTAGTTTTTCTTTTACAAATAAAGTTCTAACAAGAACCTACTACTTCTTTAAAGTTTTTATTTTAATAAATATATTTTATTAGTGTTTCATAAAGCTATTAGTTTTTTAATCAATATTTTTTTTCTTTGATAAGTTAAAAAATGATTTAATTAAATAAAAAACTATGAGTAAGTTTCAACTTTAATAACTAATAACTAATAAACCTTTTGTAGGTTTCAAGTCAAATAATCAATAACCTTTTAATAACTAATAAACTTTTTGTAGGTTTCAAGTCAAATAATCAACAACTTTTGTAGATTTCAAGATTAATAATTATAAACAGTTTGTCAGGTATAATTCTAAATTTTACTTGTTTTTATTACAAGTTTCAGATAAATGGATACAAATGCTTCTGCAGGACCGGTAAAAGTGGTAATGCAACAGTTTCACAAGGTTGGAGAGACTAAAGACTTAACAGATCAAATAGAAAACCAGCAAATGAAACAAAGAACAAAGGTAAGAACACAAGTATTTGGTTTTCAAGAATAATGTATATTTCTCTCAAGTGTTTTACAATTGTTACAAGGCTTAGTCCTAAGGACTGGTACATGAGATACTTTATACTACATCTTACAGCCGGCTATACTTTGAAGGCCAGCTAGAACACTAATCTAGAGAACAAGATCAATGTAAAGTCAAAGGGCAGATTGCCTTTTGACTAGTGACTATGACATGCCATAGCTCACATCCTTATCTATTAGAAAAAGGATAAAAGTACAAAGTATAAATTTATAGACTCTAAGACCTTAATCTACAGTTGACAAAAGTATGGAGATATCACTAACTTGTAAAAGTTGGTGAGTCTTCATAGATGGCAGCGGAATGTGGTTCTGCTTTTATCAAAAGCATGTTAGAGAAAGCATGTCTTCTCTGTCTTCTGAAGAAATCAGTCACTTGGCTTTAGAAGACTTTGTCTTATAGCTTCGAAAGACTTCATCTTTGGTTTTGCAAGAAATGGTCTTTGGCTTCGGAATATTTGACACTTTGAGAATTTCTTAGTGCTTTTGTCAAATCTTCCAAAGTAACTTCCTTGTACTTCTGAAAGCTTGCTGAGAGATCTTTGGTTTGCATTAACCTTTAAGGTAATTCTTACAGCTTCTTCTTCTTACTTCGTGATGCCATTAGTTGGTAATCAAATCGCAACAACGGTCGCGAATCATGCGGAAAAACCTGAAAAGTTTTCGGGATTGCACTTCAAAAGATGGCAGCAAAAGATGTTCTTCTATCTTACCACCTTCAACCTAGCAAGATTTTTGAACAATCCCCTCCCAAACCCATTAAGGGTAAGGACACCAAGTTTCAACATGTGAGCGAGATGGATGCTTAGAAGCATTCCAAGTTCTTATGCTGCAACTATATGTTAAATGGCTTAGTGGATGTTTTGTATAACATGCATTGCAAGATAATGACCGCCAAAGAATTATGGGAGTCATTGAAACACAAGTACAAAACGGGAGATTCTGACATAAAGAAATTTATGATAGCTCATTTTTTGGACTATAAAATGGTTGATGAAGAAACAATACTAAGCCAAGTCCAAGAGTTAAAAGTTATACTTATTGACATTCACGTTGAGAGGATGGTCCTTAGTAAGACTTTTCAAGTCGTGTCAATGGTCAAAAAATTACCTTTTTTTTGGATTGACTATAAAGATTATATATAACATAAAAAAAAGGAGATAACCATTAAAGACCTTGTAGTTCATCTTCGTATTGAAGAGGGTAATAAGTTGGTTCTTAAGGTGAGTCGAGTGTAAACTTCGGCTAAGGCTATTATGGTTGAACTTGGCTAATCCCCGAAAAGCGGAAAGGGTTTTAATAAGGGGAAAGGCAAAGAAAAGGTTATGAACCTTAGTCCCGGGGGGTGATGAAAAGAAAAAAAGAAGCATGGTCTTTTTAAGGGAAAGTGTTACAATTGTGGTGAAAATGGTCACCTAGCTCAAAGTTGTAAGGCCTCGGAGCGTGAAAGGGCACATATGGTGGAGGATGAAGACATGCCTCTTGTTACTAGGATCATCGAGGCATCAGCTATGATAGCGGAAGTCAACATTGCGGGTAAAAATGCAAGGTTAGTATTTTAACATGGGAGCTACACGTCACATTTGTGGTGACAAGAAACTCTTTAATACATTTAGGTAGCGTTTGGTATCCAGGAATAAGAGGCGGACTGGAATTAATGATTGAGGGTGAATGAAATTTAACATGTTTGGTTGGCAAAAGGAATAGAATGGATCATTACACAAGTAATCTCATTCCTCTAATCATACCAAATTCATTCCATCCATCCCCTTTATTTTTTTCATTCCATTCATTCTTTTATCATTAGTTACCACCACCACCCACTCACCATCATCAACCACCACTGGCCACCACCACCGCCGCCACCCGCCACCGGCTACTGTCCACCACCACCATGCCCACCACCACCGACCACCACCACCCATACCCCCACCGACCACCACCACCCCACCACTACCAACCACTATGGCCACCACCACCATCACCACCAGCCACGAAGATCGAGAGCCATCGCCCACCACCTCCGCCAACAATCACCAATGGCCACCACCACCACCACCAATCACCACCGGCCACCAGCACCATCAACACCGGTCACCACCACCATCGACACCGGCCACCACTACCACTACCACCAATCACCACCGGCCACCATCACCATTGACATCGGCCACCACCACCATCAACACCAGCCACCACCGCCATCGACACCAGCCACCACTACCACCATCAACATCGGTCATCGTAGCAACCACCACCATTGCCACCACCGACCACCATGCTCCGCCGCAACTAACCACACCACCAATTACCACCGGCCACCACCAATACTACAACCACTTTCATCCGCCACCGCCGCCACCACCGGGAACCACCATCGGCCACCACCGCCACTAGCCATCACCACCATAATCACTTTTACATTTTAATCCTTTTGTCTTTTTCTACATAACAACAACACAAAGTAATGATTTATTCCATTACTAAAGGGTAACCAAACAGGAAAATAGAATGTAATGATTCATTTTATTCTCTTATCCATTCCATACTCTCATTCATTTCATTACTTTGTTCATTATATTACCCCATACCTAACAGACCCTTAAGGAGTACAAGGGTGTTCAAAAGCTCCAGATGGGGAACCAAACAACACCCGACATCAAAAGTGAAGGAGATATGATCTTAAAGATGACTTCGTGAAAAGAACTCACCTTGAACAACATTTGTATGTCCAGGAGATTCGTAAGAATCTTGTCTTATGATCGTTGCTAAATAAATTTGAGTTTAGACTTTTTATTGAAAGTGATAAGGTCATGTTGACCAAGAAAAGAGTGTTTATTGAAAAAGGATACGCCCTCAATTCCATGTTTAAATTAAGTGTAACGGGTGTGAGAAATAATATATGTGACAAGGCTACTACTTCTACTTACATGCTTGAGTTGTTTAAAAATATTGATTGTCATGTGCGTCTTGGTCATGTGAATTTTCGAACTATGAAACGCTTATAAATTTACATAGCATTCCAAATTTTAAAATCAATTCAAAATTAAAATGCACTACATGTGTAGAAGACAAGTTTAGTAAAAACCCCATAACTCGATTGTAAGAACTACCGAACTGCTTGATATAATCCACACCGACATGTGTGATTTAAAAGTTGTATCCACAAGAGGTGGAATAAGTACTTCATCACTTTTATTGAAGATATTGGTATGCATACTTACTTAAGAGTAAGGATGAAGCAATAAACAAGTTTGTCTTGTATAAGAATGACGTTGAGCGTCAACTTAACAAGAAAATCGAAGTTGTGCGAAGTGATAAGGGAGGTGAATATGTCTCACCATTTGCATATATATATATATATATATATATATATATATATATATATATATATATAAAATGTAATTATCCATCAGTGAACCACTCCTAATACTCAACAACAAAATGGTGTTACAGAATGAAAGAACCATACATTGAAAGAGATGATGAACGCCATGTTGATTAGTTTCCGGATGAGCACGTACATGTAAGGGGAGGCCATACTCGCGACCACCTATGTTTTAAACAAGATACCCCACAAGAAAAGGGATGAAACCCCTTATGAGTTATGAAAATGATAAAAAAACCATCATATAAATACTTGCGTGTGTGGTGGTGCTTAGCCAAGGTAACTATACCACCTCCTAAGGCATTAAGGTAGGACCCAAAACTATGGATTGCATATTTATTGGTTATACTCATAACAGTAATGCATATCAATTTCTTGTACATGAGTCCAAAAATCCTAACATATACAAGAACACCATCATGGAAGCAAAACATGCTTGATGGTCTGAACATGTGTTTCCTTATAAACAATAAGAACACACAAGCTCATCGACATCAGTTTACTGAAGAAGTTCATGAGAAGAGACATGAACAACTTGAGGTGGAAGAAGTTGAACCAAGAAGAAGCAAACGTCAAAGGGTTGAGAAATCCTTTGGACCAAACTTCATGATGTACATGGTTGAGGGTGAGCCCAATACCTACCAACAAGCGGTTAAATATTTTATAGGACCTAAGTGGAAAGAAGTAATAAATAATGAAATAGATTCTATTCTGCAAAACCATACATTGGAATTTGTATATCTTCTTCGGGGTTGTAAACCACTTAGATATCATTAGTTATTTAGAAATAAAATAAAACTGAGATAAATATAAGGTGAGGTTAGTGATCAAAGGATTTAGACAAAAAGAAGGTCTAGATTATTTCGATACTAACTTGCCCGTGACATGAATAGCCTTATAAGGTTAATGCTTGCAATAACGGCATTGAGAAATTTCAAAATTCATCAAATGGATGTAAAACCATGTTTTTAAACGAAGATTTAGAAGAAGAAATTTACATGGATTAAGTTCCAAAACAATGCCTCAAAGCAAGCTCCAAAACAATGGCATAAAAAGTTTGACAATGTCATAATTAATAATGGTTTCAAAATAAATCATTGCAATAAATGCGCATATGTGAAAGACGCAAGTGGTGGTTATGTAATCTTATGCCTTTATGTAGATGATATGCTTATCATTGGAGGCAATGATAAGATTATCAAATATACTAAATATGTTGATAGCAAGGTTTGACATGAAAGACATGGGTCTTGCGGATGTAATTATTGGTGTAAAGATTACTAGAACGCACATTGATATTGTGTTAAGTCAATCTCACTTCTTGAGAAGTTAAATTCGGAGGACACTATGATAACTAAGACTCTGGTTAATACCACCACACACTAAGTAAGAATAGAGGTAAAGCGGTTAGTCAGTTGGAGTACTCAAGGATCATTGGTACTCTAATGTATCTTATGATGTGTACTAGACCTGACCTTGCTTATGCCATGAGTCGCCTAAGTAGATATACTAGTAATGCGAGTTCTGTACATTGGAAAAGTATAAAAAGGGTGCTAAGATACTTGAGATACACAAAAGATTATGGACTATATTATAACTGTGATCCAGTTGTCATCGAAGGATTTAGTGATGCTAACTAGATATCGGATATATAGGACTCCAGATTAACCAGTGGATATGTGTTCACCCTTAGTGGTGCGGATATAGCTTGAAAGTTGTCTAAGAAAACAGTTAGCTAGATCTACGATAGAATCTGAGTGCATCGCCTTAGATAAAACTAGTGACGAGGCAGAATGGATACGTCAGTTTGTGGAAGACCTTCCAAGATGGAAAAAGCCTTGCATTCATTGCAATAGTCAAGCATCGATTTGTAGCGCTCAAAACTTAATGTTTAATGGGAAATCAAGGCACATTAGACGTAGACATAATACGATACGACATCTACTCTCAACGGGGGTTATCATGATTGACTATATGAAGTCAAAAGATAACATTATGGACCCTCTAACCAAAGGCTTAAGCAAAGAGTTAGTTTAGAAGTCATCAATTGGAATGAGATTAAAGCCTATGAAAGAGGGAGCGTAATGGAAAACCTAACTTATGTGACTGGAGATCCCAAGATCTAGGTTTAATAGGACAACCTAACTACATGAACTACGCTCACCATAGAGGGTACCCCAAAACACATAAAGGAAGATAAATATTTTCTAGTCCATTTTTATACCGATCAGTTACATGGTTAGAGGATAAGAATAATGTATAGTTAGTGATTTATGGTAATCACAAAGAACCTAATGCTTTTAATTATTAAAAATCACCTATGTGAAGAGATAAGTGTCTCGTTTTAAATTGAATTGTTGGGGCGTAATTCCTAGAGCTCTTATTGACATAGGCTAGTGATCCACGATCAGGATGGACACAATCATGAGGGGTTGACAAACTAGGGAGATTATTGTGTTAAGTATATTACCGTCTACATAAATATTGGTTAATTCAAGGATGTCGCGTATACCAAACCACTAGGAGACTAAGTATGCATCATAACATAGGGTTCTAAGCTAACACCTACCTATCTAGAAATATCCAATCGTTGCTAACACCTACCTATCTAGAAATATCCAATCGTTGTAATTGTATCTTGATATTAAGAGACTGTGGATCGAGATCCATCCTTGTAAGGGACTGTCAGAGAAAATATGTGAAAATGAGTTTTTTCACATGGGAACAATGAGGTTTTGTTCATTTTCACATGCTCGGGATTGTTGGATTTTTTTATAATATGTGAAAATAAATAAATAATATATAGTATAATTTGGCTTTAAGTTTTATTTTATTTTAGATAAAATCTTTCAATTTGAATTCGATATAAGTGTTACAACTTTCATTGAATTAATTTTCTTTTTGGTTTCAACATTGAATTCAATTTTTAAGTAATGACTTGAAAAAAGTTTTAACTTTGGTTTACTATAAATACAAAGTGATCGTTGCTAGATACACCAAAAACACAATATTATAGCTTATTTTGAAAATGATATATCCTCTTAATTCTCTTTCTCACAAGGTTTGCTCTAAATGCAATCTACGTTTTTGCCCATACAATGATACAGTCCATAAATGATACAACCGGTTGTATGTATGTACTTGAGGTATCTTTATTTTTGGGACTTAAGTTGATGTTGCTTACTCAACAGTAACCACATAGTTGAAATTTTCAAGGTTTGCTGGAATCTCCATGTCGATTTGATCTGATTTTGACTGGCTATGATCAATTACTAATGTTAACCAGCGATTACATGAAATCATCAAGGTCACCGTCTGACTAGCGATTAATTAGCAGCCTAAACAATTTTTACTAACACTAGATTTTGAAAACATTGCCTTTTAGATTTTTAAGGGATTATCTAAAAGTCTTAAAATGTGAGTATAACATATTATACATACTCTTTAACGGTCGGTGGATTTTATACTATTTTTTTAAAGCTAAAATGTGAAAGGCATTAAACATAGGAGCGATGGGTTTAATGATAAAAACTTTCTATAAAAGTCATGTCGGTTCGAGGCATGCTTATCTTCTTAGGGGCTCAAATTTAAACTTTTCTTTCCTTACTTCAGACAAGTTTACTTATACTTAAATAATAAATACCTCTCAATAATAATGACTATATATTATATTATATTATTAAATTAAAATGTGACAAATTCAACATTTTTTACATCACTCCAGACATATTTTTATATATAATGTTACTACGCTAGTATCACGTGTAGAGTTGAATAAAAAATATTAAATAATTAATAAGAAGATTTAGGATTATAAAATGGTACTTCATGAGAAGATTTGATTAAAAAACTATTTTTTAATTTAGAAAATGTAAGAATAATATTATTAGTATTTAATATTATTATTTAACGATTGACTTGATATGCCAGTGACATGTGCTAAAATAAGTAGAGAAAATAATATGTACCAAAAATTATTTTGCTTTTTAATAAAGATAATATTGAATTAAAATATGAAATTCAACTTTTTTCCCCTCACTCTTGACAAGTTCTTACAAGTTATAACGGTTAATATTACCCGTGTGTAAATATGTATTATTTTTTGATTATGTATATTCTCCTAGTAGCTTTCTTTAATGTTTGTTGATTTTAATCACTATATATTTCTTTAATAGCTTTCTTAATGTTTGTTGATGTTGATCACAGATAATTGATAACATTAGTACCTCTTTTACTTCACATGAAAGATTTTGCTCACATATAATCACCAGAAAAGTCAACAAGACGTCAAAATTGTGTATAACTTTTTGTTCGCCTGATTAAACTTTGAACGTTTCACCATCAATATGAAACACATGTCTAAACCTTTCTAGGCAGGCTACCGCTTCTCTTAAAGTTATTTTCCACCCCAACGCAAGTGGTAGAAAACTAGTGGATTTTTAGTTCTCAACTAATTATTAACGTTTAAAAGCTTCATTTGGATATACTTTATTAGAGCATTCACATTCCGTTTTTTAAAAATATGTGAGTGGAATCTTTAAATTATATGGTATGATTTTAAGTGATCGTGAGTAGAGTATAGAAAAAATATTACTGTTAATTTGTAAATTTAAGAATTTACTGTTCAACCTTTATAAATTTTTTAATATTTTTAAAAATGTTTGTAAATGTAAAAGAGAAAAAATGTAATAATAAATATATATAAAAATATTATTTAATTAAAAAAGAATAAAACATAATGTTTTTAATGTAAATATAAAGGATAGAGACGAAGAAGCTATTATGAATGCTTTTACCACTACTAAGAACCTTAATCATAAGGTATAACTATTTATTCACCCATTATTTCCCTTTGCTTCCTTTAATCTTTGAGCTAAATATATTAAATCAAGTTTTATTGTTTGCAAATGGGAGACAAGAGGAAAAAACAATTAGGATACATCATCACAAAAATGAATTCAATTGGATAAATGTAATTGTTGGTTAAAATGTAACTAAATCATTATTTGTTACTCTTATTCATCAAATAAGTCGTCCCAAAACCTAAGATGACACAAATAGATATACAGGTTGTCCAAGTTGAACAATTCATCCGTCACGAAACCCTTCAACCTGTCAACCCGCCAACTTGATACAATTTACACCTCATGTGTGTGTATTTAGTGGTATGATGGTAAGGCTATCCACAAGCTAAGCCTGAGCCTAGTGAGGTAAGATCAGATTTGAGCTCGAAAATATACAAGCCAGCTCAGCTGGACATGAATTCCTCTACCCAATTAAAAACTTGAGCTCGAACTCGGCTCATTAATAGCTCAAGCCGCCTCGAGCTCACAGAAGAATGCGAGATATGGTAGCCAAAGAAGGATAGCAGACACAGATTAGTAATGGTTAAGTAGGTGCAGCACGTCACTATAAATAGAGTGACAACTCATAATTGAAGAAGGTGATATGTGATAGCCAAAGAAGCAAGATACCAATAGATTCAATAAGGCAGGCGGAGCCCACATCACAATGAAAAAGGTACAGCAGCGGCAGATTCAACAAGGATCAAACTTGTCATATAGACCCATGGTGTAACCAACTCTATTTATAATTAAATGAACTTTACAATTCAAGCAATAAACAGGTATAAACTAGAGCCTGTAGACAAGAAAGCATAATATTTTGAAATTTAGGTAAAAAGTACAATAGTACAAATGCTACTAATTCAACAAAAACAGGAAGATATCATTCAGATTCATCCAAAGACTGGCAAACAGGAAGATAATATGTATCCAACTGCCAATATTTATGTTTCACACCCTCCCACACTTGTTCCCCCAAACAATCCTTAACAGGCAAGGGTATAAGTTGTGTTGAATAACCCAAACTCTCAAGTTCTAGGGACACTAATTGACAGTAAACAACATGAAAGAAGGCGTTACCACCACAAAGCCCGTTAAAAAACGAGTAAATCCCTCCAGGCTTCAATAGACTGGGAAGATGCTGGTGGAATTCTCTTAGATCATCATAGTATTCCCCGTAAGTATCAAAGAAGATTCCTGTAGAATGAAATCCAAATATTTTACGTTTTAGCAACGGTAATTGCAACAATAGTGATAACATATTCGGTTTTACATAACCAGAATCAAATAAAATAAGAAAGAAAATTGAGTATGTGACGGGATGGAGTCCATAACTATTATGAAGAGTAACATAGTTTCAGTAAACCAAGTTTATTTTCACTCACAGAAACCCTTGCAGTTTTAAAAAAATTGATAACAAATCTCAAAACTTTTTTTAAAATTGGTTTAAGGTAGCAATCTATACACGTTACTAGGTCAAAACCAGTACATGACCCATGAGGTAAATTCGACAATGTAGACATTTTTTTCTGCAGCAAAGTTGAGTATTATTTGAATCCTAAATTTTTGAAACTGTTTACCTTTTCATGGGTGAAAACAATAATGGTTAACCAAAACATAACTCAGATCAAACATGGTTACTCTGTTTTATGAAGTTCAGTATAGTAAACCACTGTACCATTTTGATAAACACATTCAAAGTTATAAAAAACAGGGAAACAAGAACAGATACCATCATATGATTCAAGTTGAGGAAGAACATCCTGCCACCGACCAAATACAATCTTCACATTTTCCTTCTGAGTCCAACCAGAAGCACGCATCCGATCATAGACCTCAGGATGGGCCTCAACGATGGTATGTGTGACAGGCCCGTACTGCTGTATGGCAGTATCCACAAGACCCATTCCAAATCCAATGTTTAGAATGTGACCACCTCTCGAGCAGATGGCCTTGGCATGAGCTTCCATTAACGGTTTCTCCCAAGCCATCATGACGGCCTTGCTATTGGCATCCATGAGCTTATCCTCACTGAAACTAACTCTATCCTCTAAGTAGTCTCCATCCAAATCACCTACTTTATTTTCTTTTCTTGCAATTGTACCAAGTATCAATTCGGCTTGTATTCCTACACATTCAAAGGATAATTCACTGTGGATAGAAAGAACTTTAAAGATGACAAACATAACATTCTGCAACCAATTTACTCTTAGTTAATGGAATCCACAGCGCAAAAAGCACCAAATTCAAGAACTGGTAAATGAAGTCATAAACAAACAAACAACATTCCCACTAAAAATCTCACTTATAAAGTAGGGTTTGGGAAGGGTTGGAACGGATGCAAACCTTACCCCTAACCAATGTGATAGAGAGGCTGCTTCTAACGAGACCTCCAGCTCAAAGAACAAAAAGAAACAAGAGGGCGGATATATAAACACATGCAAATAGCACATAAAAATAGCATATATCATATAACAACACAAAAAAACAAAAAAGACATACACCAACACGCATGAACTAAGGTTTTTTTTTTCAAATATTTTGAACATAAAACACATAACATGCATATATCACATAACACAAAATACAATACACAAATGGTGAAAAGAAAACACCTACAAACAGCACGTAAAAAAACATATAACATATGCCACATATCAACTAAGTAAAAAAAAAGACAGTATTGCATACGCCTGAAGCAAAAACATTTTCAAATATGTCTAAACACTCTAGAGTAATGAAAGATAATAAAATACAAAGGCATAAACGCATAGTCGCATATAAAGCAGAAGCTAGAAATAGACCTCATAGCTAGAGGCACATCTAATCCATAAATAAAATCATACAAATACACTAATTAACGCAAATGAAGTCGTATGATAAAAAATGTTCCTAATCATGATTCACAGCTCTCCATTTGTGTTTTAATCATCAGATATATAGTTTAATGAGACCATTGCGGTTTAATCAGCAGAGAGAAACAGAGCTCCTTTAAGAGAAAGAGAAGATACGAGTAAGCACCTGTGTTAAGCAGAATGTCAAAGGCCTCTTGGTGACCCAAATCCATAGCGAAATCTCCAGCAGATAGATTGGAAGGAGAGAGGGCGTTCCATGGAGCACCGGCGTCGAGCAGGCTTTTGACGACATCGGCGTGACCGTGCTTCGCAGCGAGCATTAGAGGCGTGAGACCCTCGTCGTTGAAGTAGGTAACGTCGGCTCCTGATGCGATTAAGGTTTGTACTTTCCGACTGTCTCCTTTGGTCGCTGCATCGCACAGCACCCGTTCATCATCCTCCGCCATTACAGCAACAGCTGCTTTTTTTTAGGTTAAAAACTTCAAAGATGTGCTTTGATATCAAACGGTCTAGGTCTTGGTCTAGGCTAAATGGAGTCATGGACGCTACCCTCTTATTATTTTTCGGGTCTAAATAAGTCGAGCCAAGCTTGAGTACTATATTCTAAAGTTTGAGCTCGAGTTTATTTCGAGCATATGGTTTTTAAATCGAGCTCGGCTCGTGAAGTAAAAATAAAACTTGAGATTGACTTGGCAGTGCTTGATTTTAACAGATGTTGTTGAAACAGACACTTTTGACGATAAAGTTTACGAAGATGATGATGTAATGTTGCTACTAAAAGGAATTCAATGTTGAGGTCAACTGTTGCACCTGAAGTTAAGATACGAGTTAACTAATACTCAAATGTTGTCACTGGTAAACCATAGGTGGTGTTGAAATAGATTTTCACAAGGTTGCTGTCAAAAATGCATACTATTATTCAATTAAAAGTGTGGAAAACATTTTTCATATATACATATGTGACCATGTAGCGTACTTTTTAACCTAGTTAAGAACCTAAACAAAGGTAATGGGAGTTAACGAAAACTTACACAAATCGAGTGAAGATGGTTGAGGATGACGGCCGATGACAACGGTTGTTGAAGATGATCAAAGGTGATGGTCAACGATGAATGTGGGGATCTTCTCTCGACTGATTAAATGCTTGAAGGGATTAAGCCATTAGGGTAAAATGTAAATTTGAATGGGTGACTTATGTTTTTATAAAATAAAATTTGAAGTGGAGGTAGAACTTGTGCTTCATCCATTAGTCTCTAGTTCTGATTCTTGCTTTAACAAATTAAATTGTACAACAGACTTGGCTTCACTTATATCCGCCTTCTCTAAATCAGTGCTCTAATCTGTGCTGCAAGATGAATTCTTCTATAGAAGGTGGACATATATCTTGTTAAGTTCAAAACTCAATGCCTTTAATCTACAACATTGTTCTAGTAGTTCGATAACATTGCTTTCTTTTTGCTCAACCTCATCTTGATTACAACTAGTATTCGATTGTGAAAACATACCATTTTCTTGTTGCAACAACTTATATAATGATGGATGAGATTCAGTTTGAAATGTGTTAAGGTACACTCCTCAATGGGTTGTGAATAAGGACGTTGCTCCTCATAATAATCCATGAGGCACCCTTGAAAATGATAACAATCCGGAGTGCAATAAGGTCCTCCATAGATCTTGCACTAAACTCCCTCATGGTAATCCGCATGATCAAATTGGTATCCTCCATAGTAACTCCCGTAGTCACGATCCATGAAAGTCACTACAAAGAGAACTTAAACAAAAGATCACGCGCATCATATAAAACCAAAATATAAATAAGAAACAACTTAACGCAAAATAAAAGGAAAATGACATATGCACCAATGGTCAAAGTAATAACTTGGATCATTCTTGAAATCACTATGTCCCCAGCAACGGTAATAAAAACTTGATGTGTGTTAATATATATATATATATATATATATATATATATATATATATATATATATATATATATATATATATATATATATATATATATATGTAAGAGTTTATTTTAGAGGCTGATGCTAACCAAAGATCTCTTAGCATGCAATAAAGTACAAGGAATTACTTCGGAAGACTTGAGAATGTACAAAGGACAATAAGCAAGTGTCAAATCTTCAGAAGCCAAAGACAGAAATCTTTCAAAGCCAAAAGTGAAGTCTTCCGAAGCTTAAAGACAAAGACTTCCGAAGCCATGTGTCTACTGACACACTTTTGACAAAAGCAGACCATATTTCCGCTACCAGCTCTGAAGACTCACCAACTTATATAAGTTGGTGATTATCCCTTTCTTTTGTCAACTGTACATAATGGTGTCTTCATTTGTAACTTTCTACTTTAGTAATTTTATCCTTATTGTAATACAATAGGATATGAGCTATGGTATATCATAGTCATATGTCAAAAGACAATCTGTCTTTTGACTTTACATTGATCTTGTTGTCTAGATCAGTGTCCAGCTGGCCTTCAAAGTATGACCGGCTGTAGTTTTTTTTTTTTTTTTTTTTTTTTTTTTTTTTTTTTGTACCTGTATTAGGACTAAGCCTTGTAAAAATTATAAGACACTTGAGAGCAATATACATTATCCTTGAAAACCAATCTTTGTGTTCTTTAGTGTTCTTACTTTCTATTCATTGTTTCTTTGTCTGGTTCCCAATTTGATCTAGTAACTGTGTTATCTTTAACTGTGAAACTGTTGTTGAACGATCATAACCGGTCCTGCATATATATATATATATATATATATATATATATATATATATATATATATATATATATATATATATACTATAAGAGTTATACTTAGAGGCTAATGCAACCAAAGAGCTCTTAGCATTCACATGTGAAGTACAAAGAAAGTTAATTCGGAAGATTTGATACAACTCAATAAAATTCACTAAGTATCAAATCTTCCGAAGCCAAAAGACCATTTCTTCCGAAGCCCAAGATGAAGTCTTTTGAAGCTTCAAGACCAAGTCTTCCGAAGCCAAGAGACCGATTTCTACCAAAGACAGAGAAGACATGCTTTCTCTTACTTACTTTTGACAAAAGCTAAACCACTTTTGGCTGCCTTCTTTGAAGACTCACCAACTTATACAAGTTGGTGAAATGTTCATACCTTTGTCAATAGTAGATTAAGGTCTTAGAGTCTGTAACTTTCTACTTTTATACTTTTATCCTTTTTGTAATATATAAGGATGTGAGCTATGACATGCCATAATCACTAGTCAATAGGCAGTCTGCCTTTTGACTTTACATTGATCTTGTTGTCTAGATTAGTGTTTTAGCTAGCCTTCAATGTATGGTCGGCTGTAGAATGTAGTATAAACTATCTCAGGTAACAGTCCTTAGGACTAAGCCTTGAAACATTTGTAAAACACTTGAGAGCAATATACATCATTCTTGAAAAACATCTTATTGTGTTCTTGTTGTGTTCTTTACTTATGTTTATTGTTTCATTTTACCCAGTTTCTTATTTGATCTGTTAAGTGTTCTAAGTTTCTCCAACCTTATGAAACTATTGCATTGCTCCCCTTCACCGGTCTTGCAATTGGTATCAGATCATTTTAGGCTCTTGATTGTAAGATTTCACCATCTTAAATCCCTTTAGTTTCACAAAACACTTACCAGCTCAAAAGGCAGTTCTCACAAAGGTTGATATGGAAACTAGTACCATGACAAAATCTCCACTGATCACTACTAATGACTTTGATAGTTGGTGCCAACATATGGAAGGGTTCATCAAGTTCAAGACAGCAGGATGTAGAGATCTGTTGTCGAAGGACTTCACATCCCAAGCACCTCTTCAGCCACTGCTTGAGGTGGGATGATTCCAAAGGAAGTAGCCGACTATTCTGAGCAAGATAGGAACAAAATTGACATAGATCAGAAGGCTATGACCTCTTTCCAAACTGCTCTTCCAAACTCTATATACAAAGGCTTCAAGAAGTAAAAAACTGCTAACCAGCTCTGGGATGCACTCAAGCTTATGTATGAGAAGTCTGATGAAACTAAAGAAAACAAAAAGGACCTCATGAAGCAGCAGTTTGAGAACTTCACTTGCAAGACAGGTGAAACTATAACTCAACAATACTTTAGGTATGTTAAGATTGTAGATACTCTCATGGATGTTGGAGTAAGCTTAAGAATAGGGACATTGTGAGAAAGTTCATGTTCTCTCTTCCCAGACAATGGACTCACTATTGTGTGGCCATTAAGAGAACTGAAAACCTCTTGCAGGACCGTTAATAAAGGGACTTTGCATTTAGTTAACACACTTAGGAGGATCTTTAGGATCACTTAACAATTCAAGTGGGGAACTTAGAACTTTAACCAGATGATACAATACACAACACAAGTAAAGTAAGAGCAAGAACATAAGAGATAATTTTCAAGGTAGTAGTATATTGCTTCTTCAGTTCTATTACAAGTGTTTGTACTGATATTTGAAATACAAGAACCTTTGACTCTTTATACTAAACCTACAACCGTCAATATGCAAAAAGACAGTTGGATATGACTAATCTAGATAAAAAGATCAGCCTAAAGTCAAAAGACAGATTGCCTTTTGACTAGTGACTATGACAGGCCATTGCTCACTGATTTTCTTATTACAAAAAGCCAAACAGGAAACAAATACAGAAACTTGCAGACAAAGACCTTATCTACTTTATCATAAAGCATGGAGGTTTCACCAACTTATGATAGTTGGTAAACCACCAGAGCATGCAGCGGACAGGAGGTTGCTTTATGATAAAGTTGACAGAAAAAAGGTGTTTTTTCTCTTTCTTCTAAAGTAATCAGTCTTATCTTTATTCAGCTTCGGAAGACTTTGTCTTGAGAGCTTCGAAAGACTTCATCTTTAACCTTTGGAAGAGTTGAGTCTTTGGCTTCGAAAGACTTGACACTTAGTGTAAAGTTTCCTCAGTAGTTTCTTCTGAACATTGGCTTCGGAAGATTTTACACTTAGCATTTTTCTTGAGTGTGTAAAACTTCCGAAGCCAGTTCTTCTTTGTTCCTTAGTGCATGTTGGAAGACCTGGTTGTTTTGCCATCTTTTGATTGATCCTTTGGTTGCATCAGCCTCTTAACCTCAGAGGTTCCTACAAACTCCCCCTAGGCTGATGCTACCAAAACAGAGAGGTCTTCAGATTGGGATAGTCCACATGAGAATCTTCAGAACTCCTTTCTTCATCAGTAGATCAGGATTCTTCAGACTCATGAAGTACCTTCTCATGTCATAGAGATCAAGCAGAGGGAGTTCAAGCATGTCACTAGTGAAGTAGATATGTTGTTCTCCCTGATCTCTAGTGACATACATCTATCTGGGTTTTCATTGAATGCCCAGGATAGAATTGGTCTTCCAACAGAGAGAGGCTCTACTATGATGGGAGTTGGTTGAGAGCCCTCTACATGCACTTCCTTAGGATGTTCTGACTCATCCTGAGGTTGGGAGGAGGATGCCTTTCTTGTTTTCTTCTTTGAAGATCTTCTTCTGGCCATCCTCTTTCTTCTCCCAGATGATTTTGACTAAGAGGGTTGGTTTTCTCTACCAGGTTCTTCAGTGGATTCCCTCTCAGTTGGGATCTCCTCTCTCCCAGGTTCAGAAGGAGAGGGAGGAGAACCCTGCTATGGGTCAGAAGATGAAGTTGGCTGTTGTTTAGCTTTAGGTGCAGGTGGTGTTGTCTTTGTAGGTTCCACCTTTATCTCAACTTCAGGTTGAGCTTGACTTGATAATGAATGAAGATCCACAAGCTCTCCCCTTTTAATCATCTGCTTGATCATCCTTATGTGCTCATCCATTGTAGATAGAGACATAGGACCAAGCCTCCTTCTGGAGAACCCATAAAGCTTCAAGAAGCTCATCATCTTCTGCCTATCTGCAGACTTTTTCAGACTTTTCTGGATGATGGCTCTTGATTTAGCAGTTCTTCCATTTGCCTCTTTCTAGCAGCTTGGTTTTCTCTTTTAGCTCTCTCTTCTAGCTGCTTGTTATATTCAAATAAGATGTAATCATATGGCAAGGGAAGAAGTGCTGGTGCCTGATAAAGACCTGTGGCACTCAAGTAGTTGATCATCTTTAATCTTTCTTCTTCATCAATCACTTGAGGTTGTTTAGCAGCCACAATCTCTTCCTCAGGACTTTCCTGAACTGTGGAGAGAATAGGAATGTTCTTATAAAGCCTTTTCCTCCTCAATTCTTCTTTGTGTTTGAGGTTTAAGGCTGCATCCTCAGCTTCCTTTCTCTCCTTTGACAGCTCTGTGTCTGCCAGTTTATTTAACTCATCCAAAGGGAGAGAGATGAGTTCATCAACATTGTAGTTCCTGGTCCCCAGATAATTGAGTTTGGCAGCCTTTAGTTCATCTTCTTGAGTGTTTAGAATAGGGGCAGCCCTGATTGCAGCTTGCATAAATCCTGGGGAACCACTAGAACTCTCTCCCTTTAGCTTCCTCTTCCTCTCTCTTTTTTCTTCTTCAATCTCCTCAGGAGTGAGTTTTCTTTTGCCTTTGTCTGCCACAGGCTGAGGAGAGCTTTGGCCTTCATTGCTTGGTTCAGCAGACAAGCTCTGGCCAGAGAGAGGTTGTGATGCACCATCACCAGCTGGTGCCTCACCGAGGGTATGGGGTGCTGGAGGAGATGTTATCTCAAGGTTCACAGTTTCAGCCTCTGGGCCTTCAGTCAATGTTTTCCCTTTGAAGCTAATCTTAGGGTCCACCTCAACATCCAGTTGACCAAAGGCTTCCACTGCTAGCCTCTGTCTATATAGTGCTGATCTCCTTTTGAATTCTTCCAGCACCCAATCTTGAATTTTACTGGCTAGTCTGGCAGCTTGTCTGTTATTGCTTGGGTTGACAAGTGCCAGATCTACCAGATTTATACCCTCATAGAAACTCAGGTTTGAAATGTTTAACATTTCTAGTTGACCCTGAGCTCTAGAGAGTACAAGATCTTTCCTTTCACTGTCATACCCCCAACCCCAGATTGGGTTCTCAGAAGGGGCAGACATTGCTCTTGGTATTCCCTTCTCTAACAGTTGTTGTATTAACAGATGTAGATCACTGTCTAGAGGAGGTTGCTGAGTATGGACAACTGCAAGGGAGGATGGTGAGTCCTCTATGTCCATACTCTGAGAGGAACTCCCAGGTTCTGTGATTGTTAGGATTTTCTCCCCCCTTTTGGTAGCATCACCCTCTTGTATAGGTGAGCTGGGAGATTGATCCATGACATCCACAGGTTCTTGTGGACCTGGATGAGTTGATCTCATTGGTCTCTCAGCGAGCTTACCCTTGAGATCGGTGATCTCAAGTTGCTGGTCATTGACCCTTTTCTGCAAGATAGTCACCTGAGATTCCAGGTGAGCTATCTTTGACACAAAGTAGGTGCACATGTTTGAAAGTTTGTGCACCTTTTGTTGCAGACTCCTCTCATCTTCAGATGAAGAATCATAGGGGGATGAGAGAATTGGACCTTTGTCTTCTCCCTCATCACCAGCATAGGTTTGTTGGCTGCTGGATTTCCCCTGCCCAATGACATCTTCAAGAGAAGTGTCAAGAGGCTGGGTTGCCATGGTAGAGGTCCTAGTGATGTTATCACTGGCAACAGTGAAGCCTCTGCCACATGGATCTCCTGGACAATCTGATGGATCTCCTGGACAATCTGAAGATCCACCTCAGTTTGGGGCGTCTGATGTGGGCTAGAGATGGGTGAGGCAGGAGCACTCATCACTCCTTGAGTGTGGGAAGAGAGGAGAGACTCATGGTACTCACTGAAACCCAAATCTTCATCAGAGTAGAAGTCAAGGCTAGTAAGTGGTTGATTTAAATCAAGAGGCTGGGGATGGTAACTTTCCCCTGAAGGTTGATCACTAGAGTGTTGAGACTCAGAGTGATAGCTTAAGGATGTTTGAGAGGGTGTGAGCTCATCAGGTTGAGAATGAGGAACCTCAGCACTGATAGTTGCAAAGATGGGAGTGGTTTGCTCCTCAGGGGAAGTGGGAGCTCTAGTGTCCACTTCCTCATGTGTGGGTTGTGATATGGGGGCCTGCATATGCTCAATAGCAGGTGCAGGGGTTCGTTTGGATTTTCTTTGGTAAGTGAGGGTAATGGTAGGCCTTGATGGTGGTTGAGAGGTAGAGGGTGTTGGTTCATCACTAACTGGTGCTGCTAGGATGTCACCCTGAGCAATGAGCTCAAACATTTTTGGGACAAGGGCTGTTTCTACCCCTGAGAACCCAACAGTTGGCTTTTTCAAATTTTGAAAATTCTGGGCCTCATATGTGCAAGTTTAAGAACATTACCTGTTCCCCTCAACTGTGGTCCCATTTCACAGTTGAGAATGTGTTGAACATACCGGGGAAACATGTAATATTCTAGGGAGTCCAATTTTGCAAGTAAATTTATGAAAACAAACTGAGATACCTGAATTTGACCCCTTGAACCATCCCATGGACAATGAAGGAGATGTCTTCAGGAATCTGGTCCCATCCTCCATGTTTGTTAGACAAGCTGTGGATGACAACATGGACGAGGTACTTCCACTGGTATGAGACCTTCCCCTTCCTGAAGGTCTTGACTATGAAGTCACCTTCATATCCCATCTGCTCAAAGGAATGGTTGACAACAGCTTTTGGGAAGGACATTTCACCTTCTTCATCATCCAGCTGAAGATGGGTGTTGATGATGGCTGGAGTGATGAACAGTGTCCTCCCCTACACTGTGGCAGACAGTGCCTTCTCCCCGTCCATGGTAACCTCTTGACAGGTCCGCCAGAACTCAAGCAATTGATCCTCATAGAGAGGAGGATCGATTGTAAGGGAGGTGTAGTAATGAGACAAAGAAAGAAACCTACAAACGTCTGAGTAGCTTGGATCCTTCTCAGGGTCTAACAGAGCAACTTGGTTGTGTTGCCTATACAGGTGCATGGAGAAATCCGGGTTGTTACGACGATCAAGGTTGGCCATTTGGAAGCTTTGTAGTGAAGGAAGGTAGAAGAAGATGAAATTTGGGGGTAAGTTAGGTTAAAGATCAATGAGAGATGTGAAATGAAAGAGAACCGTTTGGAAAGATATACACTGGATTAGAGACAAAGTTAATTGAAAAGATAAACTTTGAAATCCGGATGTGGGTCCTACTTTCAAAAAGCGCCCAAAAAGTTAGTTTTCTTGGAAGTAGAAAATAACTTCCGAAGACAATTGTGGCTTCGGAAGATTTGAAACAAAGCTTCCGAAGGTAAATTATGCTTTGGAAGATATCCCAAGAATTTTGAAAATTTTGACTTCGGAAGAAATGAGTAAGTCTTTCGAGACTAAATTGCTTTCGGAAGAAATTTGTTCTTAAAATACATTAAATTGTTTATAAGAGACTTAAGCTTCGGAAGATAATTCAAGAATTTCTTCCGGAGGTAAATCTGAGATAAACAAGTTGAAGGAATTTTTAGGACATAAATTTCTTCCGAAGACAATTTCACTTCTTCCGAAAGTAAAATTTTATTATCATTCTAAGGAATATCAGTTTAAAATTTTATTTTCTTCCAAAGAGAACATGGCTTATGAGGTGAGCTAATAGACAACTTAGGACACATAATTTTTAGGAGAAAATTTTGATTAAGTTATTTCAGAAAATCTATTCAAAGTTAATCATCCCAATAGCTGATACAAGATATTTAAATCTCTGTTCATCAAAAGCCTTCGTGAACAGATCAACATATTATTCATTTGTGTTAACTTTGATTAGTTTTATCAAGCCATTTTCAAAGTTATCCCTAATCAAATGATACCTGATGTTGATGTGTTTGGTCCTTGAGTGCTGCATAGGATTCTCTGTAATAGAGATAGCACTGTTGTTGTCTATGTGGATGAGAGTCTCCTTGAAGTTGAATCCATAGTCACGTATCTGATTCTGAATCTAAAGCACTTGAGCACAGCAGCTGGCAGCAATAATGTATTCAGCTTCAGCAGTTGATGCAGACACACAGGATTGCTTCTTGCATTGCCAAGAGACTATCCTTCCACCAAGAAACTGACACCCCCCAGATGTGGACTTTGCAGTCATGTTGCAGCCACCATAGTCACTATCTGTATAAGCATACAGATTAAAGTCTGAATTCTTTGGATACCAAAGGCTTAGATTTGGAGCACCTTTGAGATATCTAAGAATCCTTTTGACAGTGATTAGGTGTGACATCTTGGGGTTTGCTTGATATCTTGCACATATGCATGTGGCAAACATGATATCAGGCCTGCTAGCAGTAAGATACATAAGTGACCCAATCATAGCCCTGTAGAGATGTTCATCAACACACTCCCCCTCAAGGTCAAGACCAAGGGAATGGTTTCTGGCTATGGGTGTCTTAGCAACTTTACAATCAGTCATCTTGAACCTTGTAAGTATGTCCTGTACATACTTTGACTGACTGATGAAGATGCCATCTTCAACCTGCTTCACTTGAATTCCTAGAAAGAAATTGAGTTCCCCTATGGCACTCATTTCAAATCTATTCTTCATCAGCATCTCAAAGTCTTTGCAGAGCTTTGGATTAGTTGAACCAAAGATGATGTCGTCTACATATATCTAACTAGCAATGTGTCATTCCCTGTATCTTTGATGAAGAGAGTCCCATCAATAGTACCTCTTTTGTATCCATGATTGCAGAGGTATGTTGATAGTGTCTCATACCACTTTCTTGGAGCTTGATGTAGTCCATAAAGGGCTTTATCAAGCTTGCAGACATAATCAGGATGATCTGGGTCTGCAAAGCCAGGTGGTTGTTTAATATAAACTTCTTCATCAATCACCCCATAAAGAAAGGCACACTTCACATCAAGCTGGTAGACCTTGAAATCCTTGGATGCAGCATAAGCCAGGAATATCCTTACAGCTTCAAGTCTTGCTACAGGAGCAAAGACATCAGTATAATCAATTTCTTCTTCTTGTGTGTATCCTTGGACAACCAGTCTAGCCTTATTTTTGATGATGATCCCTCTATCATCCTTCTTGTTCCTAAATACCCACTTGGTACCTATGACAGTCTTCCCTTGAGGAAGAGGGCACAAGTTCCACGCCTTCTGTCTTTTGATTTGAAGCAACTCTTCTTGCATTGCTTCAATCCAGCTTCCATCCTTTAGAGCCTCATCAACTTTCTTAGCCTTAATTTGGGATAAGAAACAAGAATGTAGACAAACATGGCTATCATGAGTTTGTCCTCTTGTTCTCACCCCAGAGTCAACATTTCCAATGATGTTTGTGGTGGGATGTGACTTGTGGATCCTAAGTTGAGGAATCACAGCAAGTTCGTTAAACAGATCAAGATTAGAGAAATTTTGATCTGGGAAAGAAGAATCCCCCACCACATCAGCACACTTATCAAGAGAAACTTGATCCAATGAGTGTGTGACATCATTGATGTTGTCTTCAATGGAGTGGTTATCAGCATCAAGAAATCCTTGATCACTGTCACCACCATCCATTTCTCCTTCATTGGAGGTTCCTTCACCTGAATTCTAAGCCTCTAAACTGGACTTTTAGGGTAATTCAGTTGAATCAGCAGTATTTGTTATGCTTGTGCTGATTGGAGCCTCAATGACAGGGTTAGTCACCATTGGAGCTGAAGTAGTCTTCTTGTTTGGTCTTCTCAGCTCAAATCTTGGGTCAGGATCCTCTGTTGACCTGTTATCCATAGATCCTGAAATATTCTAACAAGATTTGTTAAAGCAGTTGGTAACTAAATCAAGATCAAATAGTCAATCCGGACCAGAACCTTTCACACTGGGTGTGTGTTCATTGAAAGTCACATTGGCTGACTCCTTAATGATTCTAGTTCTGAGATTGTATACTCTATAAGCCTTGGCTTGAGAAGAGTATCCAACTAAATGTCCATCATCTGATTTCTCAGCAAACTTAGCTATTTGATCTTTGGTATTCAAGATGGTGCAAGGACATCCAAATGTTCTGAGAAAACCAATAAATGGTCTCCTTTTGTGCCACAGTTCATAAGGAGTCTTACCATGTGTCTTAACTACTAAAACTCTATTCTGCACATAGCAGGCTGTGTTGACAGCTTCTGCCCAGAAGGAGATGGGCAGCTTAGAGTCAGACAACATAGTTCTTGCAGCTTCAATAAGTGTCATGTTTCTCCTTTCAGCAACACCATTGTTGAGGAGTCCTGGGAGCACTATATTGTCTTGAAATACCCTTCTCATCACAAAATGTATCAAGGATTTGGTTTTTAAATTCTATTCCCTGATCACATCTTATGATTTTGACCTTGTGATCAGACTGATTCTTAATTTTCAGAATGAAATTCTTCAAGATTTCAGAGGTTTCATCCTTAGTTCTAAGGAAAAACACCCAAGTGAATCTTGTGAAATCATCTGTGATCACTAAACAGGATGAGGTCCTTCCTAGACTCATTACACTGGTGGGCCAAACAGATCCATATGTAACAAGTGTAGGGGAGTAGTGATAGAGTTCATTTCTTTTGGCTTGTGAGACACTTTGTGTTGCTTCCCTTTCAGGCATGCAACACAGTGATCATCACTTATCAACTCTTTCTTTGGTATTCTAGTTACCAAATCATTGTTAATCAGTTTATTCATATTTTTAAAGTTTACATGGCACATTCTCTTATGCCAAAGAAGAGACTCATCACTATTTGCTTTAGATAGAAAGCAAGAAACCTCTCCAGATGGAGATGCTTCCTACAAGTCCATCTTGTACATGTTTCCTCTCCTGGGGGCTCTAAGCAAAATATGCTCAGGAGGAATGTCAACCCCAGGCTTGAGAACAATGCACTCATGCTCAGTAAAGAGCATATGATGTTTTTGGTCACAAAATTGGGACATACTCAGAAGATTGTATCCAAGCTCTTCGATAAAGTTTATCTTCTCAATGCTGAGCTTACCATTTGTAACCTTGCCCCTGCCAGTAATGTACCCTCTTGCATCTCCCCCAAAAGCAACTGGTCCTCCATCAATCCTTTCAAAGTTTTGAAGCAAGGACTCATTGCCAGTCATGTGCCTGGAGCAGCCACTATCAACAATCCAGATATTTTTATTGGTCTTTAGCTGTCCCTGCCCAAAAGAGATGATTTAGTTACATTTGGAAACCCAAGCCTCATTGGTCTTGGGCTTATTAGAATGAGTTAAAGGCAATAAAACAGTAATAGATCCTATGTTCAGGTTTTGGGGATCATTTTCTGTTTCTGATGATGAACTTTTAGCCACATGGTCTTCCTTCATCTTCCACACCACCTTTGAAAGATTGGGCTTGAACTTCAATGCTTCGGAAGCTTTTGTGGCTTCGGAAGCTTTGGAGACTGATCCTTCGGAAGATCTTGCTTTCACTGTAGCAGGCCTCAGTACTTCGGAAGCATTCCTTTCTTCCGAGACCAATTTTCCTTCCGAAGGCAATGGTTCATTTGCCTTTTTCTTCATTTTCGAGCTTCCGAAGAAAACAGATTTTCCTTCCGAAGCTGTTTGTTTCTTCTTCCTCTCAGAAGTTTTCTTTTTGATCATGTGGATAGTACCCTTTGGATTGTATTAACAATCCTTAGCCAGATGTGAGGTACTACCACACATAACACAGTCTATATCTTTTCTTCTGAGAGCCTTCTTTTCCAAAGAAGACTGAGCTTGAACACTTTCCTTTTCCTCTTTCACCTTTTTAGATGAAGCAGCAAGCTTCTTAGGGTGAAGCTTGCTTTTAGAACTGGATGGTTTAGGTTGTGTAGCAGTGTCGCACAGCTGATCAATCTTCTTGTTGTTGCTGGAGTGAGTTGAAGCTGAAGTAGAACCCTTGGTACTAGAATTCTTGGCAGGATCTTCAGCTTTTATCACCTTGAATCCTGCAGAGACAAATACTTGTTTCTGTTTGGGATCAAAGGTGGTCTTGACCTTTTGAGCTTTTCTTGATCTTCTCTTTGCTCTTCTGATCAAGTTCTTCCTTTTGGTTTTGCTCAAACCAGCTTCTTTTTCCTCCTTAGGAGCATGGTGACCCTTTTTGGATTTACTCTCTTCACTCACCTTAGAGTCATCCCTCACCTTCTCCTCTTTATCCTCTTCATCACTGGGGTCTATTGATGGAAGCTCATCTTGACCAGTTCCACACCTTGGAGATCTAACAGATAGTAGAGAGTGTGGAGGAGCTATCTCACTAGATCCTAGTCCCTGCTTGTTCTGATAACACACTTTTGCATGCAGAGATGAGGATATCATGTTCTTGAAGGTTTCTTCTTCAAGAACACATTTTTCTGCCCTGGCTTTGCTGATCACAAGCTCAGCCTGGCATTCAGTCAACTTGGTAATGAGATCCTTAATTTGAGTCCTGTAATTTGTTTGCTCATGTTTAAGAGTTGAAACTGTTTTTTCTAGATCTTCTATCTTAAGTTTATAGTCATTTTCTGCTCTTTTAAAATCAGCTTTTAGAATATTCAAGGACTCAATGTCAGATCTCATTTCCAAGTTGTAGGACCTGTATCTATTTACTTTAGCAATACATTCAGGAGAGCAAAGATGTTCAAGTACCTTGGCTTCATCGTGGTCAGCCATGAGTGCTTGGTTTGGAGATGCATCTTCAGCTTGAAAGCTCCAATCAAAGCCTCCTTCTTCAACAGCAACTGCGGCTTGCTGTCTTGGCTTCTCATTCTGGTTCCCTCCTTCAGTGTAGTTTGGCCTGGATGAAGCTTGGCCATCATTTGACTTAGGTGCCTTGCATTCTCTAGCAAAGTGTCCCATCTGGTTACAGTTGTAACACTTGACTTTGATCTTGTCCAGCCCAAACTTGCCACTGGCAGCATTGCTAGGAAACCTTCTCCTAGTCCTCTTGTAGAATTTCTGGGCTCTGTGATTGAGAAGAGCCATCTGCTGTACTATCTCCATATATTCCAGATCATCTGGATGGATACAGTCCAGGTCTTCAAGAGTAAAGAGAAAGTTGCCTGAACTTTCATCAGTGGAAACAAAAGCTTGAGAGGAGCTTATCTCTTGGAAGGGACTTCCTTGGATGTAGCTCTCTCTTGGTGTCTTCGGGAAGGTGATGAAAGGGCCCTTTTGTGAAGTCTCAGGGTAGCAGATGAGATGATGTTGTGGTTCTCTGCTATCCCTTTCAACCACATGAAGGGCTGAACTCTGGTGAGTGTTGGAGCTACCAGATGAATTTTGCATATTCATCTCCATCTGGTATCCACTGAGTATCCCATACAACTCAGTGAGAGTAAGGGTCTTGAGGTTTTCAGTCCTCTTAATGACCACACAGTAGTGTGTCCATTGTCTTGGAAGAGAGGACATGAACTTCCTAACAATATCCCTGTTTCAATAGTTACCCCAACATCAGCCAGAGTATCCACAATCTCAACATACCTGAAGTATTATTGAGTCATGGTTTCACCTGTCTTGAAGGTGAAATTTTCAAACTGCTGCATCAGGAGATCCTTCTTGTTCTCCTTGGCTTCATTTGAACTCTCATACATCAGTTTCAGTGCATCCCATAGCTGTTTTGCGGTCTTGCACTTCTTGAAACCTCTGTAGATGGAGTTTGGAAGAGCAGTTTGGAGGGCTGTCATGGCTTTCTGATCAATGTCAATTCTTTTCCAGTCTTCATTAGAAAAGTCAGCCCTCTCCTTTGGTATCATGCCACCACCAGCAGCAGCTGAAGAGGTGCATGGTACATGAGGTCCATCTATAACAGACTCCCACATCCTAGAATCTTGAGACTTGATAAAGCCTTCTATTCTTTGACACCAAGTGTCAAAATCCTCAGGAGTGATCAGTGGGGACTTTGTCATTGTTCCAGTTTCCATATCAGCTTTGGAGATAGCTGCCATTTGAAGAGTTAAGTGATGTGTGTTACTAAGAGGTTTTGAAGATGGTGAGATCTTGCAAAAAAGAGCCTGGAATGCTCTGATACCAAATGCAGGACCGTTAAAAAAGGGACTTTGCACTTAGTTAATATACTTAGGAGGATCTTTAGGATCACTTAACAATTCAAGTGGGGAACTTAGAACTTTAACCAGATGATATAATACACAACACAAGTAAAGTAAGAGCAAAAACACAAGAGATAATTTTCAAGGTAGTAGTATATTGCTTCTTCAGTTCTATTACAAGTGTTGGTACTGATATTTGAAATACAAGAACCTTTGACTCTTTATACTAAACCTACAACCGTCAATATGCCAAAAGACAGTTGGATGTGACTAATCTAGACAACAAGATCAGCCTAAAGTCAAAAGACAAATTGCCTTTTGACTAGTGACTATGACAGGCCATAGCTCACTGACTTTCCTATTACAAAAAGCCAAACAGGAAACAAATACAGAAACTTGCAAACAAAGACCTTATCTACTTTATCATAAAGCATGGAGGTTTCACCAACTTATGATAGTTGGTGAACCACCAGAGCATGCAGCGGACAGGAGGTTGCTTTATGATAAAGTTGACAGAAAAAAGGTGTATTTTCTCTTTCTTCTAAAGTAATCAGTCTTATCTTTATTCAGCTTCGGAAGACTTTGTCTTGAGAGCTTCGGAAGACTTCATCTTTAACCTTCGGAAGAGTTGAGTCTTTGGCTTCGGAAGACTTGACACTTAGTGTAAAGTTTCCTCAGTAGTTTCTTCTGAACATTGGCTTTGGAAGATTTTACACTTAGCATTTTTCTTGAGTGTGTAAAACTTCCGAAGCTAGTTCTTCTTTGTTCCTTAGTGCATGTTGGAAGACCTGGTTGTTTTGGCATCTTTTGATTGATCCTTTGGTTGCTTCAGCCTCTTAACCTCAGAGGTTCCTACACCTCCCCAGCCTTACTATCATAGAGTTGTATGGTATCCTTAATGGTTACCAGATCAAGATGAATATGCAGAGCAGCTATTCCAGTAATCAATAGAGTTCATGCCTCCATGTGGTTAAAGGGATAGTAGAGAACCATAATATAATCTTATCTGCTACCCTGACAACTCATAAAAGGGCCCTTTCATCACCTTTCTGGAGACACCAAGGGAGCGCTACATCCAAGAAAGCCCATTCCAAGAGACAAGCTTAAGCCTTTGTCTCCGCTGATGAAAGTTGTGGCAACTTTCTCTTCAATCTTGAATACTTGGATTGTATCCATCCAGATGACCTGGAGTATATGGAGATAGTCCAGCAAATGGCTCTTCTCACTCATAAAGCCAAGAGATTCTGCAAGAGAACCAGAAGAAAGTTTCCCAGCAATGTAACCAGTGGAAAGTTTGGACTGGATAAAAGCAAAGTAAAGTGTTACAACTGTAACCAGATGGGACAATTTGCTAGGGAGTGCAAGGCACCAAGGACTAATGGTCGCCAAGCACAATCCAGACCAAGCTACAGTGATGAAGTTCTCAGATCTGAGAAGGCAAGCCAACCAAAACAACAAGGTGTTGTTGCTATTAAAGAGGGAGGTTTTGACTGGAGCTTTCAGGTAGAGAATGTTTCTCCTAACCAAGCACTGATGGCTGACCATGAAAAAGCCAAGGTATTAGAACATCTCTGTACACCTGACTGCATTGCTAAAGTAAACATGTATAGGTCCTATAACCTAGAAGTGAGATCTGACGTTGAGTCTTTGAATATTTTAAAAGCTGCTTTCAGTATGAAGAAATGAAGTACAAGGAAGTTACTTCAGAAGATTTGATACAACTCAATGAATTATGCTAAGTGTCAAATCTTCCGAAGCCAAAAGACGATATCTTCCAAAGCCAAAGATGAAGTCTTCCGAAGCTTCAAGGACAAAGTCTTCCTAAGCCAAAGACTGATTTCTTTCGAAGACAGAGAATACATGCTTTCTCTAAATCACCTTTTGACAAAAGTTGAAACACTTTCCTCTACCACTTCTAAAGACTCACCAGCTTATATGAGTTGGTGAAAAGTCCATGCTTTTGTTAACTGTAGATTAAGGTCTTTTGTCTGTAACTTTCCAACTATGTACTTTTATCCTTTTGTAATATATTAGGATGTGAGCTATGGCATGTTATAGTCACAAGTCAAAAGGCAATCTGCCTTTTGACTCTAACATTGATCTTGTTGTATAAATTAGTATTTCCAGCTGGCCTTCAAAGTATGGCCGGCTGTAGGATGTAGTATAAAGTGTCTCAAGTACTTGTTTTTTAAATAAGATGCTTAGTAACACTTGTAAGAACTTGAGAGCAATATACATCATTCTTGAAAACCATATTTGAGTGTTCTTGTTCTTGTTCTTTTACTTGTGTTCTTTGTATCATCACTAATCGGTTCCCTATTTGATCTTCTAAGTGTTCATATCTCTCCATCTTGTGAAACTGTTGCATTAACCACCTTTCAACGGTTCTATAATTGGTATCAGAGCATTTCAGGCTCTTGATTGTAAGATTTCACCATCTTTGATCACTTTAGTTTCACAAAACACTTAACAACTCAAATGGCAGCTCTTGCTAAAGCTGATATGAAAACCGGCACTAGAACAAAGTCTTCAATGATCACTCCTGATGACTTTGATACTTGGTGCCAATGTATGGAAGGGTTCATCAAGTCTCAAGACAACAGGATGTGGAGATCTGTTATCAAAGGACCTTACATCCCATGCACCTCTTCAGCCACTGCTGGAGGTGGGATGATACATAAGGAAATGACTGACTACTCTAAAGAAGACTGGAAAAGAATAGATGTAGATCAGAAGGCCATGACCGCTCTTCAAACTGCTCTTCCCAACTCCATATACAGAGGCTTTAAGAAGTGCAAGACTGATAATCAACTCTGGGATGCACTAAAGCTGATGTATAAGGGGTCTGATGAAGCCAAGGAGAACAAAAAGGATATCATGAAGCAGCTTTGATTGATTAGACTCGTGTTTGGGTGAACTAAGGTTTCGTATGAACAAACTAAACAAAACATTCATTTAAAACTTACTTGAAACTTGAAATCTTCGAGTACTATCGATTTCTTAATGTTAAAAACGTCCAAAATCAACCAATTGCATAAAGGAGGATCAAACAAGAGTGGATTGGTGTGGTGTGGGTTTCGACATCACAAGGAGATGGGGGAATGGGGATACGACCGAGATGGGGGTGTGGGGTTAGGGTTAGGATATTTTTTATTTAGATAATGTGATTGTAAAACATACCATATTATTTTATAATAGCTATTTTATAAAAACCAATTAACATGTGGTAACACGTACATGTTCATAGTTTCACAAATTTCATGTCAAAATTAACAATCTAAGCATAAACCACATAGCATATAATTTCATAAGAATTATATAAATTATATTTGTTTGGAATATTATATTCTATAAATTCATAAGTTTATGCAATAACCTACTCAATTAATCCTAATCAAGTGAAGTGCATGAATGAATGATTAGATAACGGAGTTGTGTTAGTTGGAAATAACTTGAAATTGTCGGGTGTCACATTTTATGTGTTCAAACTCTATAGATAATCACTATTATGATTTGACTCTACCTGTTAGATAAATCAAAATTTTAAGATGATCATCTAAAAAGTGATTTCTTTCTAACTTTACAAAGCATACATCACAAAAAATATTTTAATAATTAATATAACAACACTAGCTATTTGAATCATAAAATAGAAAACACAAATCACCATAAAGGTAAAAAAAACAATGAACAATATGATATTAAAGTATATTAATAAAAATCATAAAACATCAATAATTGTAACCATAAACTTTAAAACAAAAAATTATATGATGTAACAAAACAAGCAAAAGTGACATGACTACTAAAGTAGAAAAATATTGACTAGATAACAAAACAAAATATTATCGTAGAGTCAAATAATAAATACGATTATCAAAAGAGGTTGAACGCATAAAACCCCTTACGTGATGGTGGTTTTTAATTTTTTAATTGTTTTCACTAAAATACCCCTCATGTTTGAAAGTTAACGGTGTTAATTAGGTGTAGTTAAATTGATTCAAATAACAATTTTAGTAAAACCTTTGAATTGAATGACAAAACTTTAATTTTATAAATTCAAATGATAATTTTCATGAAACAGACAAAAGTAAAAAACATTTAGAGTTAATTACATGAAAGGTCTCTGTGCTTTGGCTTGTTTTCACTTTCGGTCTACAGTTTTGAAAAATTACAGGGTCGGTCCAAAGATATGTGAGAACATAACAAAAAGGTCCCCGTAATGGATGGGACGTTAACTTTTCCGTTAATTTCTAAAAAAACAACTAAAACATCCTTACAATAATAAACATAAAATATACTTATGAAATACTATTGTGGACCCCAAGACCCACCATCTCCCCCTCCCATGCAACTTTGCGAAGTCAGACACCGCCCTCATCCACCATCGCCACCAACCTCCTCAACCAAAAGACATTCGGTCACCGCTCACCACCACCCTTATTGTCTAAATCGACTGAATCTATCAATTGTGAGTCGCTAGGGTTTTAGAACTAGGGTTCTAAATTGACTTAATCCACCTCCAGCACAAGGGTTTCAGATATATATGGAACTAAATTCATCACCCCTGAGGCTCCAACGATAATGGTGGTGATTAAATCAGAGGAGGCATACATTTGGTGATGGTGATTAACTACTATCTAGGAGACTGAATCCGTGATGATGATAATGGTGGTAATGCGCTTGATTGAATACCTGTTGTTATAATGGTGGTAACTAGCGTTTGTGGTGGTGATGGTTCAAACGTCAACCATATATGATGAGGTTTTGTTTTGATGATTAACTGAGATGACTATAGATGGAAATTGATAGTTTTGTTGGCGGTGACTAGATACCACCGATGATGATTGTCGGTGGTGGTGGTAAGATTGATAGGGAAACGGGGAGATGGGGTGAGTATTGAAAATTTGGCGGGTCTACAATTATTTAATTAAATTTATTTTTTTAGCATTTAACATTAAGGGTAAATTGGTAATTTTACAAACAGTTAACGAAAATTAACGCCCCATCCATTGCGGGGACCTTTTTTTATACGTTGTTGCATACCTTTGAATCGATCCTGTAGTTTTTCAAAGACGAAGACAAAAAACGAAATCAGATTTAAACATAGTTACCTTATATGTAATTAATTCAAACATTTAAGGCTGTAACCCAAATATTCAACCCAAGAACTATGTATAGATACTCCTTAACCCGTTTCTTATAAACGAAAGCCATCAAAATCTGTCGAATCAGAAAACCCTTGAAAAACGCACATCAACGCCGGACCCTGCGATCCCTTTTGTAGTTTCTTCTCAGACAATCGGAGAATAAGGGAAGCTATGGATGAACTTGAATTTCAACGAGTTCTTCATCTTTTTCCCGTTGTTCGTACTCGCGATTATAATGTAAATCTCTCGCTTTTCTCTGTATTTCAATTTGCTAATCGATCGCATATGATATGTGCCCTAGTAGTTTATATTGTTTGAATCGTGTAACCGTAGATACGTTTCACTTCTTCTTCGTGATCCATCTTAATTTCATATGGATGTGTTTGGGGAATCTAATCATATGGATATCTTTAGAGTTTAGGACTATTCTGGATTGTGATCTTCTGCTTGTAAGAATTGATGGCTTGTTAACAAATAATCTTGCTGGGGAATGATTGATGAGTGATTAACAACAAAACCCAAAATTAGTTTTGCTACTTAACAGTCATGAATTTGAGATATAAAATTTTCTGTTGATCTATTTTTTGAATTTGAGATCGGCAATCTCCAACAATTTAAAAAGTAACCTAGAATGTAAAATTCGCAAACTTTAAGAAAGGTGTTGCTGCAAATTTTATCTAATATTCCAAACTGGAAACATATAGTGCATTTAATCAAACATGAGATGCTAACCGGAGAACTCCTAATGTGCATATGTGATCTTGGATAACAAGTGATGTAACTAACATGATAATGGATCTTAATTACATGCATGCATTAAATACTAATTCAAAGATAATACTTGACTTCTTGACTGGTACATTAATTCATTACACTGGTCGGGTCAAGGTGGCTGGGTAGTATCACAGAATTAGTTGAATTGATTATTGATTTCTATATTGAGAGATGATTATGGAGGATTGGCTAATATTACTGATGGAGACTTATGTTGTGGTTTAGTTTAAGAAGAACAGTCATTCTAGAATGGTTATATCATGAAAAAACCTAACAATAGAATCGAGTAGTTAAAAATACATTTGATTTAACGGGTTATGAACTTTTCAGTGTGACTATTTTAAATCACTATTCTAACTATACAACTGAACTGAAAATTTTAAATATTTGTTGCTTGACAAGTTACTCCTTGATGGCATGTTAATATGCCTTATATGCCCACCCATGATATTTTTATTTGGCTTCTATGTTTTTGTCACCCATTAATTGTTGCTTCCTGTAGCTGACTAGCTGGTGATGGTATCCATTCTTTGTAGTTTAACAGTTTGAGCTTTAGTTGGTAGCACATAACCAACCATAGCTATGTCTTACGTGAAAAATATATACCGTCAGCTTGTCAAAAATGTTGGAGGTTTTGATTTACAGTTCAAAGTTGTGTATTAGAAAGGAGAAACTTTAACAATAATGAGCTGGTGATGGCATCTGTTCTTTGTAGTTTATCAGTTTGTTTTTTAGTTGGTAGAACAGAACCAATCATAGCTATGTCTTACGTAAAAAATATATATATTATCAGCTTGTCAAAAATGTTTGGAGGTTTGATTTACAGTTTGAAGTTGTGATTTAGCAAGAAGAAACTCTAACAATAATGTACACAAGGTGAACAATGAAAGACCCTTTTAGACAGATGGTGTTCAATCTGGTTATGAACAAGCTATATTGGTTTCGGCTATATTAAGTGTTATAATGTGGTTCCATTTGCTTGGGGAGAATTCAAACTCCTGCCATAGAAGGGCTTTTTTTTTTTTTTTTTTTTTTTTTTTTTTTTTTTTTTTTTTTGATCATTTAACCATTGGCATTCACCAAGACATGATGTGCATAATTTTCATTGGAGATTATTTTTCTGTTTCCTTGGATGAACATTCAACAACCGTACATATTATATTTCATTAGAGTGCTTATTCATGGTTCTAACTAATCTTATGATTTTATATTTTAGGCCGAGACTGAAGTGCAAAGACAATTAACTACTCAGGCATCACGCAGGGTATGCCCTTATTCTACCTCATTTGGATAACTGTCATTTCATTTCTGGATTTTTCTATTCTAAGTTTTCTTTTATTTCTTAATAGATAAGAGAGCGTATGAATTCACAAATTGACGGTGGTGCAAGGGATAAAGTTATTGGAGGTATTGATGGACAAGGTAATTGGATTTTTGGTTTACTATATCCAATATTGAATACCAATATACTTGTATAACTTTGTTGCCCTTTCATGTGTATTTAAAATAGTAGATAATAGTAGAGAAACTCATCTGATATATTAATTTCTTTGTCTTCTCATCTACCCCAACTTGATTTCTTAAATTATTTAAGTACCATAAGTACAATGTTATTACTTAGCCATCAGTCACTAAGTTTGTATTTTGTAATCTCTATTCGCTCATCTTTGTGGATAACTGATATGCTTATTAAATTCATTGCAACCATCTTTCAAGAACATGTAGAAAATGATCTTGACAGAATGAGTCAGATCAAGTTGCAAAAGTATATTTATGACAAAGCATGATCTGGGAGAGATATTTAATTGTTTATCTTTTGTTGCTATTTAACAGATGCCTTTTGGGAGAAGCTAAAAGTTGCTGCTGCAAAGAAGGTATGGTTATATGTTTCTATAACGGCTTTATGTCTTCTTTACCTTTGTTTCAATAATTGTGAAATTATATTAAATCGAAAGCCCAAAATAATTTTTTGTAAGTGATATCAATTTTGTTTGAAGGAATAGTTTAATTTATAATGTAAAGACATGATCGATCGTTAAAGTTTTTAGAAAAAATAGAACAAAATGATTGAATAGTAATCTATATATGAATTATGGTATTTGTATATATTTTAAATAGTTTCTGCTATATAATAATTTATTATTATATAACTTTAGGGCCTTAAATCTTAAGTGGCCTCAAGCAAGGAGCTTGCCTTATGCTTGAGCCACCTATGATGTGTCATGCGTTAAATGTGATACCAATTACTACACTTTGCCTCAGTATTTGTGTTATGTCAAAAAGCAGCATACTTGACCATATCAAATTTTGCCTTAACATTGATAGTACCTAAAAGGTTTTCTAGTTCTAGAATGTTCTTTTATCTAACTTGGAGAGTCCTATATAAAGGATTGCTCCTTGATTTATGATCTAAATTGGTCCATGCTAGTCCCTTCACAGAGCTGTGGCATTTTAGTTTTTTTCCTTGGGGAACTTTTCTGAGTTTACATTTATTTCCCTTGACGAGTCATAGACGTAAAACATTTAGGGTTGGTTGATGGGAAAAACACTCCACCTCTGATGATATCTTGGTCTTTATGGATGCAAGGTTGCAAATTTATAGGGGTTGCAGTTCAAGTTCCACTTCTGAGCACAGCATTTTTTCCCTTTAAAAATCAATAATTTTTTAAATCTTTATTTTCTGTACGTTTTGTTTCTTTGAAAGATCAACTATGCTCGCCAAACTTAAAAAGACAACATACCTGACTGTAGAATAGCATAGCATACTTATCAAGATAACCTATGTAGTTGAAGGCGCCTAGGCAAGGTTAGGCTCAACAACACCGCCTTGAGTGCAGCAAGGTGCAAAGATGCATTGAACGGTAAAACATGTCTGTACTGGCCAAAAGAAGTTTCAAACGGCCTGAACCAGCCAAAAACCGGTCTGAAACAGACTAAACCAGCAGAAAACAGCTAATATGTCCTGCACCAGATGTGCTCTTTGCTTGCTTGGGCGTGCACTTTTGAAGCGCTTTGCATCTAGATGACAAGCTCACTCTTTGTGCCTTGAGCATTTAACTACTATGATGATAATTGTGGGTGTTCTTTTTATTATTAATCTCTTTCATGCCAAAAATCACCAAGTCTTATGGTTTTCTTATTATTATTTTTTTATCATTTTGTATTCTTTTAGAAGTTCTATGGGACAGTGTTAACTAAAAGAGCAATCCCGTCCATACTTTTAGAGGTGGCAAGATTGGGTGGTTGGTTGACAGGTTATAATGGGTCATTTTAGTACACGTCAGGCTGGGTTTTCCTGCATACTTTTTGGTCCTTAGAATTTCTTGTACCATGCTCATGATTACAACTTACAAGACAATATTAGCATAATAACATGGGGCATTTGCATGACTTGTAAACATTATAACAATCTAGATCTTACTATATATTAGAAGTAGACCTGGGCAATTTGAATCCATTTGAATTGTTTAGTTTTAGCTAATTTTATTATAAATTGACAATGACAACACAACCAACCGATTTACAAGCAAGCTTGTGTGTACCAATTCACAGGCCGGCAGTGCTGATGCAGAGGGATTTGTTAAGGCGTTCCAACATGTTTACAGGAAGCTTGTGTGTACCCATCTCATTTTTGCAACATCATATTCCTGTTTTTTACGTTATTAATAGCAACCTCACCTTTGATAATCTGTTCTTTTCAGGTTTATGAGGAGCTATCTTTAACTGCTGCTCGACGTTTTATTAATTCGTCATAAGATTTGACATCATTTCTTAATTGGTTTACTCATAGATCTCGTTTATGCTTGCTATTTGCTAAAGTGCTAACGAGCACTAGGCCCATTTGCACTTCTAGTGACACTTGCTGTTTTTGTTTTTTGTTTTTTTTGTTATGTCTGAATATGTTGTTAAAATCATATATATATGGATGATAAGTTTAGTAAAGAGAGCACCATATCTTGATGTTTTGACCAAATTCTAGTGTGATCAGAAGGATGCTCAGAAACATCATCTTTTGGTGGTTCAGCTGCAGGTACAGGTTTGAACGTTATGCCATGGAGCAAGACACCAGCATGGTTGCAAGTACCAAAGTGGCATTAATGTTTGAAGCCTTGTACAAACTTTGATGCATTGGAATGTGGGCCTTGTTATTCATCCCCAAACAAACACATACAAAAATATGCGGAAAGTTGAGAAAACCAAACATTTGTGTGTGCGTGCCGCGGGCTCCAGGCACACATGTGTTTTTATCAGGAAACCATAAAAAAGTAGGGAACTACGGAAACTTATTTGAGTACATCTTATAGAAAGTGAGGTCTATAAAAAAGGGAGACTTATAAAATAACGAAATTTCAAAGATTATCGTTGATGTTTACAAGGGAACTAGGGTTTTATTTGTTAATTAATATTATGTATTGCAAAAATGAGACTTGTAAAATTCCAGCAGTTATAAGGAGTATTTTTGATATGTTTAAGCGGAGTTATTTCCTAAAATAGTGTAGTTGAAAAATTTATTTACCAAAATGGTGTAGTTTTAAAAATATTTACCAAAATAGTGTTGTTTTTAACTTTTTTGTTTCTCACTTCTACTCTCATTGAATACTTTATAAAAATTTTAAATTCTTTAACATGTGAATTATTTAAATTTCAAAAAACTATATATATAACTCTTTTTACTTTTCTAGAAATACTATTTTATTTCTCGATTTATAATTTTTTTTTTCAAATCTGTAATCATGGTGTTAACAAAGAAATATTTTTAATTTTTATAAATTTATTTCTTAAAAAACTTCCAAAAAATTTTTGTTAGTCACAATCCAGCAATATAATTTATTTTTCAGACCTTTTTTCTTTAAACTATCAGAATTGTTTTTTAAATATAACTTTCTTTGATTTTCGGGGAATATTTTTTAATTTCTTTCAAAATATTTTATAATAAAAGTTTTTAAAATGTCTAATCGTGGTCCTAAAATAAATGTGTTTGACTTTTTTTTAACTTTTTTAAATAAAATTCTTTTTTATTTCTTGAAAAATTATAAATAGAAATATTCTTTATTTCTTTAGCTTGTTTTATAATGTTTAATAGTGAAATTTAAAAAATGTTTAAAAAAATACATTCTCCATTAGAAAAAGTTCTTATTATTTTTATTTCAAATTAATTAGAAAGTTTATGAAAGCTATTAGATAGATCTGTAATTTATATTTATATTTTTTAAAAGATTTTTATTTATATTATTCAAAAACATAAATAATTTGAAAAAATGTTTTTATATCTAAGAAAAATATATATTTTTTTTAAGAAAACGTTTCTAAAAGTTAAAGAAAAAAGTTTAAAAATAAAAAAATTTATTGGATTGTGACTAACAAAGGTTTTTTATACTGTATTATAAATAATGGGTAGGTTTTTTACTGTATTAAAAAAAATTTGTATTGAACTTTTATAAATACATTTTTAATGTAACTTGAAATTTGGTTGGTTTAGTCTAATAAGTTTGGCTGGTTTAACTTGGCAGCTCGGACTAAACCATATATATCAGACCTGACATGTGTGTTTATAACATTTTATTTAAAAGCTTTATAAGAAATAAGTTTACAGAAATAAAAAAAAATGTTTCTTTTTTAACACCATAATTACATATTTGAAAAATAGTTTTTACGAAACATGTCAAAAGAAATTAACTAGTATTTCTAGATACTAAAAACAAAGTTAAATTTATATAACATCTTTAGACATTTAAAGAAATCATATGTTAAAGAATTTAAAATCTTTGACAAGTATTTAATGAGAGTTGGAGTAGGAAAACAAAAAAGTTAAAAACAACACTATTTTAATAAATATTTTTCAAACTACACTATTGTGGTAATTAAAATTTCCAACTACATCATTTTTTAGAAAAACTCTGTTTAAGCGTAAGAAAGTGTTTCACATGTGAAGTATAGGGCTACATAAAGTCTTTTTGCAATTTACTCTTCAAGAGACTTTCTACTAAGTGTTGGTATGCGTCAAAATGTTCTAAATCAAGGAAGTCTTTTTGCAATTTATTACAATACCAGTTTTTATTTTAAAAACATAAAGAATATTAGTCCTAATAAATTATACTTCAACTAAAGTAAAAAGTAATTGAACTTTAGTAAACTAACTATAACTATTTGACCGGTAATAATTCATAATAATAGTCTAACTAGTGACATTCTAAGTTTTACTTTTATTATCAAAAGCAATCAGAGTATCGTAATAAAATCAAAAGAGGCATAGGGTAGTTTTCCAAAAATACATGAGTTCTTTATCTTGTTTCTATGCCAATTTCCATCAACGAGGCATGAGATACAAAACTAAAGATATTACAAGGCAAAGGGAAAGAGGTAATCTTAAGAATGGAATAAAAAAATGACAGCTTCTTTTTCTCTAAGGGTATTAGATGGCATGCGGTTGATTAGATAATATACCGTATGTAGCACATCAACTCCGATCATATAAAATAAATAACAAAGTTTCCATTCGACTATAACAAATATTTGTTTTAGTAAACACACACATGATATGTCAATACACCGATGATCAAATAAAGACAAATATTTTTAAAAACTCGCCCAATATTTTATGGTGAGATTACTTAGATCCTAGCCATCTGATCTAGGATGACGAGCATGTTGATCAGTTCTTAACATGTGTAATAAAAAGAACAACATTATAAGATCGATAATACCTGATAGGCTAGTCTTAACAGTAACCGCAGCAGACGTCATGTTTTTAATCCTGATCGAGTTCCTGTGTAGGGTGTACGGTTAGGATGGCTAAGGCAAGATGGCGTCTCGGGAGATTAGGGAGGACACAAAGAAAGGGCCACAAAATTGATTAGATATGTTGAACAATCTTTAAGCTCTGCTTAAAACCCTCTATTTATACACCCAAAGGAAACCCAATTTATGGTTATAGGGGTATTTACATCCATCAAGTAAACACAAACCATAAGATAATTAATAATAAATCAATTGATCAATTTAATAATTAGATAAATAATTATATTGGTCACGTTAATATAACGAAACATTAGTGAACTCAGAAGTTTCATGCCTGTGGTCACACCAGGAGCATATGAGGCACGTCCAGAATACTTATGCTCGAGTCCACTAGTCCAGGGACATTTTCATTAGCAAACAAGTGAATGGTCATAACAAATAAAATTTAAATATCGCCACAAGTGAACGCTTAGAAATAAACATAACCCGAACCAACATATGCTCATGTTAAGTAGAAAATACGATTATGTAGTTCACAAGGGAAAAAAGGTAAACCAGGGCCCTAAAATGATTGAGCCTGCCTGTATATATCGGAAAGGGACTGCAACACAGTGCGTGCTAATCGGTGAACAATCAGCTTCTAAACAATCAGCACTTTCCACCACTGATTGCTTGCCTTATATGTTAATTGGTGAAGAAAATATAGACATGCGAAAAAGAAACTAAAATCAAATATAGAATGAACAAAAACGACATACATTGATATTATATAATATTTATCATATTACAAATAAAGCATAGCCATGTTAGCTTTAAGTAAATAAACATGAACGAGAGGTAATAATATTTTTAATGTATAGACAAGCTTAGTGATCGAAAATATTACTGAGTGACAAGTTGACGTGCATTTTGGTTCTCCATATGCTCCAAAGTAGCACCTTCATCATTGCACATCTCTCATCTTATATACTTATGTCATAAACATATTAAACACTTGTATAAATCACCGACTTGAGTGAGTGTCAGATGGTATTTTCTGAGCTCCACCTCAGATCATGTTCTCACTAGTTTTTGGATTAAACTTAGGATAGTAGATACAGTTCAACCCAACTTCAAATTAGCCTTGACCAGTTGACCCCATATAGTTACATCATCTGTGTAATTCACATTTTTCCTCTAAATGCTCATTTCTCGTTTTTTCTATTGTCTTGTGCTAGTTTGGACCTAAGCAACTAAGGTTTTTTTAACAATGAACTCATACATCTATTTAATCTATTTTTAACCTTTGAATCATACATCATTCTTAAAAATAAAACTTAGGACTTTTTTATCACTTAAAAATGCACCGGTTCAACGTCCAGGTATAATTGACCTACATGACCTTTATACCTAAGAAATTAATTATCTATATACGGATATATTCACTAGTAAAAATATCAAAACTTAAAGTTAATCAAATGTTTATTCGGACATACATGTAGAACCAGACCACACCTAACACAAAATTATATCCAACTAAACATACAAAACCCTATTATAAAGCAAAATAAAAACCTCATTCCCTTCTTCCATCTACTACCTTCAAAACTTGCTTAAACAACTTCATATGAACCACATACATGTATCATCTTAAACATCACCAATATTTTGAGCCCTTAAGAACTCCTCATCACGTTCCATAGTCACCATATACTCCGGCAAAAGACAAACTTCCACCACCATGCTCCCGCATCCCTCCCGTCCCGGAAACATCGTTATTTTACCATCCCCCTTGTTTGCACAACCACTTCTAGTCGCGACCGCCTTCCCCAGCCCGAACTCACACCCGTACATGTCGAACCGCGGTGAGCTCCCGATGCTCACCGCATTCGGGTCAAACACCCCGCTCATCTTCATTATCGACGGGGCTTTATTTACACCATGTTTGCACCCACTCCTTCACTGCTGCATCATCATGGCTCATTACGGCTTCATGCAACCGCAATGCCGCCCAACCGAGCCCGTGATTCATCAACTCCCCCACCGCTGCGGTTCCCTTAACCAGTTGAACCGGGTTACCAAAATAATCTTCGGGCAATGGTGGGTTCAGCCTGTGGCGGTTACAGTATCTGGTGATCGAGCTCGTGCTCGTGTTATGCAGCGCCGAGTGCTTTAAACTTGATATGTTATCAGTATTGCATTCGGCGTTGGCCTTTGCTTTGAGCTTGGAGACAGAAGACGGTGAGAAGTGGAAGAATCTCTCTTTGATGAGTGGAGATTGCAGTCGTTCGATGAATTGATCGTGATGGGTGTACGGAAGGTTTATAACAGGATCACATCCCCTGCGACTGGTGTGCGTTTGAATGCACGTGAAGTGGAGAGGATGAAACCATTCTCTTCATTAATGGTTCTGTGTATTTTGCTCCAAGCAGCCATGAAGCCCCAGAAAGAAGTTCCGTCAGCCACGACGTGGTTGATGGAGCCACCGATGAAGACTCCGTCAACCAGCTCCGTAACCTGAATGGATAACAAGGGTAGAACATGACCGTCGTGGTTAACGGTGTTATTAACGAGTGAACTACTGGTGGGACGTCAATAGGAGCAATGACGTCGGAAACGGTTATGTTTGTTGTAGCGTAAACAAATTTTATGCCTGGGGTTTTTACGGGGTCTTGGTAGATGATGTATGATTGTGGGTTTATTTCTTTTTGAGTGGCTAAACGGCCCGCGAGAATGTTGGAGGTCGTTGAGAAAACGGGTGATGGAAAAATTATTATTTTTGGGTGGTGGTGGTTTTTGGAAAAGGAGGCCCTTTTGGCTGTAGTTGGCGGTCAGGAACGGGGGTGTGAGGTGGATCGGTTGGTGCGCGTCGGGGTGTGATGGTTTGATGAAGCATTCGGAGACACGAGTTACGGTTGGGGGAGCCATGAGGATTGATTGACGACTCTAATCTTCTCATGCTAAATAATGGGACGAGTTTGTACTATTTCTGAAAGATTCGTTTTTGTTTTGTGGATGTCACTGGTGTGGAGGCTGGTTTGCTTTTATATCATTTTTTGTACATATCAATGATTCCTTTTGCATTTTGTATTATGGATTTTGTGAAAGATTCCTTTGCCTTTATTGAGTTTTCAAGGTGTTACTTTTGTGGAGGCTTGTTCTCTTTATCTTTTGTTTTTATTATCTATTTTTACCCGTGACTTAAATTTCATTCATATATTATTCTAGTATATTATTTACACTAGTCAAACGATCCATAAGCTAAACAGGTTAAAAAATTAAATAAAACATAATAACAATTAGAAATTAAGAGTTAAAATTAATAACCGTCTAATAATAAAAATGTGAAGATTAAATAAAAATGTTAAAAAGTAAGTTACATGCGAAATTTGTATACAACATTTTGAAGTAGTTGAAAGATTACCATTGTAATCTAGCATTATCAGTTTTAGGTCGTCTCGTCGACCCGTCTTATAACTTATGATAATATGACAAAGAGAGATAAGGACAATCCCGAAAGCATAGAGGATTTTGAATAATATAATACACTAAGATATATTAATTGAAAAAAATCGTACCAAGTTTAATTCCATTCAAACTCTGAATAATATACTACAAAAATTTAACAACACTCAAACCTGGAAATACATCTATACTATTATATATTACAACTATTCGAACAACAATGTAATTTTAATTTAATTTTAAAACACTTAAAAACAATGCTGTTGTATTTTATACAAGTGATTATGCATAAGCAACTTGTTGTTCACTACTTTGTCCCTTCATATAGTAATATAGATATGTTTGTCATCCAACATCAGCCAAGTAAGAAAGCAAAAGGAGAGTTCAACATCTATAAAAAAAGATATATGGACTTGAGCAATACAAACTCATGATTTACATATCATTTGCTGTGCAAAGCTATGAAAAAATCAATTACGGTTGATATTTTAAGGTGTTCATTTTTTTTCTTTTATGATTTTTTTTCCGGTTCATCTCCGGTTTTACGGTTGGGTTTGAACTATGTTGTTCCTGTTAACATTGTAGGTATGTCATTTTTAAGTTTGAAGCATTTTTTGAAATTTATAAATATATGTTATTAAGTTTATAAAAATCTATTGATATTTTACAACAATAATCAATTAGTGTTTATCTTAAACTTCAGATTCTAAAAAAATTTAGATTTACAAGAGAGACGACGTTTGTATGTCGACATTTAACATCTTGGAGGATATCAACAATCCTCCTGTATCAATTATGATTTAATTATAGAATTATTCAAATACAACTATCTACAGCCAGGGCCGGCTCAATGTTTTTTGGGGTCCCAATCGAACTAAAAAAATGGAGCCTTTTTCTAAAAAAATATATTAAAACCCTCATCCTTTATCCGTACTTGGGACCGACAATAATAAACTAATAAGTTTACAGTTGGCGGAGTTAAATTTTATTATTATTATTATATATTGTGTAGATATAGATGTTTATATTAAACTTATTTTCTAGCCTTACACGATGCAAATTCGTTAAGTAAGCAATCTAAGACAACAAATTGAAGCAATTAAGCAAGAATTCTAAATTCCAAGCAATTAAGTAAATAGAAGCTATCAAGCAATTATGAATGAGCTATTAAAGCAATTAAGTTAGAATTATCAAGAATAATCTAACCTTGAGACTTGATTACTTTACTGTAATAACGAACAAGAAAAAAATAAGCAAGAATGATCAAGAATTAATTCTCAATATTAATCTCAATCTCGCTTGCTAATGCTGCTAAGTGCCAACTACCATTCTCAATCTCAATCTCAATCTCACTTGCTGCCAAATGCCAATCTCAATCGATTAGTTATCAAGAATGACAAAATTCAGTATTCAACTTTCAAGACTCAAGAACACTGCTTGTTTAATTGTTTGTGGGCTCGATTCGTGATTATCGATTAGTTATCAAGAATGACAAAATAAAAAGCTTAGCATTTCAAACCGATTAACAATTCGATACCCAAATTTTTCCATACGTTCTCTTAGCACAAATCTAGGAACTCCACAAACATTACTAAAAGCCTATAATGAGAGATGAATCGGATATTAATGTCAAGCTAGAGAAAGAAACATTAAATAGCTTTTATAGAACTACATGTGAAAAACAAATACGTATAAGGGACAATCACCGCTCGTCTTTCAGAAATTGATGTCCTAGAGCTTACTCGAGCTTATTCCCCTTGCAGAGTGTAGTATTCTGGTTATGATTTGTATTGTTATTTCTTTTATTCGGGAATTGCTACACCAGCGATTTCAAAATAAGATATGACAGTGAAACAAAAAGGTTGCAAAATCATTCCTTCCACCTTCATATTGTTTGGTTTATTTACATGATATTTTTAATGCTTGATATGTGAATACTTCTTGAAATTCGAGTGATTTTTTAGAGTAATGACTTTAAAAAGATGCTTACATTGAATTATTTGAACATAAACTATAGAATCAGTTTTTGACATATTATACAAAAGGATGAACGTAAACCTGTCTTTAACACTTATAGATTAATAGAAAAAACAGATTTTGTTGACAAGAATATCCATGTCAACATTTATAGAATAATTTCATGTTAGTAAAATATATCTTTTTATGTTTTTTAAGTTACTGCTTCTTAGGTAATTAGGATTGTAAAGTTATTATGGGCATCAATTCAACATAAAGATATATTGAATCCAGAGGTTCATGATCTATATGATAAGCCACACTCATATTATGAAAAATCATTATTAGAGATTATCAAAGTGTTGATCTTCAAGATAAAATTGAATTTATCTAGAGTAAGAAACTACTAAATGTGTCAATTTTACGCTCTATATTTTAAAAATTGTATAATTATGCATAGAATTAACAAATAAAAAGCAATCATGGTCCCACAGGTGTATTAGTAGTTAACAAGAAGTGGCAATGGGCAAGACAAGAGGCTTGGGTATCCGATCTAATACAGGCCAAACACTCAAACAATAGACTAGAGAGAAACAATGTGCTTCTTGCATCTATCATATCATAATCATTGGCTCATCTCCATCCTTAAAGAAATATTAGAGGTGAAAAATTGGGCGTTTTGGTCGTGTTGGATAATGGTATTTGGGATTTACCAATATATTTCTAAAATGTATAGGTCACATGAAAATATTTATTCATGTTTGAATGCTTTTTTTTTTTAATGTTTTTACATTGAAAACATAATATATTATACATTTTATGAATAATAATGTATATAAATTTCAATAATAATTTATATCAATAATACTTATATTATAATTTATAGCGCACTGCAGCCGGGACTAAAAATTTTGTTTTAAAACCAATATAATAGTGCTAAAAGTAAATTTTGAAGGTACGAAACTGGACGTGTAGAGCAATCAAAATCAAGTATGTTTTTTTTTGTAAGTTCACTGTATCCCTTATGATTTGTACCTTTCATAGATGATTTAAGAATTTATTGTTAATCCTTACTTTTTCATTTATCGGACATAACTTCATACTAAGGGTTCATGAAATTCCTCCCAACTCATAGCATAGGTCCTCTGTTAACTCTTTGCTTGAATCATCAAGTTCCACCATTCTAAAGCTTCATCTTTAAAGAAATGAAAACATATAAAACCATATCTAATTCGGCACACTTACTAATGGCTAACATAGCCTCTATCTTTTCGAGCCAACGAATAGCTACAACTGCTCCCTCATTTCCAGAGAATTCTATTGATTACAGGCTTGAAATGTTTGATATGAACAACCTTCGTGTTTCTTCTTCTTCATTGGTGATTCTTTCTTAGAATTTTCACCACTAGAAATATGACATTCTTCTTCTTTATTCCTAAATTTTGTTCTTTCTTTGTTTTGTGTTGGAGTTTCTTTGCTTTACATTGCTAAAATAATTGTTTGAATAACATCTTTTATACCTTCAACAATCATTCTTTGAATCTCATCTCTTTGTAATGTTTGATTATCATTTTCATTGGTAGTCTTTCGTTTATCTCGAGTATAAGCTGAGGGTTGACTTTTGTTATTCTTTTACATTCTACAACAAGAAATAAAGGAAGTATCTTGATATTAATACGATATACAATACATTCTTATTATTATCGAAATATATTAAATCACACTACGAAATTACATATATTACAATATTATTTTCTACATCGTTCTATCCTAATCAATCATAAGCTTTGCTCCCCCTTTTTGATATTTTCACTGCTCATGACATAATGTTTTTCCTCATTTGTTTGACCTTTCTTCCTACCATCTTGTTCCTCGCTTTACTTTATTCATATTTATCTTTAAGTTTGTTATTTCCTGAAGAGAGTGGTCCAGATGCTCAATCATTTATTAGGGATAGTTATGTGGGTATCCATATTTTGGTGGTGGATTTCTTATACACATAATTATGTCATGGTATACCTCTGGATTCGTATAGTTAAACAGTTTAATCATAATTTTATAGTAATTGCATATTTAGCAATGTATTTCAACTATGGTGTTCATCTTTCATATACACTGGTCTTTTCGCCAAACTAATAACGGGATCATCTAAATCATTATTATATGTACTGTATCTAAACTAGACCTGATATATGATTTTCACCTATTCCTAAGATATAGCTTGACCAAACTATACATATACTTCTGGTCTAAATTTATTTCGTACACATTAAAGCGTGTTTAATATATGAATGCCATTTTAAAGATTTTAATCATTTATTCACTTTAAAAGTATTAAATGAATTCACCTTTTATATTTTAGCCACATAACAACTTAGGGTCAAGAAGGTAGTTCCTAGCAATCAACACTTAATTTTATACTTCTCGGTTTCTATAAAATCTAGGAAATCCACAATAGATCGATCTCAATCCATAAAATGCGAAATGAATGATGATTGGAATGGTTAACCAACATCAAATCAAAGTGAACGCAAGATGTAAATAGACTTTTCGCACAATATATTCCAAAGAGAATTCAATTATAAAATGTGGAATAATTTCAAGTGTTGACAATTACAAAAATAAAGCATCAATTTACACTAAATGTTCTCTAGCAAAAAGTACATCTCGTGCGACAACATAGGTTCTTGTGCGACATCTTCATGATTCTTCAAAAAGCTAATTTTGATTTCCCAAGCCTCTTAGTTTGATCCTTATAATCTCCCCCTAGGTTTGGTGAATCAAATCCTCAAAAGTCTACGTCTGTAACCTTGTAATCTCCTCCATAATCATACATCTTATTCTCGAGGGCTTTTGTAATTAACCATCCAAATTATGTTGCAATGAAGTGTATTGATTCATCAGCTTCAATTGGACATGCTAGAAGCTTCATCAAATCATCTCTTTCAAATTTTAGCAGATCAATTGGATCAATGATTCTAAACTCTTTGTCTACGCAATAGATCACAACATGCCAAGTTTCATTTTCACATACACATTTTATTAGCTTAGACAAGTTGTTCACTGGTACAATAGCATGGATTCGAATCATTCGAGCATACTTAGGCTGTCTGAACACTCTAATTTTATTAGAGCATTAGTGTTTGGATCTATTCGCGACTCATCGTTAATCATTTTAGACTTAGTAGTCTTAAAGTCCTTAAAATTTGATTTGCTCTGATACCAAATCATATGCCTAATCCACATGGCTTTACCATAGTTGCTTGGATTGTCAAATAGCACTCTTCCCATAACATACAAGTCAGCAGATCTAAGATTATGGAAAATATGCTCATCTTTGTAATACTCAACGACGCCTGCTTTTCTCTTTACGATATACAACTTCTTTTCTTCATCATATCCCCAGCTCATTACCGGTTCAGATTTACCATATCTTGAGAATGGTTTTGAGTGTCTTAAAAATATTTTTTTCAATAGGTGGTGGAGGAGCAATGGAAGTAAGTTTTCTTCTTTGTTTCACAGCTAACTTTCCAGTTAAGTCTGAAGTTTCAGCTGGAGCATCAGATTGTTCTACTCCTGAATTAGAAGGTATCTCCCCTTCTTCCAAATGTATGTCAGAGAACAAGCTCTTTAAACTATTTCTAAAAACATCAATATAATCAACAAGCTCATCTAGACCTTCAAAATGACCCATATCATCGTCTGAATCTTCTATAGGCATTTGTTGCTGAAATGAGTTGATTGTTTTTTTCATATTATGCTTCTTCCCCAAGAATCTAAAGGTTGAAAATCCTATGGTGCTTTAGAGCTTGGTCTGGAGACATATTTAGTTTTTGTCTCACCAGAAGGACCTGACATCATACTTTGATCACCTCCTTGATCATCATTAGCATTATCATCATCTTTCTTTCCTTTATCATCACCATTACCATCTTCATCATTATCATAATAATAATAAACTTTATCAAGACCATCATCTTCATCATCTTCTTCGGTAACAACACCTTCTGTAAGTAACTCTGAAGATTGAAATGTTTATTGAACTTCATCTTCATTTTTGTACATATCAATGATTCCTTTTGCATCTTGTATTATGGATTTTTTGAAAGATTCCTTTACGTTTATTGAGTTTTTAAGGTGTTATTCGCGTGGAAGCTTGTTCTCTTTATCTTTTGTTTTTATTATCTATTTCTACCCGTGACTTTAATTTAATTGATATATTATTCTAGTATATTATTTACACCAGTCTAACGATCTATGTGCTAGACATGTTAAAAAAATTAAACAAAAATAATAACAATTAGAAATTAAGAGTTAAAATTAATAATTATGTAATATAAAAAATGTGAAGACTAAATAAATATGCTAAAAAAGTAAGTTACATGTGAAATAATTCATGTAAAAACATATACAATTAATGTTTATGAATATTTAAAACTTTTTTGTATACAACATTTTGAAGTTGTAGTTGAAAGATTACCATTGTAATCTAGCATTACCAGTTTTAGGTCGTCTAGTCGACTCGTCTTATAACTCATGACAATACGACATAGAGAGACAAGAACAATCCTGAAAGCATAGAGGATTTTGAATAATATAATACACTAAGATATATTATTAGAAAAATCACCAAGTTTAATTCCATTCAAACTCTGAATCATATACTACAAAAGTCTAGCAATATTCAAACTTGGAAATACTATACCATTATATAATACAACTACTCGAAACAACAATGTAATTTTAATTTAATTTTTGAACACTTAAGAACAATATTATTGTATTTGGTACAAGCAATTATGCATAAACAACTTGTTATTCATAACTTTATCCATCATATATTAATACTAGTGTGTGAACCCGTGCTTTGCCACGGTTATTAAATTGTAACACTTCGCTACTACTACTACCGCTACCGCTACCGCTACTACGCCTACTGCTACCGCTACTACTGCCACCGCCGCCGCGTCCGCCGCCGCCGCCGCGCCCTCCTCCCCCACCCCGCCACCGTCGCCACGCCCGCCGCCGCCGCCGCCGCCACCACTACTACCACCACTACGACTACTACCACCACTACGACTACTACCACTGCTACTACCACTGCTACTACCACTACTACTACCACTACCACTACCACTACCACTACCACCACCACCTCCACCACCACCACCACCACCACCTACCACGCTGCTGCTGCTGCCGTCGCTGCTGCGGCGGACCACCACCACCGCCGCCGGCCGCCGCCGCCGCCGCCGCCGCCGCCGCCGCCGCCGCGCCGCCGCCGCCACCACCACCACCACCACCACCACCACCACCACCACCAGCTGCTGCAGCTACTACTACTACTACTACTACTACTAACTACTACTACACTACTACGACGACGACTACGACTACTACTACGACGACGACGACGACGACGACGACGACGACGACGACGACGACGACGACGACGACGACGACGACGACGACGACGACGACGACGACGACGACGACGACGACGACGACGACGACGACGACGACGACGACGACGACGACGACGACGACGACGACCACCACTACTACTACTACTACTACTACTACACTACTACTACTACTTCCACTAACTACTACTACCACTACTACTACTACCACTAACTACTACTACTACCACTAACTACGACTACCACT